>JAUMIR010000004.1:268850000-269225000 GCA_030847615.1 Gambelia wislizenii | reverse complement strand
GGCTTTGCACATATGTAAATAACAAGACTCTCAGTTGCAATGCTTGCATGGATTTTACTTTTAATGTAATAAATAATTAGAATACAGGACTCCATCACTAATCCTGGCTATAAAGAAGCAAACTTATAGTTCTGGGCAGGGGGTCACACTGGAAACACATTTGAAAACTAGTTCTTTGTTAACAAACCAAGCTATATTCATTCTTTTGATTTCTTATCTTTGTGTCGTCTGTGTTCTTCAGGGTAGTTATTGAGTTCATTTACAGCTTCTGTGTGGGAAGCGTTCTTATTATGCTTGAATTGCTTTTTTGCTGTACAGATTTTGAAGACTAAATCATGTTTAGAATGGAAAGTTTCTAAATTTATATCCTACCCCCATTTTCCTAGTTTGTGAGCCCCCCCACCATACAATATCAATTCTGTTTTTAGTAATTTCATGCCTGCAGGCTAAGATTACCAATCCTCTTTTCCTTTCTCCTCCTAAATATTCAATTACTGAATGGTAATTATTACTATGTGGCCTTCTTGGCTTACTGTATTATTAGATTAATATAGATTCCTTGTGCAAATTAGTGGAAATAGTTCTCGCATAGAACAGCCAACCACTTTTTAAAGAGTTCTTGTTTACTAAATAACTATTCAGAAGGCCTTTCAAACAGATCTGTCTTTGCAATTTCATTATAATTCTCATCATTTTCTTCTGGTATCAATAAAGGAGGGAAACTTTGCATCACTTACTAGTTCAGTGATGCAAAGAGCCTGTGGTAAATCTTAGATCTAAAGTGTGTATGTGGAGGGGGGAGAGAACATGCATGGAGCTGTCCATGGTTCCCTTTCTCAGACAAGGAGTTTTTAAAAATGTTTTTATCCAGCCAACTTGCTGTATCACTCCCTGTCTGCATTGCAAGCTGTAATATCAAATAACTGATTTAGAAATAACTTTTACTTTGGTTTGCAAAAGTCCATAGTGAACAAAGATTGTGAATGCTCATCTCAAAGAGCTAAAAACAGTTTGAATATGCAAACTGTTTACATACAATGACCCCAAATGTCATGCAGTTACTTAGAAATAGAGTACATTAACTTACAACAGTTTGAGAACTTTTGACAAGGGTAACATTGTGAAATTTTAGATTTGTTGGTATCTGTGAAGAGGCTGGTGCTCTAACCCTGCATACATGATACAGCAAAGCTCTATAATATTCTTTTTCAAGTACTTTTGCTAAGTTATTTTGACTGAGACTTGTAAATCTTGCAGCTGGAATTAATGTTTGGCTGCATGAGAAATGGTTTCTATGGCACTAGGACAAATGTAAACAACAAATCCCTCACTTTGGTTTACCTGATTGCTCTTGAAATGAAATCTTTGTCCTTATATGACCTGCCATGTTTTGGAAGAAGTATAGCATTTCTCTCAAGTTTGTTTGATATGATGTCTGGGGAAGGTGTGGGGAGGGAGTTATTCAGCTGAAAGTTTAGCCTTACAAAATTTAAAATCCCAAGCGGTATATAAACATTAAAAAAAAAACTTTGGACTGCTAATCCTAGGAAATGAGTTTTATGGACAGAATTCAACAAGGCTTCAGAAATGGTTCCATCTGCTGCCTAGCAGCTGGTGAAAGGATAAATTTAATTCATTAATTCATTTGTAAAAAAGGATCCAAGTAGTAAAGACTTCATTGCTCATAGTGCATATAGGTGGAAATCAAAACTGAAATTTGGCATAATAGATAATCTTTTATAATGAGCAATATTTTTGTCACTATTTTTCCAACAATCCTGAAAATGTATCTAATATGTTTTGAATGATGTAAACCACTGCTTTCATTTTTAAAAAAATCATTGTAGTTACAAGATTATAGTTCTTTTTCTCAATGTAGCAGCCTATGGCTCCGGGCTCATATTACAATTCCCTGTGTTAAAACTTTGTTGCATGCAACTTTGAAAACTGTTGGAATACAATTTAGGTTCATTCTGTTTAAAAGCAATACTCTTAAAGAAACTTAGAAATATTACCAATATCATTTCAAACTGATACATCTTCCCTACTATTCAAAATGAAAACTTAAAAATACATATTCCAAATTGAAGAGTCATAGGTCATCGAGAAGTTGAAAGCTACCAAAGGCATAGATATCTTTTTCATTTTTATTGTGCTCAAAAGGGGAGGGATATTTTTTTAATTATCCACATCTCCATCTTCTTCTGTATCTACCATATAAAGAAGGTTTAGAGGAGTCATAAACTAACAATGAAGTAACTTTTTGCCGCTGGTGATTTAACAGTAGTACAAGAAGTTAACAGTATTCCAAGTTTCTGTTGTTTTCAAAGATATTTTAGTCTAATGTACTAACTTAAGCAAGAGTCCCAATAAAGTAAAGGATGAAAGTGGATAAAAGCACCATTCAGGGCTTATAATTTGTCTTCCCCTTCTTCCCATCTTCTGTTAAGTCTGTGTTTAAAATCCAGCAAACTTTGATATCCAGAAATCCAAACTTGAGACTTCTGAACATTTTTCCAATCATCCTTAAGTACTTGTTTGTTAGGCATATATAGGTAGTCAAAAGATGAATATATTGTGTGATAAAGTTTAGAAACTAAAGCAATCAAATACTTTCCTTGTTGAATATGTAAAATGTGTGCATTTGTGGGTGTTTCTGCCTGAGATGATGATTTCATGAATGATACTTGGCTTCCGTTGTTTCCTCTGTAGCCCATAGCTCACTGTGGTGGGTTTGTTGGATTTACTATAAAGGTTCTGTTCGCACCCTGTGGGTTGGGTTAAGAATTAGGATTTATGCATTTACTTCTACTGCTGCATTGTTTATACAGCTTTGGTTTAGTTTTGATCCCTTTTTTGCCTTTGAGGCTCTTCCACAGTGTCAGCTGCTGACTGATAGTAGGAGAACGGCCTCGTGGTGTGAATGAAAGGGACCTAGCGGTTGGTAAACAGAGATAAGGAATAAATAGAGCACAGGCAAAAGGAGATAGTTCTGTGAGAGCCCAGATTGCCGCCAGTCTGTTCAAGTGAGATGCAGTGCCTGTCCTTTTCCCATATTAAATTAGTGTGCGAAATCTCCAGTGACCTCCTCCCCTTCTCTTTAGCCAAGCTGAACAGCCTCTGCTGTAAAGTATTCATTTTATCCAGGGACAAGTTGGACAATAGAACTCTCCCTGATACTTATGGACAGCTGTCGTCATTCAGAGGGCTTTTCAGCATTTCATTTTTCATAGGAGTTAAAAGGGTTTGTGCCTTGTAACTGAAGAGAGGGCAGAAATGCATGGATGCCAACTCTGAGGTTGCCTGGAAAGAGGGGGGGGAAATTACACCTTTGCCAACCTGTGAAAGACTGCCCATCTTGTTGTTTTGCTGTTGTTTAAAGGGATTTCAGTACAATAATTTGATTATACTGAAGCATGAACTGGATGGAGGAAATAACAATCAGTTGCAGGAACACATACGGTCTCCAAAGTTACTGCAATTATTAAAGGTCACTAGTGCAATATTTCTGGCTGTCCCATTCCATTCTTTCCCCCCAGCCAGTGTTTCTGTTTAAATGTTGCTTCCTTTTCCCTTTAGCAAGCCCCCAAGAAATATTAAAGCCTCATGAGATACCTCTGTGGTCTCTCTCTCTCTCTCTCTCTCTCTCTCTCTCTCTCTCTCTCTTTTTTTTTTTTTTTGGTGATTTACTGCAAATATATTCAGCATCTGACTGATTAAATAGACCTTCGGCAACCTTGAGGGTCACTGTGTAGAGTATGTACATAGAAAATGCATCAGCCCATTGTACCCTGGCAGCTAATGAGATTGGTCGTTAAGTAAATGACACAAAGCCTACAAAAAAAGCTTAGCAGCTCACTAGAGTATCACAGAGTGTCCCTGCACACCACACAACGACACAAACACTGGACTAACCTAGCCCACCCCTGCTTTATTCTACATCACTGCTTCCCTGATGTCAGCGCAAGAGGCAGAACAAAGGCTAAAAGGCACACGGTAAGTCAGTCTGACAATTATGCCCTAGGGAAAAAGTGGAGCAAATCTTAGCCTACCCATAGGCTTGAAAGTCCATTTTGGACAAGTAGGTCATAATGAAGGGATTGCTTTTGTGACACTTCTGAACAAGGGAAATGTCTTTGGAATCGGTGCCTTTTTCTCTGGGTGTCATCTTTACAAAAGTTTTGAATTTCTAAAGTAAAGCAGAATGAGATGCACAGTGAACTTAATGTTGCTGTGACTTAAGAGGATGTTTGGGGGAGAAACGCATTCTTTGTCATAACTGAATACAATAAATGGCAGCCCAGCTGAACAACTTTACAAGAATTCATTGTTTTCTAGATTTCTCCAAAAGCAACATTTTTTGCTGATACATGGTGGAAATAACTGTGTATTAATTTCAAATTTCAATCTACATGCCAGATGCTTATTCATTTGAATAAATGGCATGGCATTTATAACCATGTGTACTGAAATGAAGCTTTTTATCATCTTGGATTTTGAGATGGAAACTACAGTATTCAATCATGTTGTCTCCCTCTTCTGCCACATTTGACCATTTGTTTTTGCTGAAAATAAAAGAAAGATGTGAGGATGTGTTGATTACAATCATAACATCAATTGCTCCCTTTTTCTTTCCCTCTCTCTCTTTTAATATATATGCAGTAAAAGCAGCTGCTAACCTTGTTTGTTTACCTGTATACTGTTGTTGTAATGTGGAATAGTAATGACTGAGTTTAGTAGATCAAAGGATCCCTTTCACTACATCTGTTCTTTTTTTCATGCTGGTGGGGGGATGACAACAGGAAGTTGCAAGAAAGTGTTATTCATGCACCTGAAATATTTTCTGCTGCTTTTTCCTTCAGTGCACAAGAACAGGAGCATTTAAATTTCAAGTAATAGTTCCAGTATAGTCAGGTGAATCTTGAATTTTATCCTGAAATTGTGAAAATATGTAGAAGTGATAATGAGATCACAGATTTCCATTTCATAAGCAGAAATATTGACTATTCATTTCCATTGCAACATGGCCTTTCTTTTACAATACTGAAACTATTACATTTTTTAAAACAAGCATGCTGAATTGATTTATATACCTATGTTAAAATAATCAGAGCACTTTATGAAACTTTTCCTACACTATTAAGTTCATTTCACAAAATCTTATCTCAAGACATACTTATCTGGAAGTAAGTGTCACTGAATTCAGCACTACTTACCTCCAACTGTATATGAACTTAACAATGTAACTTAAAACTATAATAAGAATTCTAATGTAAGTATTAGAAATGTTATTTGTGGGAATGCAAAGTTTGTCATAGGCCGATATCAGTTAAAAATCTCCCAAGGATGTTTGAAAAGTTAAATTGTTGACAATGTCAATAGCATGATTAGTAATCTGTACATGGAAAGTACCAGGTTATTCATCTGCAACTGTACTTTACACCTTCAATTTCTTCTGCTTGGGCAGCTGACTGAGAAGAGTGTGAACAAGCTCAAGTTGCTAATTATGACTTTGCCATATGTTCATAGGTGTTTGTATCCCAGTAACATGTGTGTTTGTTTAATTCCATGTAACATGGAAGAAACTGTTAGTTTTTATCAAATAAATAAATAAAACACTGTAGAAGAATAACTGTATCTAGTAAGCCATGCTAAATTTATCAGACAGCATGAAACTTCAGATAGAATTCTATCTTAATTTATTTTAAGTGTATAGTTAATCTTCCTCTGTAGATTTGAGCTCTTACCTATAGATGTAATATCTCAGATAAAACTTGCCATCCTGTATTATTTTTTTGCACCATGAGGAGTTGTAATGAGTGATAGCTACACTTGTTAAGTCTTCATGTATCCATTTATGATGTCCATGTGTTGGTTTAAAGATTTAAAAGTGCCTTTTGCAATGCTTTTATAATTACCATGCCTGTAATATATGCTTAGAAATAATATATCTGTCAGATGCTCTGAAAGTATTTTAAAAGTTCCCTCCCTCCCATAACTTTTTTTTTCCATAAGAAAGATAAAAATAGGTAGCTCCCACGTGGGTTGTTAACACCTGTATTATTTTATCACCTCATACCTGGGACTGAGCATAGTGCTTTGAAAGCTCTGAGACAGGAAGAAGACCCTCTGAGCCAGGACAGAGAACACAGCTGACAGCAATGTACTTATATAAAAAAATCTCCTACCTTAAAACTGGGGGAAGCTTTATTGATCTTACTGCTTCTAACTCTGGGTTTTCCCCATCTTCATTTCAAAAACCAAGAACTAACGAACGTGTCCTATTCCCCCTCCTCTCTGCACACACCAATAATCTTTTTCAAGGTATTTATGAACACTGGGAGCTATGTTCCAGGGTGAGACACACAGTATTACCTGGTACACATGAGGTACCAAATGTTAAGGACAGCAGGTTGAAGATTAAATCTTGGTGTCAAGTTTTATAAAACAAGATGAGGTGTGTGTATGGAGGTTGTTGCCCACGTCCATGGATGTGCAAATATTGTTTCCTGATAAATTTGCATATGCTTAAAGTAGCACTGAACTTGAGTGACTTTAGACAAAAATGTCCATTAGTCTTTAAAATATAAGATTGCTAGTCCAGCTCCTGTCCAAAATCAAAGTCAAAATTAAAGTACAAAAGGATGGGGAAATTCTTTACCTGGGACTGTGTTGTTCATTGGAATAGATACTGCTGGGGTAGATGCACAAATAAACTGTCCAGGTATAAGGCAACATTTTATATTTCTATGTTCCTATCTTTAAAGAGGGATGGGGAGCAGAGTTATAATTATGTCAAAAGTGTATTGACAAAAGTTAACTTTTGCTGGTATGTTTATTATAAATGCTTGACATATGGGGGGGAGCAATATCAACAAAACTGAAAAGCACAAATTTTTGGAGCTGCAATAAATGACTACACGCTTAACTTTTGATCTAAGCATACTCTAAGTGAACTAACTGAAATAATGCAGCAAAAGCATTTCTGTAAATTTTTCAGATCACAGATGTAGCTGCCAGGTGTTATTTTCCTTTTCGGTTTGATTTGGAACTGTGCAACAGCTTTGCTTGCAAGTTGCTGGCTCTGAAAAGTTAATGCCTTCCTGAGTTCCTTAGTGTTACCAGTTATTTTCTACTTTCTCATAATGCAACAGGAAATGTATTACCATATAGCAACCTGTTGTGTAAAAACGCTCTGCGCCCCATTCCCACCCTGCTTTTAGAAAACATGTGAACAGCTGGATCAGCTGAACCCAATAATTATCAGTTTCCAAGACATATTATGGGCTATCAGATCAATAATCCCTGCACTAAGAAGAATTTACATGATTCCAGTTCTGATTATGTTCAAGTTTTTTTTTAATCTATTCAAATGTGATGAAAGAATTCTTTGTCTTGACAACATAAGATATATGATACTGAGGGGGGGAAATTACTTTGTAGTCTTAGAAACTGTGTCTTTTGCCACAAACTGATATTTATAATGTCCAAATGCAATCAAACATTTAAATGGGATCTCTTCAAAGGGAACTATGTTTTCATGATGCTGAATAAAATTGTTCTTCAGTGACATTTTCTTGTCCCTTAATTATAGTATGAAGATATAAATCCATTTGCTAACAAAATTGCTCCTTTTCCTAAATTATGTATTTTGTACTTGTAAAAAATAGCCCAGCAATGTCAATGTAATGTGTGTGTGTGTGTGTTTTGTATTTGTCTCTTGCATCCTGACCCTAAATGCAGTTATTTAGACATAAGTTGAACTTTAGGCTTACTCCCAAAAATATATGCTAGGGACATTCCTGTATATAAGATGCATCACTAACCACTTCATTTGTGAATATCCTGGAGCTATTAGGCATATGCATGCCAATCTCCAGTTACACATCTAAGTTTTGAATTAACATCCAATAGATGTCAGAAAACACATTATAACATATAACTTGGGCTATACAGCATAGGTGGAAAGAAAGGGTTAATGTTATGTGTTCCAAAATACAATAATAATAATAATAACTTGTTCTTTAAAAACAGATTTAAATATGATTATCCAAACAAACACGAAGCTACCGATGTCTTTCTTGAAGACATTCTGGAACAGTGTTCTAGTGATTAGAATATTCCAGTTTTTACCAAATTTTGCCCAAGTGGTACTGACTTGGATATAAATGGTGTTTTTATCACCTTATGAAACAATAATCATAAGATAGTCCTACATATATTTCTGAGTGATTAAAAGCAAAATAATTCTGTGACAATAAATCACTGATGGTAGAGAGAAAAAGTACATATATGTTTGGGTTTGTGGTCAAGTTGCTTGAACAGGGCTTTGCTTTATCTATTCTGTATGGGAACCATCACTTTCAGCAAAAAGGGTTAAAGAAAATGCATTCTGTTGCATCTGCTTATTAAATCCCTTACTTTAGTAGAAATTCAAATTTTGTAAGATTATTCGTTTTATTGATGCATATAATTATAATCACAAGCCATCTGCTGATTTGGCAGGCATGGTAAAAATCTCTAACTCTCATAACCTTTCAAGTACAGTGCCCTTGGGACTCTATTTCACTTTTATATTTTGGAAAACACATATGAACAAACAAGAGAGGTCATCTGCCAAAAGTCAGACCTGTTAAAATCCCTCAGTTTGAGACCAGGGAGAGAAGAGTAAAAAAAGTATTTTTCCACACTGTGTGTGTGTGTGTGTGTGTGTGTTTTAAATTCAATTTTCAGGAACAGATTATTCTTTCAGTTGGGGAATTTAAATTTTTGCTAGAGATTAAAGCTCTTTTTCTCTCACTCTTGGGACAAGGGTGTCAGGTCTAAACTGAAAGAACAAATATATTGCTCAGTTTGGATATTACAGGTGAATGAAAGCCATTTGACCTTGCTTGTATTTGAAGCCCATTTTGTTTGAAGAATGAGTATAGCAAAGTGACAAAGACACCACACTGCAAAACATAAAATCTTGGGTTCAAATCTTACCGCAAATTCACTGAGTGGACTTATTGAGACATCTCTGTCTTAAGCCCACACCCACACTATGTTGATAATAATAATAAGCTACCTCGCCATATTGTTTTAAGGATTACAACAAAATTAAATGTCATGTTCTGAACATTTGAAAGTGGTATATAAATGCTAAGTATCAGTATCTGAAAACATTCCTCAGAAGTGTCTTTCTGAATTTTAACAGTATTTCTGGTTCTAATACAGGAGGCTGACAGTATATTTGGCACCAACAGTTACCTTTCACCATGAAGATCAAGGGTCTTTCATTTTGAAAGATACACAAAATATAGTCCCAACTCTTTATTACCATGGCTTGCCCTTTCAAAATAGATGTGTGTGTCCTGGTGGCCACTTGTCTATATTTGTTAGGTGTCATACACTCTGAGTTTTATTGACAAGAGAAAAAAGAGTTTGTGGATGATCAAATTAGAATCATATTGAAATAATTCTTCATTTGACTATGCTGGAAAACAAAACAAAACTAACATTTTGGTAGGAAATGAAATGGAGGTGCAGGTGACAGGATAAAGCTCAGAGTATGTTAGAAATATTAAGTAGATGCTCCAAAATCTAACAGAACTTAAAAGCCAAGCAAACTTTTTGCTATTAAGAGGCCATAATGTTATGCTTGCCTTGTTATGTTACATTAAGCTAAAATGTTGCCTCCTTTTAATTAATGATAAATAAAGACCTATATGTAGCATGTCTATTATGTTGTGCCTTTGAAGAAAGTTTGATTCTTACACCACACACTCCTCAAGGGGAAAACAGGAGTACCTGTTTGAAAGTGCCTGCACAGTTGAAACTAAAGAAACTGGCTGACTGTAGCTCTGGTTTATTTCACAACCAATTAAGTATGACATCTGTTGAAACTCAGAAAACTAAGCCTCCCCCCCCCCCCACTTTACACAGAGTTATTTGAACTGCTTGTCTTTCCCATGGAAGTCACAATCATTTTAGAAATCAAGAAAAGGATGTACCAAGATAAAGCAAACCTGTTAAAAGCCCCAGTCTGTGTGGATAGATTTATTTGAGAGGGGCAAAGTGCATAAAATAATCAGGCACAAAATTGTCATCCATAGAAAGCTATGTTGTCCTCAGCATTGTTGGTGTAAAAATGGATCACTGTCAACATGATGGCAAATGGCCACATGAGGAACCAATTCTCTGCAGCATCCAACCAATTGTGAGGAGAATTATGCCATACTTCTATTCCTCCCCCTTTCCATTTGAGAGTAAAAGACCCATGGTAATACAGCAGTTGGACTGGGATTTAGGAGACCCAAGTTCAAGTCCCAACTCACGGGCTAATCCTGGGCAAGCCATACTTTCTCAGACCTCATGTCCAGTGTGGAGAATGTGAGCAAGGACAGATCCATACCCCACCTAGACCTCATTGGAGAGCTGTAAGTAAAATAAAATGAGCCAGTGTGGTGTAGTGTTTTGAACATTGGTCTATGACTCTGGAGACAAGGGTCTGAATCCCTGCTCAGTCATGGAAACCCACTGGGTAACATTGGGCAAGTTACAGTCTCTAGGCCTCAAAGGAAGGCACAGGCAAACCCCCTCTGAACAAAAGTTACCAAGAAAACCCTATGATAGGTTCACCTTGGGGTCACCATAAATTGGAAATGACTTGAAGGCAAACAACTATAACAAATTTAACTTTACCCTGGGTATATGCTCTAGGCTCTGTGTTTTTCACTAAGGAAATTTTCTGTTTGTGGGTGTTTGTATATAAAGAATTAACACACACACACACACCTGGCATGGCAAACCATTGCAGAGGGGTAGGTGCTTTGATGGCCTCACAGGAGGAGAGGCCCTTTAATTGGATCATGGTGAATTGTGCCATGATGTAGGAGATTTGAGGTGGACAGCAGGCTATTTAATTCATTTAATTTTAATTAGATATTTATACCCCACTCTTCAGCCACAAAGGCTATCAGGGCAGCTTACTATTTGTTTTAAGCAACAGCAATTTACACATCTACACTGCATTAAGCAGTTTCCAATGTGCATTAGCTAATTGCCCCCACAAGCAGGGTGCTTATTTTACCGACCTACGAAAGGATGGAAGGCTGAGTGAACCTTGGAGCCCTCTGGAATAAAAATTGCAATGTGGTAACTTGCAGTACTGGCATTTAATCACTGCACCACCAGGGCTCCCTATTTAAGAGAGCGCTGCCCCTCTTCATCTCCTCTTTTGTTTCATTCAACCCACCCTTGTGCCTCTGTCACAGTGTGAGTTTTACTGGTTGCTTATGGGCCGGTTAAGAATCTTTTCCCCAAATTTTTTTTCCCTACCCCACACTGTTCAGGGGAACTGGAGATTTGGCCTTAGGGTGGTGTCATATTTTGTGGTCACCTGGCAGGTTGTGGAGGAGGTGGGGATTAGTTCAGTGTATACCTATGGCACCATGGGGTGAAGGATGGCTCTATCAAACTACCCTTGCAGGTCACGTGACTTGGGGGTGGGGAGCAGACTATCCTTGAGTCCAGCCTGAGGTATGAGCCCTCGCCAGAAGTCATGTGACTTGAGGTGTCTCATCCTGGGGTTTTGTCTTCCAGCAGATGGTGCCCGGGGGGGTACCCCAATTGATGGGGAAAAAACCCTTGTGCTCAGGTGTTTTGTCCAAGGAAGCTGGGAGGTAGATCTGGGTGAGACCATCAGCTCCAGCTTTTCCTACACTGGGTCTCCCCCCTAGTTTGCATATCCCAATGAATAAATATTAAATTGATGATGGTATAAATAAAGTGACCTCTATTTTAAGCCAAGTTTTGCTTCTGGCCTCATTATTTCATGTGTTTGGTCATCAATATGACCACTTCCCATTTATAACATTGTTTATGCAAAGTGTCAGCCAGAACCAGAGTATCAAAATATAGATGGGAACTTCTACATCTGGAATGGGAATTTTGTCCAGTCTAAAGTCAGGGAAGTTATTTTGATACTTATGGCAGAAAATACCACAAGCATCTCTCTCCAGATCTGGTGGCAAATCCCCCCCCCTATAAATAGCAAATTAAATTCCTACTACTTTTCTAACTCTTTGCAACACTACAAAACTCCTTCCTCCCTCTACCTAATGATTGAGCTGGCCCTGCATAGGATTCTTGGCCCAGACAAGTCCAATTCTTTTCACTGCAAAATTTAGGTTCCTTCTTTTCAGTGTTAAAGAAGTTGATCTCATTTTTTAAGCTCCTGTTCTTGTCTCTGAAAGCTAAAATGAACTGTATGATAAACCAACATTTTCTTGGGAATATTGCTCAGGTAACTTATAAATGAGCAAGAAGGGGAAAGATTGATGATGTCACATTGAAAATATCTCATCATAGAGTTGAACAAATTTATAATTTCTAAATCATCAGTCATCACATCAAATGTCACTATTATCCTAATTTTGACTATATACTTCCCCTGCAACAGCAGTCTGTGGAGATGCCAGAACCCTTTTCTCTTCCATTGCTGCTGGGGATATTCTCACTGATATAGGGAATGTGCTAGCAGATTGACCTTGATACCTAATTTTATCCCTGAGTGTTTGCTTTGGTGTAAAGAGGAAAAGGGCATCACGACAGATGATAAACTCTTTAAAATCAAGCAATACTTTAACTTGGTAGAGAAGCATGGGTTTTAATCCCACAAGTGACAACTGGAAATGACTAAGATATGATCTTCAACACAAAACAAGCAGCAATAAAAACAAATTTTAAACATTTCCCCCCACTATACATGTGCCCAAATGTGTCTTTGCTGTGCTTATGCAATGTTGATTTCCTTGCCCCCTCTGATTTTTCATCCACTGTGGAAGGGTAGCATCCATAGGAGGACTGGGGAAAGACATGTGGAGAGTTCAAGCAATGTTCATATCTGTCATGCATAAGACACAGAGATCATTTGCCATGAAGAGGTTTTCTTCATTGGTGTCTTCAGGGGCAAACAATATGAATGAACCCTCTCCCCAAGACTTCTTTCAAGTATTACAATTAGTTAGAGTTTTGCAATAGATATTTTCTTGGACTATAACTTCCAGAAGCACAGCAAACAAGGCCACTGCACCAACCAGGCTGCCTGAGAAAAAAGAAATTGATTGTTTGGCTGTTTTCTTTTATTATTAGTTGTTACATTTTAGAAGTACATTTTGATGTGCATGATATTTATGGCTGTTTCAGAAACTTTTCAGATGTCAGTGCTGTCTGCTTCTAGATCTTGTTTTTGTTGACCAACCATGGAATAACAAGACCAGACACAGTGAACCGGGTTGAATGAGGGCCACTTTATTTAACCTAGAAACTATTTAAACTGTGTTGAACCCGGAAAGGAGTAAGAGAGAGAAGCAACCTAGTATGGGATCCGCTGAGCCAGGCATCACTCCTTGACTTCCTCCTCAGCCTTCCCCTAGGTGAATACCTGAGCCCCAAGGACTACCCAATAACTGGGTTATTCCCTGTCTGGCCATCTACTAGAAGACAGACCTGAGGAGCCCCAGTCCCAGGTTCCAAGACATAAATGAGATCAAAGCCCCCAGGCCAACCCCAAACATAGTCTCCTTCTGGTACCCCCCGGGTCCCAGGTCCTAAAGAGTCAGTTCCAGAGCCCTCTCTTCACCAAATAGGTCCCAAGATGTTCACTGTTACTCTTATTTCCTCCCCCCAACACTACCTGCCATAGACAAGGGACAAGCATCTGCTTGTGAAAAAGACTTTGGGATTATTGTTGATGATAAGTTGAACATGAGCAGTAGCATGGTGCTGCAGCAAAGAAGACAAATGCTATCTTATCCTGCATTAATAGAAGCATAGTTCCCAAGTCAAAGGAAGTAATACTCTCCCTATATTCTGTGCTGGTAAGGCCTCCTCTGGAGTAGAGCGTTCGGTATATCAACAAGTTGGTGTGAGTTCAGAGAAGGGCAACAAGGATGCTAAGAGGTATGGAGAACAAACATATGAGGAAAGGTTGAAGGAGCTGGGCAGATTCATCTTGGTGAAGAGAAGACTGAGGGGTGACATGATTGCACTCTTTAAATACTTCAAAGGCTGCCACAAAGAGGACGGTGCTGGTTGTTCTCTGATGCTTCAGAGGGTAGAACTAGGTCTAATGGTTTTAAGTTATTGGCGGGTAGATTTTGATCGAACATTAGAAAGAACATATTCATAGTGACAGCAATTTGGCAATGGAACCAATTACTTATAGAGATGGTGGGGTCTGCTTCTCTGGGTGTCTTCAAAAAGAGGCTGGACAGCTACCTAGCTGGAGATCATGCACTGAACAGGGGTTGGACCTGATGGCCCATATGGCCCCTTCCAACTCTATGATTCTATGATTTTTCCCATTAGTTTTAGAAGGTTTTCAGGTGTCAGTGCTGTCTGCTTCTACATCTTGTCTTTTTGTTTGGTTTTGTTTTTTTCTACAATGGTGCTGTTCCAACTTTTTATTGCTATGGATTCTTTTATATCTTGCTGTTTTTAATTCACCTTTTAAAACCTGCCTTGGGGATCCGTTGGGACTGAAAGTGCAGAATACTACATACTGTAAATCAATCAATCACATCCTATGGGATTCCTTACAACATACTGCCCCTCAAAGAATGGAAAGACTCTAGCAGAAATATATTAAAAACATGATGAAACATTGGATGCAGGAAAGCGCCTAAAACATTTTTTAAAAAATTCTGCCTATAGGTTACAATACATTGCTTCATGGTTACTTATTACCTGTATGTCAGGAAAGGTAAATTTGAAAGCTGCAGGACTTTTAAAAAGTAAACTTTTCTATTACTTATAAATTTAGTATTGAAGAGAAAGGAATTCTTGTATATGTGAGAGATGGCTCAAATGGATATTTGATATGACCCTCCATCCTCCTCTTGTTTTTCATTCTCATGCTCAACCCTTTTCTCCCTGTAGCTTTGCCAAAACTTGACTCTTTCTCTCTCTCTCAGCTCTCCTGAGGTGTGCCTTACTGTTCCATTCACACATAAAGTCTGCCTCTCTACAGTGTCTGGAAAAAAAATAAAAACGCTGGTCTGCATTTTACAGGTAGAAACCTGTTGCTTCCAATACACCATGGCTGAAATGAAAGCCATACCAAACTACATCAAGTGAAAGTTTCATCCTACTTTTCTCATTTTCACTTGCACTGTCTTGGGGGAAAAAATGTTCAGGATGTCTAAATACCATGAGTGTTTATGAGTGCACACGTTTGAGCAAAAAGGACAGAAGTCTGGTTTCTTTGAAAGTTACCCCAAAGTAATTGATGAACTGACCACCAAACCCGTGCTACAATCCCATTAGACAATGCATAGATTTTGGTAACACTTTAATCCAGCCTGTGGATTCATATAGTGTAACAGACAGACCAGTCAACACACACCTGAAGCCCAGGACCAAATATACTGTCCCTATTTATTCAAAAACATAGCTGAATTAGCCTGGATCAGTATGCAAATGGATATTGTAGCATCCTTGAGACTAAGGAGAATGTCACACTACATTGTTATAGCACTATCATTTTACTTTAACTGCTATGTCTGCCTCCTGTGGAATCCTGGGATTTGTATTTTAGGGAGGGGTATTTAGAATTCTCAGCTCTTGGGCCTGACTAAACTACAAACCCCAGAATTCCACAGTAGGCAGCTATAGCAGTTAAAGTAGAATAATGGCACTATAACAGTGTAGTGTGATAAAGTCTTAACTGGGAGAAAGAATTTTGTAACATAAGCTTTGGTAGATTGTGGCCAAATCCACACTACACAAATAATCCAGTTTGAAATTGCCTTCTTCCTATTGAGTCCTGGGATTTGTAATTTTACAAGGTATTTAGTCTTCTCGGTCAAAGAGTGTTGGTGCCTCACCAACTACAAATCCCAGGATTCCATAGGAAGGAGACATGGCAAATAATCCAGTTTCAAACTGGATTATTTCTGTAGTGTGGATGCACCCTGAGTCTACTTTATCAGATGTCCTAATATGCTAGTTTATAACCCAGGAATTCCATCCTTCTTTACTTTTAGCTATTTCACAATGTTGTCATTTGAACGGGTTAGCTAATTGACATGTTTGACACTGGTGAACATGCACCTCAACTATATCTTCATAGTTGTTGAATGCCTTCCCTTTGAAGGCCCAACGGGCACTAACATTGGCCTCATTTAGGTGCCAAGTTGAAATCTAGCTGTTTACCCAGGCATTTGGAGCCTAGTGAGATTATGGCTTGGTTTTTAGTCTATTAGATTGCATATTTTATTGACTTTTGAATTGTTTTAAATTTGTTTAGGCTGTTTTAAAATGTCATTGTTTATACTTCACCCTGTTCTTTTCTGATATAAGGTGCCTAGAAATATATTAATAAATAAAATCATATAAAATGCCTCTTTGGAACTAATGGAGAACTTCCTTACCCACAATTGCCTGATAAGAGAGCTGTGTCTTACTTCTGATTAACTAAGTTATGCTTTTCAAGTGCCCTGTGAGTACAATCAATTAGTTTCTTTGTGTCATATTTTTAAGAGATGTAGGGAAATTACCTGAAATGACATAGTTTTAATTTGACTGTGGCCTGTACTTCTCATTATGCTAAATGTGCAGGTGGCTACATGAATAGTTCCCCCCGTCCCAGTAAGGTCTAGTAGAACTTACCAGTGTCTACAGTATCTTCATTTTCTAGTTTCCATCAGTAGGGGAAAATAATATGGAGTAGGAAGTAGGGCAAAGAAGTACTAAAAACTTTGGCCTAAATCCAATTGTTTGCTCCAAGTAAAGTAGAACATTGAAACAATGGAATATACATAAGATTTGACTTACTAAGTTCCCATAGATTCAGTGATTATGTTCAAGTTGGGATAATCATTTGGATTTAGTAGATTTCAACACAAGAATGCAATGTGTGCCTGCTATTTTCAGTGGCAGTTGTGAATTGTGTGCAATGATCATGATGTTTACTTGTACTTGAATGTTCAGTGGCTACATCTGTGGCCCATTTAGAATGTCTAACCTAACTTCCATGCTATTTTCCAAAATGTGTAAGGCTCAATAGCATGAGAACCAGCTCTGATTTTGGTGTTGCTGTTGCTATTGATCCTGTAAGTAGTAAGCATGGATTGCCTAGTGGAAAAGCATGCAACACAGGATTTATAGCAACAACAAAATCAGAAATGGTTTTCATATTAGGAATCCTGTATTGTGTGTATTGCTGTTAATCCATCCTTGATTACTGGAGATAGATTACTGCTATCTTATTCAAGATATTTCTGTTCAACTTAGACTTGCTTGGTCTCTAACAAAGCATGACCCTATACTAAACTACAAGGACAACCAGGAACTAATGTAGTAAAAGGATATGTTTCCGCTAGTGGTTTACCACTGGTTTTAGTCCTACAGTTTTATATCTCACATCTCACTCCAGTTCCTCAGTGTTAAATTACTGATTGAACATCCGATAACAGCCCACTATACTTGTCCTGACAGGTGTAACAGGATGCAAACATTCAAGAATATTCTTTATCTACTTACATTTTCCTGATCAGAAACTGGTTAGATTGCCCCTTTGATTGATAGAATGCTCCATCATTTCTTCAATAAAGCACAGGACCATAGAACATTCACTATATTTCAACTCAGCTTAGGGAGAAAAAAGCAGAGAAGAATAAAAGTAATTGACTCTCTACTGAAATGGCAGAAGGGATGTATTACGGTTGGACAAAATTACAGTTCTTGAATGTGCAGGTGCAAACTGCCCATCGCTCAAAATTAAGCCAAGCCAAATTGTAATGATTCTGCTTACTCATTTTATTTTATTTTATTTTATTTTATTTTATTTTATTTTTTTGGTATGGCCAGTTTGCATGTGTAATTTTAAGAACTAGGTGCATTTTTTCCCCAGAACCCTCAACTGTGCCTTTAGCTCAACATTAGCTATATCATTCTGAAAAACCCATTCACACTTAACTAATGATAGTAAAAGAGGTAGATATTTTAAATATTACACACAGAAAATTGAACAGAATCCTCCCAAATGACATTTATGTGAAGCATGCAGATGGCTTCTAGAGGTTGTGGAATTTTGTGGAAAATTCAGAAAGAAGTGAGGCTGCAGTTTGATCACTAATTATTAAATACAAAGAGAAAGGGGAGAGTGGTCAACAAGATCACTCTTTTCTTCTTGCCCAAACACCCAGTTTACATACTTGGACTGGAAAAGGATATAGGTGGAGAAAACAGAAGGGGTATATCAAAGCAAACACTGACTCAATAGACCAAAAATATGTAAAGTGAGCATAAAATTGAAATAACTTCCAAATGCCTTTTAAATGATCCACTATAAGGATGTGATATAATTATTGCAATCCTTTTTTAAAATTTGTTTTCTATTAGATTCTCTCTTTGTGATTCTAGTACTTTTCCTGGAAAATGGTCCCTTTCTCTTCTGTGTGTGTCATTTGCTGAGTACTTCTTTCTATCCTTTCTGATTCCTTGGAATGTAGCATTTAAAGATTAGACATAAAGGAATTCTACCAAGTTTGGCTTTTAACTCTTTGCCCCGTGCACTAAATGACCAGTGTTGCTTACTCTCTCTGGCTTTTCTTCGCAAACGAAGATTCAGGAAGGACTCATCCCGCACTTTCTGCAAGCGCACTGATGACTAAAAAGGCCAATTCCAGATGAACAAATCCGGTTGCAGAAAGCACAGCAGAAGGTCTCCTTGGGTGATGTTTTTGGGTTGTGATTCTTTCTGCGTTGTTGTTTCTCTTCAAAACTTGTTTGGTGTGAGTTCTCAAATAAGGCTGCAGCATTGTGGATAGTGTGTCTCCATGCCTCCCAATGTGAGGCCAGGGTGTACCATTGTTGGTGATCAATTTGGCCGAGCCTGAGATGTTATTTCAGGGAGTCCTTGTATCATTTTTTTGGAGTGCCCCTCTTACGCTGACCCATGGCGAGTTCACCATAGAGTACTATTTTGGGGAGGTGATGGTCCTACACCCTAGAAACGTGCCCTGCCCAGCGCAGCTGTGTTCTCAATATCATGGCCTCAATGCTGATGATCCCTGCTTGTTCATTCATCATATAGTCAGTCCAGTGTATATTTAGGATTGTGCGTATGCAGCACTGATCAAAGTGTTCGAGGAGTCGTAAGTGGTGGCGATAGGTGACCCATGTTTCAGACCCGTAAAGGAGAACAGACAGTACAATGGCTCTATACACACTGATTTTTGTGCTTTGCCTCAGGTGTTTGTTACTCCAGACTCTTTTGTGAAGTCTTCCAAATGCGCTATATGCCTTTGCTAATTTGTGATCGATCTCTTTGTCAATCTTGGCATCTGAGGAGATGATGCTTCCCAAGTAGGTGAACTGCTGAACGGACTTAAGCACAGAGTTGCCGACGGCAATGTGGGGATGATGGTGTTCGTCCTGTGGTGCAGGCTGGTAAAGAACTTCTGTTTTCTTCAGGTTGACTTCCAGCCCAAACAGCTCTGCAGCTGTTGTGAAGTAGGATGTTAGGTGCTGCAGAGCTGCTTCTGTGTGGGCAACAAGGGCAGCATCATCAGCGAAGAGCAGCTCACAGACGAGATAGTTTAGAGTTTTAGTGCGAGCCCTCAGATGACTCAAGTTAAACAAGCTACCATCAGTACGGTAACGTATATAGATGCCGTCATCTTCTTCAAGCTCTGCCGTAGTCCTTTGGAGCATCATGCTGAAGAAGATTCTAAATAAAGTTGGAGCAATAACACATTACTATAGCTACTTGCATTCACCACATTTCTGATTACTTGTGCTGTCACTCTCAGGAGTATGTTCTGCCTACATTTAGAATCAAAATAAATGCAGTATTTTTATTTCCAAAATTTGAAAGAAGCACCATTTCTTTATCACAAAGAACATAGTGCAACTGTGCATAATTTCCATCCCAACTTAAAACATGGAGGGGCTGTGAGGGATTCCCATAGGCATCTGCTCAGCCATTATGAGGGGCAAAAAAACTAGACTAGATAGGTCTTTCAGTTAATCCAGCAGGGCTTTTGTGCTCAGGCATTAGATCTTTTTTCATCATCTCCACAATTTTTCCCTTGCCCCTTCCTCTTTGGTTTGGTTTGCTTAACATCCTACTTGAAGAAGAGTTCTGGAAATCTTGCTCACAACTGTATCAAGGAGGTACTGTGGCTTTGTAGTTGATCTTGTTGCCGCTTTTTACTTTCATGAGATCTCTGTGGTCTCTTTCACACTACATAATTATGGCACTTTGATACCACAGTAAGTGCTCTATCCTGTGGAATCTTGGGATTTATAGTTTCATGAGGTATTTAGAATTCTCTACCAGAGAGTGGGAGTGCCTTACTAAACTACAAAATTTCATGGACTGCAGCCATGGCAGTTAAAGCGGTATGAAAATACTATAACTGTACAGTGCGAAAAAGACCTGTGTTTTACTTACATATTTGATTCAATTTTTCTTTGGTTTGGTTTGGTGGGGTAATTTGAAGATGAATTGTCAGTGTTAAGCTATTCAGGAAAAGTTAAGACAGGCAGCATTTGATCACTGAGAATTTTCTCAAAAGTGGGTCTCTCACAGCGAGTCCAAGTAGGTATAGTAAAGAATGGAGTATCAGTAGTGCTACATGACTACTGTTATAAGGATTTTAAAACACATACACACACCTTTGGACAGTGTTTAAACAGTATTCTCAGAATGCTTTCCAAGGATATTGTGTCTTGTTTGCATGACAATTGCTGTCTATGCTGAGATTCTCACCTTGCTAGGCAGCTAGATTTCAGTGGTACATAACTGAAGTGGAGTTGCTAGCAAAAGGAGACCTCAGTAGTAAAACAGGATGTAGTCTGGCAGCATCAAGGTATTAACCAAGCAGATTTATATGTATACCTGCTATCCTACTCTTTCTTAGCATGTTACTAGGACCCTAACGTAAAGCATATATAGGCAGAACATACTGTACAAGCTTGTTTTCTGCTGCTCCAGACACTAGAACACAAACCAATGGATTCAAATTACAGGGAGAAAACCCACCTAAATATTAGGAGGAACTTCCCGATGGTAACAATTGTTCAACAGTGGAATAGACTGCCTTGGAGAGTGGTGGACTATCCTTCATTGGAGGTCTTTAAACAGAGGTTGGATGGCCATCTTTTAGAGTTCTTTAGCTGTGTATTCCTGCATGGCAGGAGGTTAGACTGGATGGCCCTTGTGGTCCCTTCCAGCTTTATGGCTCTACATTGATTTTGACTTTCTCCTTATGAGTGGGTCTCCTTTGCTGGAATCCTGTTGGTGATAAATGTACAGTAGCACCCCCATATCTGCTGATTTGCCAACCACTGATTCAATTATCCATGATTGGTGATGGCAGGAGGGAAGGATCTGCCTGTCCCCTTCCTTCACCTGAGAGAGTTCCATTCATAATGGGGTGGTGGTGGAGGAGGTGAAGGGGGAAGGGTGGGGGAGGAGGGATCTCACCTGCCCCCTGCCCCCAGGAGGGCTCCTACGGCAGTGGTGGGGGGTGGGGGGTGGCGTTCACTATTGCCCATGGATTACACTATCTGCGGTGAGGGCACAACCAATCCCCTGCAGATACAGGGGTGCTACTGTATGTGTGGTTGATCCCAGATCACACATGCATTCTGTCTTTCTTTGATATTGCAAAAGAGGCATTTACTACCTTCTTCCACACTGTTTTCCCTGTACCCCAGAAGCAGTTTTAAAAAGTCAGGGCTCACTGCCATGCTGCCTCTTTCCATCCCTCCTTCCCCTACAGCCAGTAAACTGTAATGACAGATAACCCAGTTCTTTAAAGCTGCCTTCTAGGAATGGGAGTGATGCATAACTGCACAGGTGGAGTGTTAAACTTCATCTATATGAAGTAGGATTGCAGCCAATAATTTTCAACAAAGGTATGGTTTCATTTATGTCTCTCCTACTTGGACATGCCGCAGTCTCTGCTTCTTGGATCCCAGAGGTGATCTTGGATGACTAGAGCTAAGGTTTGGATCTTGTACATACCTGAGTTGGGTCTTCCATCTGCCCTGGAAGGAAATCCTGTAGAAACAGATTGCCAGTGGTGAGAGAATCAATTTTCTTTATTGTATATTGTTACTAGTTCATAGCTGATTTGTTTGTTTTGTTTTTTTATTTTTGTTTTTTTTTAATTTAAAAAAAGGGAGATGGGCCATTGATAGATTGGTTGTTAGCAAAGGTAATCTTTAAAGAAGTTAGATTGAGGATGCAAGACAAAAATACTGTCTCCTGTTCCTTCTGTTTACTTAGTCTACTACTTCAAATTATTTTTCTCAGAAGACTAGAAAAGCCAAACTGGACATTGAATTACAGCTGTAATGTGTTAGACTGGATTTGTTTTACTGCTCTGAACCCACCTGCAATTTTTAAGGCTAATCCATTATAGAATCATAAAATCACAGAGTTAGAAGAGACCTTGAGGGCCATCCAGTTCAACCTCCTGCCATGCAGGAATACACAATCAAATCATTCCCAATCGATGGCCATCCAACCTCTGTTTAAAAACCTCCAAAGAAGGAGACTCCACCACACTATGAGGCAGTGTATTCCACTTCTGAACAGCTCTTACTGTCAGGAAGTTCTTCCTAATGTTTAGGTGGAATCTGTTTTCCTGTAGTTTGAACCCATTACTCCGTGTCCTTGTTTCTGGAGCAGCAGAAAAAAAGCTTGCCCCATCCTCAGTATGACATCCCTTCAAATATTTAAACATGGTTATCATGTCCCTCTCAACCTTCTCTTCTCCAAACTAAACATGCCCATATCTCTAAGCCACTCCTCATAGGGCATGGCTTCCAGACCACCCAACATCCTGGTCGCCCTTCTCTGGACACCTTCCAGCTTCTCAATATCCTTCTTGAATTGTGGTGCCCAGAACTAGACACAGAATTCCAGGTGAAGTCTGTCCAAAGCAGAATAGAGTGGCACTATTACTGCCCTTGATCTAGACACTATACTCCTATTAATTCAGCCTAGAATTGCATTGGCTTTTTTAGCTGCTGCATCACACTACTGACTCATGTTCAGCTTGTGGTCCACTAAGACTTCTAGATCCTTTTCACATGTACTGCCTCAAGCCATGTGTCACCCATCCTATATCTGTGCATTTCATTTTTAGTGCCCAAGTGTAGTATCCTACATTTCTCTCTTTCGAAAGTCATTTTGTTTGTTTTGGCACAACTTTCTAATCTGTTGAGGTCATTTTGGATTCTGATCCTGTCCTCTGGAGTATTAGCTACCCCTCCTAATTTGGTGTCATCTGCAAACTTGTTAAGGATACCCCCTATTCCCTCATCCAAATCATTGATAAAGATGTTGAATAGCACTGGGCCCAGGGCAGAACCCTGTGGCACCCCACTAGTCACTTCTCTCCAGGATGAAGAGGAGCCATTGGTGACTACCCTTTGGGTTTGGTCAGTCAACCAATTGCAAATCCACCTAACAGTTGCATTGTCTAGCCCACAGGTTACTAACTTTTTTGCAAGAATGTCATTGGGGTATTTTTATGCTGTCCAGTTCTGTAAGAACAATGTGTCATTGCTGAGTCCTGTAGTAAAGTCAAAACTCATGTAAATGTGGGATTTATGAAATAGGTTTCCTGCATTTTCTAGAAGCTCCAGAATTGAATATTTCTTAATGACATTCTCCTAAACCGTCATGAATTTTGACTTGCAAGTTTTCCAAGTTAAGAAAATTAAGAATTTATGACATCAAAGTAAGAAGGATAATTTCTCAGTGGCTGAGCATGTTGTTTATATGCAGAAGGCCTTGGGTATATTCCCTGAAGATTCTAGTTGAAAGGCAGAAGTAGTAGGTTGTGTGGAAGATGCTTGTCTGAGACTTTGGAGAGCTGCAGCCAGCCAAAACAAATTGGGCTAAATGAACAAGTCACTTGACCTGGTATAAGGATAGCTCTTTACATTCCTAATGTATTTTAAAAAGCAGAACATGTATATTTAGTTGTAAGATATTTGGAGCTCTTAGAGGTCATGCATGGTAAGTCCTCATTGCAACAATAGACAATGAAAACCGTGATGATTATAATATTGTAGGAAATGTAAATGCTCTAAACTCGTATCTGGCATCACAGGGGTGGAGGGAAGAGATTCATCGTACATAAGGAAAATGTCACAAAGTGTCATGTCACTTTTGGGAAAAGCCTGATTTGGACCTGTTACATCACCACAAAGACAGATTTCTAGACTTCCACTCTGCATCCTTTCCTTGCTTTTCTTCTTTGCTACATGAATGGTATAATCAAGGACCCTAGGTGATGGCCTTGATGCATTTTGATTTATGTCATTAATCAATGAGCATTTTGAACTGTGCTGTGATGTTAGCAAAGATGCTACTTAGATATAAATTAAGAAGTACAAAGCACCAAGCAGAAAAAACCTATCCAGCTAGCTTTGTCAAATAATAATGCTGAACCTGTAGAACAGGTTTGGGCATTGGCCTTTGGTGGGAATTCAAAAGGCCTCCTCTCTTCTCAGCTATGTCTCTCCTTCCATTTCTTTTTACTGTTTAATTTTTAAAACTTGTAATACACCCTATGTCATCTGGGATGAGGGGGGAATTTTGTCACATTGGCAGTTGACGGGCTGCTCAGGCATGGGACAGGCCTTTTGTTAAACTGAGAAGTATTCTAGAAGTCAATTTGAGTGCCTCAACAATGGCATGGGTGTATGTGAATGTAGCACTTTGAACTGCTGTTTGCCTACTCTTGCCATAGAACCATTTCAAGTCCACTGTGATCAGTTTGCCCCATATGTTGCATCAGGAGTTCCCACAACATCCGTCCTCAAGTTTTGCCAGGTTTGGCCATTCATTCCACTCTTTTGGAGGGTTGTTTGTAGTTATTTCTTGGATTTGCACCTGGCCCCTTTCAAAGTTTTTTTTGTTTTGTTTTAATGGGTGTAGGGGATGGTTTGCTGAAGTGATCCTAAGGTTTCAAGGACAAATTTTCTCCTCTGATATTTGTTTTAATTAGAGTTATAGTGATAGAGCAAAAGTGCCATTTCACTACAGCACTTCAGTTTTAAGATACGATACTATGGGCTTATCTACACCAGCCAGGATAGACCAGCTCACTGCTGGCCTATCCTGGTTCTGGATGTGGCCCATTCTGCCCCTGTTACCTGCATGACATGGGCCAGAGTCCTAACAGAATGCTGGTCCATCACTGTTGCCACTCCTACCATTTTCTCCATTGAATCAGAAGCCAGGAATGGGCCCCACAACCTGTGACTGAAGCCCCCCTGCATGTGACCAGCCTTGGTCATATGCTGAGGGACTTCTACCTAGTTTCTAGGAGAGCCAGGGAGATAGTGGTGGAAGCAAGGGATGGTGTACCAGGATGGGTTCCTGCAGATACGTGGCACCCGATCTGTTCTATATCAATCGTAATGGGGTAAACTGAGTATTATTTTATAATGCTGTACAGGGCCTCTTCCCAACTTCCCCCATTCCAGCCCCATATCTGCCCCGAGGTTGTGAGGGCTGCCCAGAAGCAGATTGGGGCAAAAACCATGTGTGATATAGCCCATGTAGGTAAGCCCTACATCACAATACTATAGCACTATCTAAGTTCCAGATTAAAAAAAAAAAGGAAGAGAAGAATACCTTTTTGTTCTAAGAAGTCTCGGAATTAAAAGGAAACCCACTCAAGGGAGGGGGGATAAAATGTTGCATCTGGTGATAGGAATTCTCAGAAAATAGTACAGGACAACAGAAACTTTGCTTGACAGGATATTTTACCACAACTACAGGGACAAATTCCGTACTGTTGACATATTTGCCCAGTCTGGGGAATCTTAAAGTCTCTCACATTCATTTTGACTTGGGTGCAACTTTTATATCAGGGCCCTGTGGCATGTCAATTTAGCACCCATTAGTCACAGTTATTTGGATGTGTTTTGAGACAGAAGAGTATTTTTTCAGATCAGGGGTTCCTCATGTTAGCAGTTAAAAAGCACTGTGCAGCTACTCCATCTTTTTCTACTTAACAGATGTTTCATGCTAGGAAAAAAGAAGGAATAAGTGGTCTAAAGACAAGGGAGGGTTATGATGGGAGCATGTGATCATCAAAAGCCCCCATAAAATTCAATGAATGAGGCAGGACAATGATGTAATGAAAGCACTGCCTGGAGCTGCTTTAAGAGCAAGATGCCTGGAAAGGGATGTAGCAATATACGCCTGCAGAAATCTTTTCCAATGACAAGCCATTCAAGGTTGGCTGTTGTCTCATTCATTGAAAGTAGTATATTTCTCTTGTCCTGAAAGAGGTGTGGAAATCAAATACTTGGCCAGCTGGTGACCTAGGCAGTTGGTTACCAGCAGTGTTGAATTTCTCTTTTGGGGGGACAAGCAGTTGAGGATCTAGAAGCTGACCTACTATACATTCTTGTGAGAGAAATGTAGGGAATAAACTCTTCCAGAACATGGCCTCACAGCCCAGAAAAAAAGACAAAAAAACTATACATTCCAAGAGTTTTAGTGCATATTCATATTAATTTTTTCATGTTGTTCTTGCTGTTGTTGTTGTGTGCCTTCAAGCTATTTCTGACTTATGGAGACCCTAAAGCAACTGTATCACAGGGCTTTCTTGGCAAGATTAGTTCAGGGGGAGGTTGCCTTTGCCTTTCTCTGAGGCTGAGAGAGTGTGACTTGCCCAATATGAGTTTCCATGGATGAGTGTGTGTGTGTGTGGGGGGGTGAAACCTGGTTTTCAGAGTTGTAGTCCAACACTGGAACCACTACACCATGCTGATTGTATCAGGATTTTTTTTTCAAAAATATTTTGTCAACATATTTTTCTGGACATGATGTTAAGACATCCTTTCTCACCGAATATAAACAAATATATGAAATGTATAAATATTATTTGCATTGCTTATTCTTTAAGTTTGTTTCTAAACAAGGTGTGGCACAGACTAACTCAACAAATGTCTTCACTCTGCAGTGTTTTAGGTAAAGATGAATAGAATTATGTTCAGTTTACACAGGATGGAGATTATGAGTATGAGAAGAGATGATCAATCAACTAGCGGGAGTGGGGAGAGGGACTGACTGCTCTCACTGAACTCACATTCCATTCAGTGTACTTGAGTGCTCTGAGATTTTCTTTAGGGGACCCAGGTAATGGCTGTGGCATGAAATCTTAAATGTTTTGTTTGGTTAACCATCTGATTGTATACCTGGGACACAAAGATCTGGCTAACGTACATCATGCTTTGGTGATATCTAGATTAGGCTAATACTGTAATTGACTACAATTGGTGCTGCCATTGAAGATGTTCCAGAAACACCAATAGGTTCAAAATGCAGCTGCCTGGATGACACTGTCTCCAGCTGGAAGTTGCTAAAAGGTAGAAGACACTATTCTGTCCCAAGCAAGGTTACCAGAGCCCAGGGTCTGGCCTTATGTCTCCAGTTTTCATTGGCCATCTTCAGTCAGATGATGAAGGTGCAAAATCTCTAGTTTCAGTGGATTCAGCTCCAAGCAAGATGAACGGGCTGTAGGCAAATCTCCAGTTTTTCTTATGTGAGCTTGACTATTTCCAGTGCTCTCAATAGACCAAGATCCCACACTGGCTCTTTACCAGGCCAAGATCCCATATATCAGGTGCTGTCGGCTATATTTCAGAGGAAAACTATCTCTGAGTATTCCTCCACTAAGAAAACCATGTGAAATTCATGGGGTCACCAAAAGTTGTCAGACGACTTGAAGGTGCACAGGCACACACACAGATATATACCAGCAAAGTTACACTGGATCCCATAGTCATGCATGGGCATCATGATCTTGAACCCACCCTATGTACAATAGCTGAATAACTTCCCATCTACCAAATCAAAGATGAGAGAGAGAGAGGGCTGGGTGAGTGTTTGAGAAATGTTCCGTTGAACTAGCAATTGCACTGATACAATCTCTGAGAAAGTACTACCACTTGTGCAACAACATTGTATATGACCCTGTTTTTAACAGTGTTTACCAAATTTCAGTAATGGTTTTTAATCAACCCAGTTTTCATGTTAACTACATTGGTTTAAACACGTTCTAGAAATGTAGTAACTAAAATATATAAATAAATTAATATGGATGCTTTGATTTTCTGCATGACAGGGGTTGGACTGGATGACCATTGTGGTCTCTTCCAACTCTACAATTCTATGATTCCATGATTCTACATAAAACTGTGCTCAGTGCAATTTTTTTCCCTTTCCCCTGCAATAGTTTTACTGCTGAAGAGGCTAGTCACTGCAATATTCAGAAATGAGCTTGTTTCTTCGACAATGCTAATCACAAAGTGTGAAAACAAAAAGCAATCAGTGCTGACATAATATGATGTACCATACCAACATGAAGAATCTTCAGCTCCTCAGATGTTCTTACAGTCTAGGCTCAGCCATCCTGGCTAATGGGTAGAGATGTTGTGAGCAACATCTGGAGGGCTACAGGTTCCCTATTCTATTCTATTCTAATATTATATTTATTTAATATAGGGACCCAAGGTGGCTATTCTAGATGTTATTGATAAATTGAAAACAAACAGACCATCCAATTCAGATGGTATCTACCAGAGAGTTTTTTAAAAACTCAAATGTTAAAGTGCTGAAAATATGTATGAAAAGGTATACTCTTAGAATACCACTCTCCTATATCAGAGGACTAGAAAGTGGTCAATGTATTTTTTAAAAAAAAGCCTAGGAAAAGAGATTAGAAAGGTACAGTTCAATTAGTTCATGTTATAGTTTCAAGATCCACCCTGCAAAGCTAGTCAGTTGCAACATAGACCTGACTCTTATTGGTAGTCCCAACCAGAGTAGGTACATTTGATCAATCAGAGTTACATAATTGTAGATTCACCATTCAACAATTGATTCAATGGGTCTATTCTAATTGGGACTAACCAACAGGATTCCAGTCAGGATTTTTTTCTAGCCCTACCTAGAGATCATTGGCATTCCCTGGTAGAATTCCATGCAAGTACTAACCAGTCCCCAAACAGTACAACTTCTTAAAACCGAAAAGATTGTGTGTGTGATCAGGCTGGCATGGGTTGTTAACCAGGGATCTGAGGTTAGGAATGGGTGCTGAAGAATGGATTATGTTTATTGCTAGCATAACATTTTTTGGTGGCATGAAGTTATTTAGGTTGAAAAAGATGGATTGTGAAGAGTTCCAAAAGGAATTCTCCAAATTTTGGGATGGACATTAAGCAACTGTAAAGTGTTTCCATGTAAACAAATGATTCATATTTAAGAAAAAAATTCTAACTTCATATATATGATGAAGGGGTCTGATTTAGTAGTGACTGCCTAGGAAAAAAAGGATCATAAGGTTGTGGTGCAGAGCTCAATGAAAATCTCAACCCCGTGTGTGCCTCCTGTGAAAAAGGCAAGTCTCATTTTTGGAATCCTTACAAAAGGAATCAGAAAGAATGGATTTACCTCACCTCTACTTTATAGTGTGTTATTCCATTTGAAATTTGGTTTAGCTGTTCTTGTGAGGGTAGCTGAATGTTGATGCTCTCTATCACACGTGTTGCTGGATGCCTCCTGGAGATGTCACGGCCAGTGATCTCACCCACCCACCCTGCCCAGTGCACTGGCACTTCTGAGGGCAGAAATGGGCACTCGGACATGTGGTCAACAAGTAGGGGGCAGCACTCTTCTCCAGCACCACATCTCAAATGAGTTGATTTTCTTTCCATCAGCTTTCCACATTGTCCAACTCTCACACCAGTACATGGTGGTGGGAATTAGGTTGGCTTTGATGATCCTAACTTGGATGTTCAGTTTTATATTTTTGCACTAGGATTTTGTCTAGTTCTTTCATAGCAGCCCTTCCAAGTCCTAGTCTTCTGATTTCTTGCCTGCAATCTCCATTCTGATCAATAATTGATCCAAGGTATGGGAAATATTTAACTATTTCAATTTCCTTGTTATCTAGAATGCGTTTATGTAGCTCCTCTGTGGTCATTATTTTTGTTATCTTAATGTTCAAGAACCCAGTTTTCACCTCTGGAATTTCTCCCTCCATATATGGTAGGAGTCTTTGCTGCAGAATTTTAAGCATGACTTTGCTTGCATTGGAAATTAGTGCAATGGTCCTGTAGTTACTGAAATCTCTTGTGTTTTGTTTTTTGGGGGTGGGAATGTACATTGATAATTTCCAATCTGTGGGCCATTGTCCCCCCCTCATATTTGTTGGTAGATGCATTACAGTGTGATAATGAATGCTTATGTATAAAGCATGTTTACACAGTTGTGGGAGTGGGATGGGATATAATAGAATCCAGAAGGATGCAAATCATGACCCTTGCCCTAAATTTTTAAAGGGCTGCAGATGATGACACAGGTCTTTCAGAGCTTTACAGTGGGCCAGTTATGATGTGTGAAAGCAATAAATCTGCATATCAAAAGTCAGTTTCCCTGGGTTCAAAACTCTCTCTGAGAAGATTACTTTAGTTGCATGTGCATTAACAAGGATTGTTCTCTTAATATATGTAGTGTGCCATGAAGCTATTGTCTTGGTTAATATCTCTACTGGATTGTAATTTGTGAATGTGTTTCAATTCAGCTTTTTCTCTTTCTAGTCTTCCTTTGTAATTTCCAAGGACTGCAACCTATAAATCCCTTACTGTGTGTTCAGGAAGATTGAAATGATTTGCAACTGGTTTGGTGGTATTGCCATTTTTAAATGTCAGATTTGTGTCCATTTAGCCTCTTGCACAGAGACTGTCCTGTTTGTCCAGTACAGAGTGGAGGGGGGTGCATTACTGGCATAGGATGGCATATATCACATTGGAGGAAGAACAAGTAAATGTGCCTCTGATGTTGTGGGTGATGTTACTGACCTCTATAACATTGTTCCCAAAGTAGATCTGGGGACAGAGTTGTCAACTGGGTTTGTGGCAGGGTCTTATCCCTGTACTATATTACAATCCATGTATATGTCCTGTTGTGACTGAGTAGCTGTTTAGTTGATTATGCAATTCTGGAGAATAATATATTCCTCTCACAAGCTATGGGAGGCAGGCCTTTATTGGCTTACACACAGTCTCCAAATCTTAAACAGCTACTCACTCACAACAGGTCATATACATGGATTGTAATACAGTACAGGGATAAGACCCTGCCACAAACCCAGATGACAACTCTCTCCCCAGATCTACTTTGGGAACAATATTAGAGGGATCAGTAACATCACCCACAACATCAGATGAACATTTATGCTTATCTCTGTGATGCAGGATTCCAGCTAATGTTTGTGAAGAGTTGTTTGACCTAAGTTCCAAACTATACATTTTCCAGGAGAACCAAGATCAGATCTCTCAATATGTTTTTCTCTCCCCCACCCCTGCACAAGAGGTAACTGATTAGGCCTGAGGCCTTGGTGGAGAATGGATTAACCCAGGGCAGAAAATGCATGGGCCTCTAGATCTTGGTAGACTATAGCTCCTATCAGCTCTAACCAGCATAGCCAATGTGCTGAAGTATGAAGAAAAGTACAGTCCAACAGCTGGAGGGTGACACATTTCTCAACCATGATTTAATCCTTTCCCCCACACATTGATTCTGTGATGAAATTCCTTCTCCCACTCACACTGATATTACCTCCAGAAGAAGAAACATAGAAGTAGGTTTAACATGTACTGAGAAAAGGAGCACTGGAACAGACATAATCATTATTTTTTGTAACAAACAAACAAAAAATGTACTAACTCTCAGGCTGCATTGGAAGTCACATTTCCTGGCTTAGAAGCTGTTACTGCTACAAGCATAAGGGCTAGTTCTGTTGGTGAGGAAGATGTATAAAATGTAATTTGATAAATGTAAAGAAGGCAAAATGTAATAACATAAAATGGACAAAAAGTAATAAATAGCATCCTTGATCACATGTAGAGTGACTCTTCATGTGTTCAAACCCACTATGTATTATTAATAAGCAACATTCCTGTCAGTATGACATGATGGAAAGGATCTGTACCACATCACTGTAGAGCCCATACATGCTCAGAGGAAGAATTTATACATTGCTGCTGCCCCATGCCCCCTGGAGGGCTGGAATATAACCTTCTTCACAGTCACAGAGGCTGTGCCCCCCATGGGTTCACCCTCAGTGTGCTTGCTAATGTCCCCAATGTTAGATTTTGTCCCCAGGTGCAGCCATCTTTCCCCAAAGAGTGAATGGCATACTCTTCAACATTTCACAGATAAAAGCCTGGCTACGTCCAGCCAAGAAACATCAGCGAGTGGTCAAGATGACAAAGGTTATTGATAAAGAAGAACAGACAAGGTAGGAGAGGCTGCAGTAGTGTGCTTTTGCCTGAACCTACTGGGAAGGTCAATAGTCCAGTCACTGCTTTCCTTTGCCCTCTGCTGAGTTAACTGAGTGCAAATTGCTTTTGCATTTTGAACTCAGGACTTTATCAGACCCCCCCCCCATTAATGTTCTTTTGCCAGCATATTTTAAAATGTTTTTATGCCAGTAAAAGAACCTCCTTGATCACACCTACCTCCAGCAGTGTTCACAGGCAGCCCAGGCACTAATGGAGAGTGAACTGAGCTGTTCACTTTCTGGTTCAAGATCTCACCAAGAAGATGCTACCATGGGAAATTAAAAACAAAAAATAAAACAAAACAAAGACACAAAAAGTCACACAAGTGGAGAAAAACATAAAAAGTCCCAAGTAAACTGGGGGGGGGTGTCATAAAAAGAGCACCCCCTACCTCACTGTTGTGATCTCACCCCGAAGTGTTTGCCCATTGACACTGTATTCATGTGAGTACAATGGCACATGGATTCAAACACCGGCAATGCCGGCAACAAGGTGCCACGGCAGATCAATTGATGGCTTCGCCTGTCAATAAAATAGAATGACTTTTTAATAATACATGATCACGAAAGGGCAATGTTGTCTGGTATGTGTGCCCTTTCGCAATCATTAGGAGTCCTTATGACACCGTATTTGCCTGTCTGATAAAGTCTTCAGTTTGTGGCAACTGAAGTAAGCTGAGGACAATGGGGCAAACAGGGATGAGAGAGAAACTGGGACATTTTAAAAGCAGCTGAAAAGGGGAGATGACAGAAGATTGAATGGGACTGTCCCTGCCAAATCAAGACACTTGGAAGCAAATTGCTATATGGTCTATACATGCTCTGAGGAAATGGTGGTGGTGGGGAATCAGTAATCTGGAAGCAGACTGGAAACTATTTCTAGTGTTGATTCCTCCCCGCTTTCATTTTCAGGACTAGTGCAGCCTACAGGAAAGTCCCTCAAGCCAAAAAGTAGTCCCTGGATCTTTTGATGTATCCCAGCCCTGCCACATGGCCTAGTTGGCTGTATTTTGCCAAAATCATGGCTGTCTCATCCAGTAGCCATTTGGCCAATTAAGTGAATCAGATCCCCAGCATATATATATATATATATATATATATATAGCAAGTCTCTGTGCCAAATGTGCAGGTAAAAGGTCAAATGTGCAAGTAAAAGTTCTGCCCAATTTTTTTTATGACAAACCAAACTGCTTCCAAATAATGTTGTAGCCAATGAAGGAAGTTACAGTTAGGATTGACATGTTAGGGAAGCAATGATAGTGAAAGTGATTAAAAAAAAAAAACTGATGCCATAACAGTTTAATTGTTCAGAGATGGGATTTCTTGGTTGCCTGCAAAGCAATTTCCCTCTGCGCTGAAATTAGAGTTGTCCATAGAAAGCAACTGAAAAGTTTATCATTTGGAGCAGTTGGCATCACCTCTAAACAAAGCATTATTTTGGAGGAGTGGTATAAAGAAGTTTGGAAGATGGCAATAAATGCTAAGTTAACATGTAGAATTAAAATAAGAAGAGGAAGTTGGAAAGAAAGTGATTTTGCTAAAATTTGGAAAGTATTTGTTAGAAAAGTATTACAGACAAAAGATGGGAGGTTACCTCCACGAGAAGAAATGAGATTCTGGAAAGATTAGGTAAGGGATAATGGCTCCAGTGAAGGGGAGCACTGAGGTGGGGGGGATAGGGGAATTAATATTTTTGAATAGAATTATAGTAAAGAATCTATGTTAACTTTTGAAATTAGTTAATAGAAAAATTGTGATGTTTATAATAATTTTATGTGTTATACTAACTAATTATTGATTGGATAATATAATGTATGATTATAAAATTAATAAAAATATATTTAAAAAATAAACAACGCATTATTTTTTATTAAAAAAAGTTTATGCTCTTTCTAACTGAGGTCTAATTTAATGTGGAAAATTATTTTTTTTCTTGCTTAAAACATCTAAAATATTTGACGATAATCTTGTCAGTACCAACTCATTCTCTTTGTGTGTGTGTGGCTGCAAAATAACAGCAGCAACAAGAACAGCATTCTACCTGACCTCAAGCAGGTATGCATGATTCTCATCTCCACTCCATTCTGAAAAGAATGAAAAGAACCAAGTGATGTAAGTAGCGGAACTGTAAATCATTACTTGACTTGTCCTCCCACAGTCAATGGGAAATCTTCAAAAAAAAAAAATTCTCGTTGTTATGTGCTGCTGCAAAGTGAGGGTCTTTTGGTGCTGGTGGTCATCTTGGAGAAATTTTGTACATGTTCATGGATGGTTTCTGCACAGTTCTGTAAAATGTGCAGTTTTAGAGAACTGTTGCCTTGTTGCATGAATTAAGAAATCTAGTAGCATTTGGATGTGTTGTTTGTGTCTTTCTGTACGATCAGCCTGTCCTGTTGTGCTTAAATTCACAAAGAGAAAATTACACTCTTTTTTTGTTTCTTTGCTGAAATTGGAGTTTTATTTTTTAAAAATGCTGATAACCACAACACAAACACACTTGGCATCTTGGTCTTGGGCTGGAGAAGAGATTCTTCAAGACAGTTGTCCAGTGCTTGCAACTCAGTCTTGTCATGCCATAGTGACCAAATTCATGTGACTGGTGCAAGATCACTCTGTGAATATCTTGGCTCTGTGCTGACTTGAATCCGCCTCTCCAATACTTTAACCACTCTTCTGGCAGGCGTATCCAGATGATTTTAAATGGTGAATTTTAAACTGTGTACTGATTATTTTAAAATGTCTTAGTTTTGTTTTTTAAATTGGTAAGTTTTAACTGATCTGTGTTTTTAACTAATATTATATTTATATGTTAATGTGCTGTTCCCTACCTCAATCCACAGGGGGAGGTGGGTAAGAAATTATTATTATTTATTATTATTAATTATTATTATTATTCCAAGCTGGCTCTGAAGCAGGTTTCTGACAGCCAAACAACATTTTGTTGTTGTTAATTGACTTGAAGTCAGATTTAACTTATGGCAATCCTAGGAATGAGATACCTCCAAGAGCTCCAGAAATCAACTGTCTTGCTCAGGTCTTGACAACTCAGGGCAGTGGCCTCCTTGATTGAGTCAATCTACCTGTAATGTGGCCTCCCTCTTTTCCTACTGCCTTCAGCTTGACTGAGCATTATTACCTTTTCTAATGAGTCATGCCATCTCATGATATGGCCAAAGTACAATAGCTTCAGTTTGGTCATGTTGGCTTCACTGTTAATATTGAATGTTGCAGGTGGTACTCTGGGTGGCTTGGATGTCTTTAAAAAAAAAAAGTCAATATAGGTTACTGTCCCTACTCCATCCCCCTTCTAGCACCAGTCCATCACACATCTGTGTGTAGAAGTCTTGTGCTTCTTTGATTTATGAGAGGACAATTTTCATTTTTAAATGTTTACTCCCCTTCCCCCCCCCCAAAAAAATATGCAAAATATGAGGAGGAATCTGAAGAATTAGCAAATAATGTTCATGACATTCAAATCAGACTTCCTGGATATAGGGAACTGGAAAATGGGGAGCCTACAAACAAGAGACCCTAAACACATGGAGAGTTTATAATGTACCAGCCACTGGTATAGATACATTAAAAAAAAATAACAGAGAAGGAAGGGAGTCATTTATCTCTGGCCAATTTCTCTATCCTTTAAAATGCACACTGATATTTCCATTAAACATGCAAAGAAATGAGTGCAAGAGAGAGAGAAGAGGTTTGTGGTACCTTTTCATTGTAAAATCGTTGCACAACAAACCTCACTAATATGTAAACAAGGCTGGAGCTTTGGTGTTTGTCCACAGCTCTGGCTACAGATGAACACAGTGTAGTTGTGTGATGACAGGAACAGCTGACTCATTAGTAGAGAGCAGTGAAAGGTAATTAACCCTGGGAAAAGTACAGCTGCCATGCGAGCTGTTCCTTTCTGTAGGATCTGATTAGAAATTAGTGTTAAACCACTGATTCTTTTAAAAAATGTCATTGATAATTCACTTTCACTTTCACGTGTGGCCCCTGAGAAGGGGTCTCGAATGGTGCTTAGGCTGATGTGGTGGTTGTTTTAAAGTGGTCCTTAATATTAAAAAGGGTGTTTGAGTGAACATCACACACCTGTTTGGCTCCTAATGGAGTTTTCTAATTGTGATTACTGAATGTTTTGAGGACACCCTTAAAAATCTGTGGACAATGCAGAGAGCATTTGGCAGAAGTAACTAAAATAATATTAAGTCAAGGGATTGTTCTTTGAAAGAAAGAAAATGGGGCACTTTCAAAATGTGGATTGTTGACTTTTTTTAGCATCTGCTGAGATCATTTTTGATACTTGAGGGGGCAAGAATGGCTTGGAATAGTGATATCTGATTAATCAAATAAGAGTCAATGTGGACTATTAAAACCAAGGTGATGAACACGAATAAGGAAAATAAAAGTTACCCAACTGGCAAATGACTGAGATTTCAATATTGAAAATATTTTTAAGGATTTATGACAACTCAGCCAAAAGTATTTAGTTTAACAAAGACAATTACAATATGGGAACTAACCCCCTAGATCCAAAAGTACAAAAGGAAGTGGAAGTACAATAAAGGATGTACAATAAAGTACAATTGATGGCTAACAATTGAAAGGCTTTCTCACTGAAGTGAGAAAACCTGGTGTGGAAAGGTGACAGATGCAGTAGGTGTGAGGGTAAGAGAAAGTGAGAAGTGTGTATTAGTAAAGTGAGGGAAGAAGTGAGAAGGAAGGAAGTGTGAGAAATATATAAAGATTATGAAAGAAGAAGGTTGGAGAGTACTTCTAAAATTATTGAGAGCATTGTTATTGTTGTCTTGATGTTGAGATGAAAGATGATTTATGCATGTTTAAATGACAATTTAAAATGAATAAACAAATAATAAAAAATTAAAAATAGTGATATTATATCATTAATAGAAGAACAAGCGAAATCAGAATAGATGAAAACAGTACATATATGAAGTAATTTTGATCCTGTGTACAATTATAATTTCTTAACTCATACTGAAGTAAGCACATATTTTAACTCTCTACAGAATAGTTGTTCCCAATTTCTCATGCATAGTGGTTAAAAACAGCCATAATTTTTGAACAATTTGCTTCTGGTTAATAATATTCTCAGAGATAAAACTCTGTATCTTCTCTCAAATATTTTACAGTAATGGGACATATTTTAAAAAATAGTGCTTGCAGGACCATCATGCCAACAAGAGTGATCTATTTTTCATCACTGGCTTTCCAACTCTTTGGACATCGTCACATACCAATGATATGAGACAAGTGACCCATTTCCTTCATTTGATCAACATCACTAACAATGGCATTTTATGTGGTGACTATGGCCAGAATCTTGTTGGTGACCTATGATGGAATAAATATTGTTACATAAACAGAAGCATTTTCTAACACGTTGTGCAAGGGTGGTATCTTAATCCAAGTTGTTGAAGCAGTGCTACTGAAGCATAACCATTGTGCTTTGTAGGAGAGTATGTAACTCCAACATTACTATACTCGTGTAAATTTATGCTACTCAACTGCTGGACACATCAAGGACCAATGGAGAGCTCAGGATCCATGTCATTGAAGGAAATATACTGAATCTCAATTAAGCTTGGGTGTGTTGAACTCCAATTTCATTTTGAGATGTTGATGTGTCAATAGTGTTCAAGTGTCTGGTCATATTACTTATGCATAGAACCTCAGGGCCTAAGGAACTTTCCTGGAGTAACTGGTTTATCTTTTGCAATTATAAATGTCAAATCCATACATAACTTATGAGTAGTTGCAGTCATCAGAAATTGTCCTTAAGGTCAATCCAATAAGTGCCGGGAAGGGTTGTCTTTAACTGTTAGGGCATTTACAAACCTTAGAGAGGCAGCAGACTGTATTTCACATGGCACTGTTGAATTTAATTGAACATATGTGATTTGCATGCTCAGAGATGGCACACTTCTTTCTTTTGTGTGATTCACCCCCCTTCCTTGCACCCTTGTTCCTTGGGGTATGTCTGTCATGTCTATTGAAGGGAAAAGCCTTTGTTCACAAAGAAGAGAAGGACTATGTCTGAAGGCTGAAAGGAAGAGTTCTTTCTTATTGCTGTCATTGATGATTCTAAAGTATTTCTAGTGTACAAAGTGCTCCAGAATTCTTATATTTTCTTTCAAAATAGTTCTCTGGTAACATCAAAATTTAGAGGAGAGCAATGAAAGATCTGAAATAATGTTTCAAAAATTCTAAGAAAAACAGATAAAAAATTCTAGACTATTCCAGTGTCACAATTAACACAAGGGGTTTCTCACCCTGTGCTGGAGCCCTCTCATTTAAACTGTGATAGACCAAGTTTTGAATCCATCCATATACAAAAAATTCAATAATTTCTGGTGTTTCACCATCTCCCATTCTGTCCTTCCTCACAAATTTGTTGTCAGGACTACTGAGAAAATACCTCTATAAAACTTTTGCATGATTTGGAGTGGTTTTGAATTACTATGACTTAAGACTTCCACCAGTGGAGCTACTGTAAAAAAGTGAAATGTATACTAGAAACATATGTTAGGTGTGCAAATGCCAGAACATTCCCTCTTTCCAATAGAGTATATCCCTTCCTTGTCCCATTGTGGTTGTAGGGTGCATCTACACTGTAGAAATAATGCTGTTTGATACCACTTTACATGCCATGACGGCATCCTACAGAATCCTGGGATTTGTAGTTTTATGAAGCACCAGCACTCTTTGACAGAAAAGGCCAAAGACCTTGTAAAATTACAAATCCTAGGATTTCATAGGCTGGAGCTACAGCACATAAAGTGGTGTCAAACTGCATTATTTCTACAGTGTAGATGCACCCGTAGTGTATCAGTTCACAGGCAAACCACAGTACAGTCATTTTAAGCCCTTCTCCCTTTTCTCATATGGCTGCAGCTGAAAACAACATGACATGAGAGGAAAATGTTCCTCTTAGACCTCATGTGGAACTTTGGTACTGCATTGGAACTATCAAATAATCAGTGGTAGGCCTGTTGATTCCTGTTAAGTCCATGGTCATGGACCCATTGCCGCAACGGTCCATTATCACCCTTACTCTTCTTTCTGCAAGGACTGTACAACAAACAGGGACTAAGACTGATCAACCCCATCCCTCATATTAGCTCACTGTGGGTGGATATGACCAGAGCCTTCCTAGTTCACTTCGCTTCATGCAAATATAGAGCTTTTGGAAAGCCACTAGGATTTCAAGGTGTTGTATGGTCACAGCAATATAAGCCATTACTTTGATTTTAACAGGTTCATGCTGGGTCAGATGTGGTTACTGGTACCTGCATCACTACTAACTGATTTAATTTGTTGTTGTTGTTATGTTGATCTCTTTTTAAAATAATATATTGCTGTTCAATTATGCGTTGTCTGTCTCATGTATTGGTAGCTTCTTAGTGGGGTCCCAAAAGCAACCTAGAAAGTAATTAAATATCATACTACAGCTGCAGTGGGCATAAATCCCCTGTTCTGATCTTCTCTTAAGGAAGGATGGGGGATGGTAAGTGAGATTGGATTTGAAGTGGGCATTGCTCTTGGTGTTGGCTCCAGTCCCTCCTTCTGTCTTTGAGTACTGTTTCATCTCTATTTATTGCTGGTTGTGCATACAGCCTACTGAACACTAATACTTACACAACTTTCCTTCATTTCAGTTAGACTTTCTTGGGGCAAATTAGTTGGCTTGTGCTTTATAGCTTTCACAGTGGTCATTCCAAACTGTTCAGAGTCTCTGAATTCTTTCTTGACTAGAGACAACTTATATCAAATTTCTGTCCATTCTGCTTCCATGCTTTCATTCATAGATTCTTAATTCTGTAATATTTCTACAGCAGTGTACATTTTTTAAAATGTACAAAAATCCCATTTGAACAATTTTCTGACATGAAATATACAATTTGATTTAAAATATGAATTTGTGTACACATTTCATTCTACTGTTACATGCGTTTTGAGAAGAGTATTGTATAATTCAGAAAACCGCCAAACCCATAGGCTATCTTTATTCTAATCTGTGTATTACTCTAAGAAGTGTGAATTAGATTGGTTTGCTTATAAGTGTGAAGCTAACAAAAAATGCATGTGCATTCCCATTTTTTATTGGCTAAATCCAGGACATTTTGAAATAATTAGGAATACTCTTATATGACACTTTGCAAATGATTTGAAATGGTTATGACTTGAAAAGTGTTAGCAAATTTTATTGTAAAGGACTCTTGGATTAGAAATCATCCATGGTCTTCGAACATTGTTATTTTAAAACAAATTGCTCTGAAATCATGAGAACATTGTGTTACGGTTTTATTTAAAATACTGCATCTCATTCTAACCTGGGCCTTGAAGTTAAGTGGTTAGTTCAATAAGACATAGTTACCATAGTTACGTCAGGACAAGAGAGTAACTCCCCCCCCCCCATACACACAGTGTAGTTGTAAATTAGGGAAAGAAACAGCAAGCATGTAAAAGTTTATTATTTGGATTTCATACTGATTAACTTTAAAAGGAAAGCAATCATATCAGAGTTTAGCATGTGAATGTCTTCATAGCCCACATGCATAACTCTCAAAAACAAAGAAGAAAATTCTGTTTAAGCTGTTTACCAACAAGAGAAACATAAAGCCTACTTTTAAAAAATAAGAATAACATTTCTAACACATTATTAATAAAGTTCTTTACTTACAATGATTTTTTTTTAAAAAAAGCAAAATCATCCTAAAGATAGGAAAACAGTGCTTGCATTTATTCCAAGCCACAACTTTATTATTTATTACACACATGCTCTCTTTAAAGCTCTGATGGGAGGGAAATGGACTCTATTATAGTGAAGATATCTTCTGCCATCAGCATCATTGATTTTTGTTTTGTGTCTCCCCACGCACACAGACACACACACTTAAGCACTGAGATGTGTTCTCTCCCCCAAAGTGTTAATGGAGGTCACCATTTTTGCCTCCCTTTGCTGTGTATAACCAGAAGAGTTCTTGCATAGTTGACTGCTGAGGAGCAAAAATGATGCACTTCCATGTGTTTCACCTTCAGCTTGAAAGCATCAATGATTAACAGGACTTTTACAAAGTTTCTGTGTAGTTACAAGGACAGCTTCAATCTTCTGTCATTTTTTTGCATTACCTATGATTATGCTTTTACCACCAAAATGCATTTATTTTAAAGGTAACAATACAGACTCGGAGAATAGCTTATGTTTCATCTATATTTATCAGCACTCACTGTACATTTGTGTCTTCATTACCAGGAAATATTAAGGGACATTGTGCCATCTATTCCTGTTTACAGTTTATTATGCAGAGATAGGAAACACTTAGCATGTAAAATGAATGTAGAAATTATTCCTGGATAGAAACACGGACATTTCCCACTCGTTGGCTCTTTCTCCTCCATCACCGGATCAGAGTGTAATTGTCAGTAATCAGGCCTGCTTGCTGCTGATAAAACCACTCTGAATGCTAGCAGCCTCCTTTGTGTGATGACTCAATTATTCCAGAAGTGCCTCATCAAATCTGCCCCATCAGCTGGGCTAATAAATAAGGAGAAGAAACTGGCCCCCCAAAGCAAATTATAAATCCATTTGCATTAACCATTTCACTGGTCCATGATCTAGGCAGAAATAAGCATGGCAGATTGTGTTAAGCTTATTTGAATATGTTTATAATGTTTACAGCAGGCACCCCCTCCCCTCTTTTTTTACACAAGGTGTTGGAACTACCAGCTATGAAAGCATCTAAATGCAGTTATGTTAATTAACACAAGGCCTTGGGCATTTTTGGTGAGATATTTTGTTGCTTAAATCAGGTGAAAGTTAAACCTTTCTGCTAGGTGAAATATGATCAGGCACAAGGCTTTAGAAAGCTGCAGTGTGTGTGTGTGCTTTTTTTAAAAAAAAATTCTTAAAGCCATGACAGTTGTGTTTGATAGGTATTCTGAGGACAAGTGTAGAGGTTAAAAGGCTTTTCTGTTCAGCAAAACTAACCTGCTCTCAGTCATTATGCCATGGCAATAACTAAAACAAAGTTGTGCCAGATATCTTGAAATACAACATGTTATTGTACACTAAGTTATGTGTGTCAGGCGCACTTTAAAATTGAGCTTTGGAAAAACTCTTCATTTGGTGTTTGTCCTGGTCGCCAAACTACAACCTGATTCAGCTCTGCTTGAGGGGGGATCTTTAGGTGCTGTGTGAACATGTAGCAGAAGCCTGCCCCCCACTGACAATGATAGCTAGGAGCATAAAGAGAAAAGTAGTACTGTAATCATGGAGGTTAGTCTGGGCTGGGAATTGCCTGTGAGAGAGAGGATAAATATTTTCAAGATAGAGAGGTACTTTTGGAGCAAAAGGCTGGGTACATGGATGACATCTGTGTATCTGCTAGAATGGGAGAGGGGATACTTTTTGGATTACAACTCCCAGAATCCCACAGCCACTATGATCACTGGCCATGCTGTTCAGCTCTGGCATCTGTAGTTCAAAAAAGGAACTTTTCCAAGTATTGGTAGAAGCACAGGCCACTACCCCACATTGTGTCACATCCATGTGGAATACATAAAGGTCCCCAAGTCTCCCAGCTAGCCATCTGGCTATCAAGATGACCTGCCCTTTGCTTACTCTGATGTGCAATCTGCCTTCACATGGCAGCATCTACATCCTTAACTTGACATCCCAGATGCTGGGCTGTGGTCTTCATCCTAGAGGCTCTGCTTAGTCACTAAATAGTGACTGAAGTAGATTGGGAGACTCTAGTGATGTTCTGGGGGCTCTGAGATAATGTAAGGGCATTCACTGACCAGAATACAGTGTTTTCCAGGATTAGATAATGTTACTGTTGAAACCAGTGCAGGTTGATATGTATGTAATGTTCTGTCAGCTTGTAGCCTCTAGAATAACAATGGGTTCTTTATGTTTTCCCTCAATTATTGATCAATGAGAGGTAGAATTCAAAGATATAGCCATGTTAGTCTGGAATATCAGTATCCAAAGGGATCTTTGAGACAAACTGAGAGAAGGAAGTTGGAGCATAAGCATTCATAGATGTAGGGTTCATCTACATGGGCCAGAATATGCCATCTACATGGGTCAGAATATGCCATACATGGGCAGCGTATTTTGGGCACAGATGTTACCCCTCCACACGAAACAGGGTGGAGTCTGCATGGACACACCAGCCCATCTCTGCAGCTACTGCTGCTGCCACCTGCACTCTCCAAAGCCATCCGGGAAGCCTACAGTGTGTGATCAATTCTCCCTGCATGTGGAAAGCCTTGGCCACATGCTATGAGCCTCCTTCCTGGCTTCAGAGCAGACTAAGGGCTTATCTATACTGGCCACTTAATCAGGAGCTAGTCTGGAGCATTATACTTGTAGACTGGCCCTGGATCAAACATGATAACAGCTACATGTACTGGGCTGAATCTGGTGCGATATGTGATGTTCTCCACATGGGCCAGCTGGGCCAACACTACGTTGGCCCTACTGGCCCATCCCCTGCTTTTGGAGCCACTGCCACCACTTCCTCGCTGGCCAAGGAGCTCAGTGGAAAGCCTGTCCAGTGCACCTTTGCTTCTGCTGAGGTCAGAATATACACCCAGACATGTGGTCAACAAGGAAGGGGTCACTCTACTCCCTCCCCATTGATCACACAGGTACTCCATTCTGACCTCAGTAGAAGCTATGGCTTTCCAGGGAGCTCCTTGACTGATGAGAAAGAGGCAGCAGTGGCTCCGATGGGGATCCATCCCCTTCCCTGTGCTGCTCAACACAGGCTAAGTGAGATGGTGGTTTGTGTGTGGACAAATGGATCAGGATGAATCAGACCCAATCCAGCTGTCCAGACAGCAAAAGACCCAGAGATCATGCCATACCCCCTGGGGTTTTCCCCTGACTTTGCTCAGTACAGACCAAAGTCGGGTTAAAGGCAAATAAATAAATAAAATATGGACCATCCTTGGAAGTAGCCATACATTGTCTGGACTGCCAACATCAAATTCATGGTGACTCCATATTTTTTTTTGCTGGTGTAGACAAGCCTTAAGTCTATGAAAGCTGATGCTTCAAATTCCTTTGCTCAGTTAGCTTCAAAGGTGCTACAAGATCCCTTTGCATACTGATCAATGACAGTGCATTTGAGAATAGGCAGCAGCAACATGTGCAAATCCTCTATTCATCATTGCACTTGAATTTCTTGCCTTCCACTTAGGACTTTATCAGATGCAGGGGGACATGGCACAAAACTGTGTCCCTAACCACATCAGAAGAACACTACAAGGACAGAAAGAGTGACATTACCAGACACCCATGTCCTTCAGCCATTCCAGGGGCATAGTGTGGGCGTGAATATAGCATCCCTTTTTAATTGATGGGTTAAGCTATCAATAAAAAGGGACAATTTATTACACCTATGCTGCACCCCTGGAATGGCTGAAGGATGATGTTGACTGGTAATGTCACCCATTTTTGTTCTTGTAGCATTATTTTGATGTGGTTTTTGCTGTGTCTGATAAAGTCCTTAGTATCCTAAAAAGATAGTGGCATAAAAGTGTTTCATCAGTGATTGAAAGCAGCAAAACAATTAAGTGCTGGAAACAAGGTAATTTTCCAGTCTGACCAGAATGTACACAGAGAAGCATTTTTGCCTAGGAAGCAATTATTTGTATTGGGTTCTAGACATGGTCTGGAAATACATCTGAGTTTGTTATAGTGTGGTTCAGTACATGTGTGATCGCACTGAATCCTCCTTCTATCTGTGAAAGCCACTGGTGAGCAAATAACATAGGGATCACAAAATCACATCATGGAGTGTCAGTTGCTTTGTAGGGAAATATAGAAAATCTAGCATGGCTTGTGGGACTTTCCCTGGCTGTGCAATGGGCTTCTACTATAGCAACAAACTGTGACATCACTACCCACTCAACATGTCAGTGGCCCAAATGAAATGAAAGGAGGCTATGTGTGGTTCAAGGGAAAGGACCCTGCAACCCAGTGAACTTTTTGGGTGCATAACGAACTTACAACATATGAAAAAAGCTCTAGTCCAGTGGTTCTCAACCTGTGGGTCCCCAGTTGTTGTTGGACTACAGTTCCCAGGAGCCCTCTGAAGTCTCACCTTGACAGCCAGGTGGTCCTCCCAGTCATTAGTGAGCCTGTGAGTTCAATCCTACAGCCTCACTAATGACTGGGAGGACCACCTGGCTTTCAAGGTGAGACCTCAGAGGGTTCCTGGGAATTGTAGTTCAACAACATCTGGGGACCCACAGGTTGAGAACCACTGCTCTAGTCAGTCAATTATGAAGAACCAGTTTATGAACAGAACACCACCCTGGCCTGTCTCCTTTCCATCATTATTTCTGTCACTCTCCTCATGGAGAGCTAAAGATCTGAAAAAACAAGTGTCTACTATATATGTGGACTTTCCACAAGATCAGGAAACCAAGGTTTCCAGTCCCGTGCTGTGTCTCCATACAAAGCAAAAGCTCTCTAGACTCAGAAGTCTCCATGGGAGGACAGCACAGAACTGGAGACTGGGATTGGGGATAGTATACTCCTCTCTTCGCATGTTGATTCAGCATCCTATGATGCCTGAAAGGGACTAGTATGTTTGAATTTCACATCTTAATCCTTACAGAAGATCCCATATGTAGAGGCCACATTTAGGTCCCTATAGAGCATAAGATGAAGTGTGCAGCTTTTTGAAGTCAGTTTATAATGTACTTGCTTCACATCTAGATACATATGACATGTAATGAACCTTCAACTTGCATACAAAGAAACTGCAACTCATCACATGCTAAAGGCCATACAAGATTATATAAATTGGCCCTATTGTTTTTTTAAAAAAATGAAGCTGAGAATACTGGCAGATTTAATTTGTGAGGGATTCTTTGATTTACAAAATAATATTTCTTGTATTGTGTTTGAAAGTTTGAGATGATGTACATGGACACAGTCTCCCAGATATCATGTTCTATGATCTGTTCATAGTCATCATGTTATGACACTTTCACATATATCCAGATATGGTTGCAAACTCTGTGGATGATTCCATGTTCTTTATGTACAAGAGACAATTTTAACCCATCTTGATTCTTCAAGATGTTATACATTCCCAATTTCATGTAAGGAAATGAACTAAACTGGAGACAGGACAGCATCCTCTACATAGCCAGTAGTAATGAATGCTGGGAGTTGAAGCAGAACAACGTCTGAAGAATCCCATGATTCCCACTCCTGCCCTAAGAGGACCAAAATCCTCATTAGCCCAAGGGTATTTGGAGGCAGAAACTTTTGCTATTAAAGCTGATGGGTCATGTGCCCTAATGTCCTAATCCAAAGATGAAGGAGTGAATATGGAAAGATATATTTTTGTTCTTGTATGAGACTATGTTAGTATGTCACTGCTAGGACATTCAAATGCTCCTCTTGCCACTACAGCTATACTGTTGGGCTCCACATTGCACAGATGCTTCAGTTATAGATATGAGTGATATTCTATCATGCCAACAGTTACTTATTATCATGCTTAAATGCAATTCTCAATGCAGTTTATAGGTACTACCTACTAGAGTCACCCTCATAGGCCAATGCCATGACCGACACCAACCTAGTTGGGGTTGACATAAAATTCTAATGTGATAAAAGTGCTTTTAAATTTGTCAATACATAGATGGAGATGGGTCAGTTCCCATGCACTATCATATGTAACCATCAAGGGCTCAATATGCATGTGTGAACTCCCCTCTTAATTGAGCTGTACCCTAAGACTCAAAGCATTTCTGAAGTGTTTACACACAGCTCCTAGGTTTATCTGCACATAGTTTTCTATGTGATCTTCTGATCTAGACTTCTTCCTCAGGGGCAGAAAGCAGTGTCATTCTGATCATTTGTGCTGTACTTTGGCCATACCACAAACACTCTAGGCAGCACTGAGAAGTCTATTAAAGCTCTTTGAGATATGGATAAACAGCTCAGAGTGTTTTGCATGTTGGATAGTAGATCATAGCCCAGATCAATTTGACTTATGTAATTTCAGCTTAATGAACCACCAGTGTATATGGCAGGATCACAAAGGTCACATTTGAAAGACTGTATAGTCCTTTATGAGACTATCTGGTGCTTAATACTTTCAGGGGAGACCCTTCTCTTAGTTCTACCAACCTTGGAGGAATGGTGGACACAAGACAGGGCTTTCTCAGTAGCTACTCCCAAGTTGTGGAACTCACTGCCAAGAGAAGGTAGATTGCCCCCCCTTCCATGTTATCTTTCTACTGGCAGGCATGGTCTGTTTTCTCCAGGACTCCATGCCTTCTTCAGTGCCAGGTAGATCCCCTGGCACCTTAAACTGAATTATTTCTGCAGAGGCTTTGACCATTTGAGTGTTGTTGGTTCCTTTTCATAGAATCATTCTTAATATATTTTATATTTGAATAGTATTTTTAGTTGATTTTTTTGTCCATTTGTTGCCCAAAAGATGGGGTACAATTCTAATCAACCAATAAATCAATGTAAAGTGCAACTTCTCCTTGGTAGGTCTATTCAGAGGTGTGTGTGTGTGTGTGCTAGGCTGCAAACTGGGGTTTGGGTGACACACAAGACTTTAAAGAGAAGATAGACTAATTCTGGATATGCCAGGTTGCTACACACATGGATTATCTTCAAGGGAGAGTGATTCCTAGTGACAGTACATCATTATTAAATGGAAAAAAATCCACAATTTCTGTTGTGGAATATGTGGAAGTCCTTCCCCACCTCCAAACAAGAATGTAGTTATCACATGGTGGGAGTTGCAAGTACATGGTGGGGGGTGAAAAGAATGGGTTAGGTTGCCAGAAAGGTTCCAGAAAGTAAAATGCAAGATTTGTAAAGAGCAGCAGCAAATTCATTCTTCTAAGTACAATATGTAAATGAAATAATTTTACAGGATACTATTAAGATCTATAATAATAAACACCTAATATTACAATAAAATAGTAGGTAATTGAATAATTGCCAGATCATACACAGTGCAAAAATATAATCTGCATGAAATCCAGAATGGGCTCCAAATGTGAAACAGATCAATGAATTCCAACTCAAATAGTGTTTCATTGGTACACAGCCATCGTCATGAATGTAGTCATCACATAAGTGGGAGAAAATTTGTATGTCATGCTAAATGAAGGTCATTCTGTTGCCTGATCTGCTTCAAAAGTACATTTGCTTTTACTTCTCAGCTAATGCAAAAAAGCTGAATGGTTTATAATCCTACCTCATGGTTTTTGAGGGAAAGTTCCAAAGCTCAGTGGTGGAACAAATGCTTTCCATACAGAAGGTACCATATTCCCTGACATTGCCTGCAACTGGATATTTGTTGTGAGGCAATGTAGACAATACTGAGCAAGATGAACTAATGGCCAGACTTGCTACAAGACAGTTTCCTGTTAGAGAGATAAGGCAGCTTCCTATGTTCCAGTGCCTCAGTTATGATCATCTTGTAAGACTCAAGCAGACCTAGCATAATAATATGAGTAAGCTAATGGTAGTTAACCCACAAGTATGGTATCTTTCCAGAGCCATATGCCTGAAGTAATCATGAAGTATCTTCTGCCCAAAGGTTGTTTGTATTTTTAAGGCCATTAATAAGACCTTCAGAGAGCACTGGTGTTTGATCCACTGATGAAAAGCTAACTGTTGCTGGGTCTTTGAAATGACTGAGACCTTCATTCACCATTAAATTCAGATTCTAATGTTCTACACTGTAAAGGGGTTAGAAAATCCCTATTGTGCTTTGGTCCTTTCCAGAATGGATTCTGCCGCATCTCTACTTCAGTCAAAAATCTACTGCACTTTGCAATCAGCCTGCAAAGTTACACCCGCCCCTGTGCACTTTTCTAAGTGGATCTCAGCTGTGCTGTCTTAACTCTCAGTCCCCAAGGAAGCCAAAGACAGCAGATGGGGTTAGGGCAGAGGGCTGATGCTTCTGACAGTAAACGGCCCGGTTGTTGAGTGGAAGCTGTGAGCGTCAGGAAGCGCCTACTCCCTCGAGAGCCAACCACTGAAGAAAGTTGAGAACGAGCCTTTTGAGAAATGCTATTAAAAGTAGTAAAATTTACAATTGTGCAGATGATGTTCTGCTGGGCGGTTATTCGGATGCTAATGAGTTTGACATTAGGGAACTCTGAGGGTTTACAGCTACTCCCTTATGTGATTTAGTGCTTTATTGGCAATCTTTGAGAAAATAAGTGGAAAATGTATTGCTAATAAATATATAACCTGATGGAGCATTGGGGGAAAGAGTCGGGGGAAAGGCTGCTAAATTTAAGGATATAGAAAGGGCTCCTCTCAGGGATCTTTTGTTTTAGGATAATGTATTGCAAACAAAAGGACAGAAGCAGGTGCAAACTGGCTCTTGTATGAAACTAGATTAGTAAATTAAAATCTTATCAGGGTACACAACCTATTTTTCTAATAGCATGTCTATTATAAGATTAACATCCTTTTAGTTTGTTGGCTCATTTCCCTCCTCTTGGCCATAATGTTATTTTCTCTCTTTCCTGTAACTACTCACTAAACTTTTCTTTGTTTGACATGCGATTGACATTTGGAAGCCTAGGAGATGTGAAAACCATGCCAAAATGTGTGTGTGTGTACCCTAACTTGAACATCAAAAGCCACATTTTCCATTTTGAGGGCTGATAACTACATTTATTAAAAAGAACATATTAAAGTTGGTGAGTTGCATCAGAAGTAAGTATATGCCATGATGAATTTGGCAGTCTTTAATATGCCTTGTATTTGCTGAACAGGGGTGGATATGTTACTTAATATCTATACGTTCCCCTGGCTCTAGCCCCTATTTTGAATTTCACTTCATTCCAGATGGTCTTCCCCAATCCTACAAGTAGCATTTCCAGGGATGTGATGGCCTGAAGTTCTTTGGATCCTACTGTTCTATTCCTGGTCCCTCCCAATCCCATAAATAAAGATTAAAGGACGTATCTTCAGTGGTGGTCTTATACGTATTGTATGCTGATTACAAATTAATCCATTGTTAAACCCCAGAATACTTGTTCTAAACTACCATGCCAAATTAATTCATTGTTAAGCCACGGAATACTTGTTCTAACATGCCATGCCCAAAGGTGCAAAGATAGGTTCTGTGCAATCTAAGAGATTTTAAAGTAGGTATGTGGATTATTGAGCCATGAATATGTGGACATAGATTGCATGGGAAGGGGCTTGACACATCTCTCTGTCACTTATTTACCAACTAGGAATAAAGCAAATTACAACTGGTTGTGACAGGGGTAGGTCTGAGCTTTAATAAATGTAGCAACACCTATATGAGCTGCCAGAAGAACCAGTGTGGTGTTGTGGTTTGAGTGTTGGACTAGGAGACCAGGGTTTAAATCGCTGCTCAAGTAAGGAAGCCTACTGGGTCTCTGTGTGTGTCTCTCAGCCTTAGATCAAGGCAATGGCATACTTCTTCTAAATAAAACTTGTCAAGAAAACTATAGGATGGAGTCATCATAAGTCAGACTGTACTTGAAGGGACAAAACAAGAACAATGTGGATTATTATTTCCAGCTTTCAGGGGCAGGCAAAATTGAGCTAGAGTAGCCAGAACACAGGCTTTTGCTGATTTGAAAACAAGAGGAAAAATGTGAGCAAATTATCAGGAAGTTCTCTTGTGCTATTAAAACACCAAGCGCAAAAATGTCTAGGGAAGGAAACTGTGCCCCATGTTTTGTATTGCTAGGTTTCAGTCCTTTTATCTCTTCCAAAAGGGAACAGACAGCAGTGTGAATGGCCTCACAGAAATGGAATCAAAGTAATTTCAGACCAGATTTCTCCTATTATCTACTAGGAATGTGCTTAAGATTTAGATGAATCCCAACTCCCAAACCAAATTGAGCTGGTCTGAACAGATTTGAGCAAGATCCAAAGTGAAGCTAGATTCTTCCACAATGGACCAAATGTAAATATGAGCACTCCAGGAGATTTATTAGCGATTTGGATTGAGAAGGACACAGAGACAGTATGTTTGCAAAAAGTGACACATTTCTCCCCAAGCTCAATGTATGAGGAAAACTCAGGGAGTGGGGAAAGGAGGTGTGTTGTTGGCTTTTTTCTGACAGAAAGTTCTAAAGACTGTTCAGAGAATGGCTTTTAAGGGACTCTTTAGTCCAGTATCTTGGGGAAAATATGGTGAAGTAATATACCAGTTTCAGATTATTATTATTATTCCTTCCTTCCTTTTTCATCTGTTTCCTAAGAGCACCAAATGTTTTGGTGGAATCTGTGATACTCAGGAGATAGAATTACAAATTACAATATTCTCAGCATTTGCTTAGAAAATATTTGTTGTTCAAGCTTCTGTCCTTGCCTTTTATGCTCCATATCTATGGAGGGGGGGGGTGAAGCTCAGTAAGAATTCTGCCCCCAAAATGAAATTTTCTTCAGCCTTCAAATTTTTAGCGTAGCAGAAACTTGAAACATTAGTTTAATATTTAGAAATATAGTTTAGGCATCTAATGAAAAGGAGCAGGCAAAATTACCAAGCGAAAGAGAGCACAGCAGATATAAGAGTTCTAGATGTGAGTGATTTTCAGTGTCTCATTTTCTACCTTGCCGGACACTTGGGTACTGAAAGAAAATTTCATTTAGGTATCAGAGTTCTTATTTGGGCAGCCAGTGGGGCCTAATTTTGTTACACGTACACACACACGTAGGTACACCCCTGGACTACTGATAGTAATCCTTAATGTTCCCCATCCCGATGGGCATCAGGAAAAATCCATCTTATTTTTCTTCCTTTGCTGTGGGAATTCCCCCACCCGCGGTTGAGAGGAATCTGTGTACCTCTCTCTGGAAACTGAACTGTTTTCATTGAAAAGTGCTCAGCTTTTCCAACTGACATGTACTGGGTACTATTTTCTGACAACTTTCCCTCCCTTCACCCCCCCCCTCCAAATCATCAGCTGTAAAAAGACATTACAGTTGTCAAATCAGCTGGGGGCTGAGAAGGAGCAGAGAAGTTGCTGGAAAGCTCATAGTCAAGGAAAAGTTTTAGTTTTCAGCTCATCATCGCTCCCTCACCTCTGCATCTCTCCTTCTGAAATTTTGCAGGTTCCTTGAGTATGTGAAAACTTCTCTTCTGCCCCAAACTCTGTATGAATCCTTCTGAAATGAATCCTTCTTAAAATAATGTGCAACCTGCAGGTTGTGTAACTAAAGCCACCTCTGTGTTGCACATTATTTTTTCTTTTAAAAAAGCCAAAGTGTAAACCTTGTTCTGACATAAAATGAACTATACCTGTTCTTATGAAACTTGGCAGGCTTGATCTCCTCAGAAGGGGCAAGTGTCCCTACATCCAGGTTTTCCAAGAAATAAAAATATTATCAGAAGTTCCTTTTTAAAAAGCTTGATTCTTATTGTTAGGTCCCAACTGAAATATACCAATTCAATTAATGGGATTTATCTATGCTTTGACCCATTATTCAACAATCGATTCAATGGCTGTGCTCAGGAACTAACAAATAGGATCCAGGCCAAAATGCAAAGGCACACAAAATGCAAAGGCACATAACTCCCTGATATTTGGCAGAAATAGACTGAGATCCTATACAACTTTAGCATAGCTTAAATATATACACCCATATACCCTGGATCTCACAGTTGGGTAACCACTTGCACAATGGACTCCCCAGTCTTAAGCTCACCCATTGAGCAGTAGTCAAACAGTTCCCACAACTGGCTTCACAAAGGACTGCAGTTCTGCAGTTTCTGAGAAAGGGCAAGCACTTGTGTCATTATTTAATGTTAACATAGTGCCCCAACAGGATTTCAAGCTTAACTCTTTCTTAAGGGGTACTTTGTCTGGATACTTCACCCAGATCTGACAAACAGGGAATAGGAACTATAGCTATTTGTTGATTTCCAATCATGGTAATTTGGAGGTGCCAAAGATTTAAATTCTGAATCATGATCCAAATTTGGGTTTGAGTTACAGTGGATTGGTTCTGAATAAATCTCAGCTAAATTGGGTTCCAAATTAAATCTTCATATGTTGCACTATCTTAGGGCTCATCTATAGAGTCAATAAAATGTGGATTGATGTGCAGTAATGCCAATTTACAGCAACTTTCATTTGTCTCCATGCTTTTTTTTTCAAGATTGCAGGCATGTGAAGCCATACACATTTGTTGTTCAAACAGGCATGCCTGTGAATCAAGATGGTGGGTGCAAGTGAATTACTCATGTTTTGTGAAGTTGAAGGCTTTCATGGCTGGCATTCATGTTTTTTGTTTTTGTTTTTGTGGGTTTTTTCCAGACTGTGAGGCCATGTTCTAGAATAGTTTACTCCTGACATTTCACCTGCATCTTCAGAGAATGGTGACGTGTGGGTGTGTGGGGTTTATATACTGTGAGTCCCCATTGAAGAGGATTGGCATGTAAATTTGTGTTTTTTAGTTCTAGGATGTTCAGTTCTTAGGGTGGGAGGATATGCAAGCAGTAGCAGAACATGTTATAAACCAACCTGGTCACAAAATGCTATTTGAAAACACCAAAATTCTAGACCAGGCTAACAACTATTAGGTTAGAATGCCTAGGGAAGCTACTGAAATCCACAAACACCTGGACAACCTCAAAAGGAAAGAGGAAACCCTAAAAGTAAACAAAGTTTGGCTACCAGTCCTTAAAAACACCAAAAAAAATCACCAAAAACAAAACAAAACCTCAACACATGCAAATGAACTTCACCTAGGGACAGGGGGCTTCCCAGCAGACAATGGACCATGAGCTAAATAGACACTAATCCCCCTCAATATCCTCCCACCCTAAGAACTGAACATCCTAGAACTAAAAAACACAAATTTACATGATAAACCTCTTCAACAGGGACTCACAGTATATAAACCCCACACACCCACACGCCACCATTCTCTGAAGATGCCATCCACAGATGCATGCAAAACATCAGGAGTAAACTCTTCTAGAACATGGCCTCACAGCCCAGAAAAAAATTACAAAAAACCTACTCATGTTTTTATTGTCACAAGTTGCAGCCACTGAACAGTATTAAAAAAAAAAAGCAAAAGCAAATCCAAGGTGTGGAAGTGCAATCTTTCACTTAAACAGCCAAACAAACAAACAAAAACACACACACACATCACCTCAGCACATGCTCTCTATGGCAAAAATCCAACACGTGGTTCCAGATGCTTTCCTTGCCAGCAGGCTCTGCCCCCTGCACATGGCCCCCTGCACTATCAGCTTTCCACTTCCACACTTTTTGGGAATGCTCACAAAGCAAATTGGTTGTCCCAATGAGTGAGAATACGCATTTCCTTCAGCATTTTTTTAAAAATGAGGAAAGCTGCAAAGCCTTTTCCTGCAGAATATTTTGCCCCCCTCCTTCCAAATACAGTGAAATGATGTGGGATTTGATTGGGACAAAAATCTATGGGACTTTAATTCTATGAGGAGTATTTTTGCCATATACACATGCCCCTGGTGTCAGTGAGCAACACAAGCTGAAGGAAATATTTTTAAAAGTATAGTGAGCTAGATTTAGATATAATCAGAGCAAGCCCACTGAAACTCTTGGGAATTAAGTGAACATGGACTAAGTCAAGTGAATTATGACACTGATAATCAATGGGGTGCCCAATGTTTTGGTTTTACAAATTGAAATTCTAATTTGGATGAGAGCTAAATCACAAAGTCTCCAGATCATCAAAGTAGGGTGCAAAGTAAGCCCTGTCCATATTTCTACTCTCCATGTATTTGGAACCTAGTAAACAAACTGTCATTCTAGACTTCAGCTCCCAGATCATTGGCCAAGGTGGCTGAGGCTTTGGGGGAGTTGAAGTCCAAAACACCTGAAGGACTGGAGTTTGGGAATTACTGATCTAAAACATATATCATTAGTGGGACAGGCAGCCTGAACTACAACTCCCATAAGTCCCTGATTTCATGGCCAGTGTTTGGGGATAGTGGGAGTCATAAGTCAAAACAGCTGAAAGTCACAGGTTGACTACTCCTCAACTAATACATGAGAAGGGACACGTGACATTCCTTGAACACTGATGAGATTTTGTTAGCCTTGCAGAAATGTATTTTGGAATAACCTTTTATAACTGGATTGATTTGTTTTATTTTTTAAAAATCCCACTGTTCATCCAAGGAGCTCAGGGAGATGTACACTGTTTTCTTCACACTTTTATCTTGAAAGGTATACTGTGAGGTAGGGTAGACAGAGAGAGGGTATAGGGCCATGGTAAGTTGCATAGGCATGAACATGTTTTTGAACCTGCATCTGCTAAAAAACTCTCCCTCCAACCTAGGTTTCCTCAACTTAGTTCCCCAGTGCTTCAGACTATAATTCTCAGTATTTAAAGTGTTGGTGAATGGAGGTGGGAACTGAAAACTAAAACATCTGGAGGGCAGCATATTTAGGGAAGCTGCTCTAGCTTCTATTCCACAATAAATCTGTTATGTGTTCTCTGATATAATCCTACCTAAAACTATATACTCTTATGTAAAATCAGTGCAGTTCACTTCCAGAAAAATTAAGGCAGGTATAAATTTAGTAGCATGCATTTTCTTAACAATTTAGGGTAGAAAAATCCTATTCTCCATAATTTAAGATTTTATATAATCTGCTCTATGTATTCATATGCTAGCCCCTGCTCCTCAGTATCATAAACAATGTATTTTACCTTTGAAGAGCAAGATTGGATTTCATTTGGGTACAATTATATTCTTTTAAGGTAATAAAAGTTTATCTGTTGACAAGCACAGGATAGATTTGTCATATATAGCTTACCAACTAGGAAGAAAAAGAAGTGTAGTCCAGTTTCATCCTACTTCATCCACAGTTTTGCTCATTCACTTTGCATTCTTTCTTACAGAGAATGAATTTTGGGATTATCTGTTAAGTCAGACAAGACATTTTGGTCCAAGAGACGGATTTGATCACTTGGAATTTGCACATAATTGTGCTCCGAAGCAAGCAAAGGTGGGAGAATACATTCAGTGTTTAGTTTTGAGTGGAAAGTATGTGATTTCATTTGTCTCACTACTCTTTCATTTGGTGATCTTATTATGACCTCCAAACTTTGCCTTCATTTGCAGTGTAACAGTATTTGATAGGTTTTTGCAGCCTCTTTCAAATAAAAGATGGATGCATTTGGTGCTCTGTCATTCCAAAATGGGAAAACGGCAATGGTATTTTCAGATGCACTTGTACTCCTCACTATTGAAAATATATTTTAGCATGTACCCATTTTTATTTATTATAGGAGATACTTCTTTAATAGGAAGTGCATCAACCATAGTTTATTCAGCAAGGTTGCTAAGTATCACATTTTTTATTTACATATATATATATATATATATATATATCCGTCATATTACAAAGCTAATCTCTTTCCCTCCAACCCTTTTTAAAAGGGAGTTTGTGCCAAGTGCCATCCAGAAAACATACTTTTTTGTAGAATGAAACCTAAAGAAAAAAGATTTTGTTGTTTTGGTGGAGTGTTGGAAACATTAACATTCTGCTTTTGCTTCTGTTAACCTGTCTTTTAATGTGGTGTAATATTTCTACATATTTGTTCTGAAAATATAAAGCTGGCACCTGCCCCCTCATTTCATAAAGCTGCGACTTTACCCTCTGATGCCTTGGTAAAGCAGACTAATAGAAATCCTTGGCACACATTAGGTACCTAAGGGAATAATGGAACTATTTGCTGTAATCGTTTGGCAAAAGGACATAAACATATGGCTTTGGTTTATATTCAGAACTGCCAGTTGTGCAAAGTTGCATGGATGAGGTATACAACAGCAGTGACAACTCCGAAATCAGAAGTGAGAATCAAAATAAATCATCCTCATTACAGAACCATCCAAGCTTGTCTTTGGTCTAACGTTTATTCTGCTGTTCTGCATTTTCAAATATTAGATCCCTCTTCTGGAAAAAAAAATACTCCTTCAAAAATATACATAGCATTTGGCCATCCGTAATCATGGTGTCCTAGAATGGATTACACGGTATGTAGTCTCAAATTGAATCTGTTTTCAGATTTAGATTTAGTGTTTAGACTTATTTATTTTAGTTTGCGAGGACAGCAACACAGCTAAAGCAGTCAGATTCACATCATTCATTTTTCATTTTGTGGAGGGAACAGCAATAATGACAAAATGGAAAATGTGCCTGAAAGAAGTTATCAAACCACAGAAAAGGTTCTGAAATACTGCTTTCAAAGTCTTATTTTTTTAAAAAAATAACCAATATCTGAATAATCCATTTGAGTTACAAAGAAATGGAAAATACTTTAAATGGTTTTGTAGAAAAGTGTTTAAAATGTGTCCTGAGTTTATTTGAAGCAATGTTCTGTCTTGCTCGGTTACTTTCTTTGCATTGTAAATAAGAAACTACAGTAGTTTTCCCAAGAAAATGGTGTCTATTTCTCTTCTCCTCTGTTGTAGTTAAACATGATCAGCATTTTAATACTATTTATTAAGTCTTATTATGCCATTAGGCCAAATCAAATGGTTTAGCATTAACTGGAGTATCAGTATAACCACATGTCCACACAAGGTTTGGAGAATGGGGAGAAGTTGAAGTGTAATATTCATCCTGCTTTTACTAGTTCTAACGCACTCATTTAAAATCTGGTTGATTGGGTTTAGAGCTGGTAATCATTTCCTTTCAATGTGCATTTATTAAGGGCAGTGAGATTGACATCATGGTTACAAATAAGAGGTATACAAATTGACAGTGTAATCCATAATCCAGTTAATTCCAAGGACTTCAATTTATGTTGATTTACAACCTGATCCCTACCAACCATCATTTCTCACAATATCAACATAATATCCTTTGAACATTGACTCATTTACCATCATGTTATAATCACCCACTGTGCTGTAACAAGCATTGAGGACTTGTACTCTGTCTTTGGAGTTGTCTTCTACCCTAGTTAAGGAGATGTTCTTGACCACCGCAGCTTCATGATAGCCTTCTTTTTGATGTCTCCAAATCACATAGATTACTCATTCACTGTAGGGTCAAGTGGTGACTGTAAATGAAAAGAAGAAAAAAACACTCAAAGAACCTCAAAGCTGAAGGACCCTTTCACACTGCACAGTTATAGCACTATGATTCCAGTTTGAACGGCCATAGCTGCATATCATGGATTGCTAGGGTTGCCATGGCAGTTAATATGCAATCATAACACTATAAATATGTAGTGGGAAAGGACCCCAGGGCAGACACACATTTATTTGGTTCAAATTTGATGTCCATTGTAAAGTTTTTATCATGTACAGACTAATATCACAGTGCTCCTGAATGGTTTTTATCTGAGCATGTTGGTCAATTTACATGTATCAAATTATCATTCAGAGGTACTCATTTGATGCCTTTCTTCTTAATGCTTAAAAAGAAATCACCCATCTCTCTTTTGCATAGGTGAATAGGTTACCACGTTCAATTCCAGGAATGAAGTATTTGCATCATCTTGTGTGAACTCACATCAGGCATTCTAATGGAGACAGGCCATATATTTGACTGATGTCCAACCTTGATGATATATTGGATGTATACTGAGTGCATGAGCACATCTGCAGTCATGAACTGAATTGATTTGGACTGAGGATGCAGCCCAGGACAAGAGAGTCTATCCCTTTCCCTACACCACATTGCTGTTGGATAAACTAGCAGGCTTAATAACGTTTACTCCATATGTAACAGTGGCTCCAAGTGGGATGTGGGGGCAGGTTCTCAGAGTGTGGTGGAAAAGGTTGACAGGTGCATCTGCCATTGCACTGCAGCCCCACTCCAAATAAATGAGATGGAGGGTGCAGCCCCTTCTACAACACAATAATTGCAGTGGGAGCTTCAAAGGAAAACTCCAATATATGTACACATTCTGCTTATGTGTTTGGTGTTCTGGCCTAAAATATGGACAGACAGACAAATAATCATATCTTAGAGTATAGGTATTACATTATGGTATCAAAACTACATATGGTACATGGTCCATCTATTAAATATTGAGATTGATACAATAACCCATCTTTATTTATATGTATTAAAATTATAATGCTTGTCCCCTTCAATATATCCCTCAATCACACTCACACACTGATGCAGTCTCATTTTCCAATGGTCAAAGGCATGGAGCAGATCAGTTTCTGTCAGCGGTTTCAACACATCTGCTGTTTTCTTCTTTACTGTATCAATTGACTCAAAATTGTTCCTTTAAGCACCAAATTCACTTTAGGGAAAAGAAAAAAGTCTAATGGTGCCAAGTCTGGCAAATATAGAGGGTGTTCAAGTGTAGTAATGTGTTTATTGGCTAAAAACTACTTCACAGAAAGTGGTGTGTGAGAAGGTGCATTGTCTCGCTGAAAAATGAAACCATTTCCCCACAGTTCTGGTCATTTTTTTTCTGATTCTTTCAGATTTGTCAAAACTTCCTTATAATAATGCTGGTTTACTGTTCTGCCTTCCAGAACCCATTCTGCCAAAACTACACCCTTGATGTAAAAACAAACAAACAAACAAACAAACAAACAAAAACCCAATGAACATGGCTTTGAATGTGGACTTGATTTGACATGCTTATTTCATTCTTGGTGATGATGGTGTTTTCCAGTGCGCTGTCTGTGGTTTTGTCTCAGGATCATACTGGAAGATCCAGGTTTCATCACAAGTGATGATTTTTTGAATAAGGTTTGGGTCTGCCTCAAGTTGCTGCAGAATGTCAGTGCAAATTTCCTTGCAGCACTCTTTTTGCTATGGTGTGAGAACCCTAGGGACCATCTTGGCACAAACTTTTCTCATGTTGAGATCCTCATGCAATATTTTCCATGTGTGTCTTTGTCAATGTTCACAGCTTCAGCATTTGGACACTGAGTCGGTAGTCTTCTCGAACAATCTGGATGATTTTTTCCACAATTTCTTCAGTTCTTGAAGTGGAAGATCATTCAGGGTGTTCATCGTCTTCCACATTCTCACGTCCTTCTCTGAATCTTTTGTGCCACTCAGACACATGTGCACAAGACATGCAGTCTTCCTCATAGGCCTCAGTAAGCATTTAAAAAGATTCCATTGGTGTTTTGTTCAATTTTACTAAAAATTTCAAATTGACAGGTTGCTTGACTTATAAACTTAGCATTTTTCCGGCATATAACAGACAACACAGTTGCTTTAAATGACTGACAACTAACTGAATGGCCGAGAATGTTGATGTTTGTCATGCTGATTCAGACATGTTCAAGGTCACCACTCAAGCATTCATAATCAGTTCTCCCTGATTTGTCTGGAAGGTAGAAGCACAGTCTTGTTATTTAATAGACAGACCTCTCATTTATTTGTTTATTTATTTATTTATACCCCGCTCTTCAGCCACAACGCTATCAGAGTGGCTTACAGATAGTTTTAAGCAATAGCAATTTACATATCTACACTGCATTAAAAAGTTTCCAATGTGTGTTAGCTAATTGCCCCCACAAGCTGTGTACTCATTTTACCAACCAACGAAAGGGTGGAAGGCTGAGTGAACATCAGAGCCCTCTAGAATCGAACTTGCAATGTGGTGACTTCCACTACTGGCATTCAACCACTGCGCCACCAGGTTTCAACAATATTAACTATATTCAAATATATTCAATTATGCCAACTGGATGTTGCACAGAAATTCAAGAATGTATTCATAAGACCTATGACTGTAATCTTGCTGGTGACCTACATGGATATAATCTGGGTTTACTCCTGTGTATGCCATTTTATGGAGTGAGAAGGAGGCATTTACTACTTCCTTTGTAACAACTACCCCTGTGAGGAAAGCAGCATCCTGATGGGAAAACACTCCATGTAGGATGGAGTGGGGGGGGGAGCAACAGAGCAGTGTCTGGCTACAGTTTTATAAGTGGGTAATGAGGAGACACATCCCTTTCCAAGATCCCTGCATACATCATGGGGATCTTGGAAAGTGACATCTTTTCTCATTGCCTACCTGCAAACATACAACCAGCTATGGCTCTGCTCAAAAGGTTCAGAAGGCAGCCCGGCAGAACTACACTGGTTGAACATTATGTTTCACCAGCTACGTGTAGGACACTGGATATATAAAGCTTATACAGCTCAAGTCCAGGCTATCTGAAGGATAATGTCTTCCCATATCAGCATGTCTAAACTCTAAGCTCTTTGGGGAAGACACTTATCTCAATCTGTTTGATGGGAATACAGGACATTTCCATGGCTGCTCCTACACTCAGGAACTACCTTCCTAGGGAAGCTAATCAGGCTCTCTCCTTGCTGTCCTTTTACCATCAAGTGATGAAATTTCTACTCAAGCCAGTGTTTGGAACTGATTGTTTTATATAATGGAGTTTTGGTTTTAGTGCTGTATTGTTTTTAATATATATCCTTTTAAAATTAATTTTATGTGGTTTTAATTCTATAGACAGTTTGATATTATACTGGGAGTCCATATCCACAGAACCAATATCTGTGGTTTCAGTTATCCACAGTACACAAAATAGAGGACACATACCATAGAGTCACACTGGAAAATGCCTAGAGAGGCATCTTATCTAGGCATCTTCTAAGTCATCCAAAACAACTCCATGGTATGTTTTTACCGGAAGTCCTTTATTTTAATGGGGTTTGCTGTTATCTGCATTTTCTGGTATCCATGGTAAGCCTGGAAATTATATGGGGATCCAACTATATTCTAATCTTAACCTTTTCTATGTTTTTAGCTATATGTGGTTTCACTTGTATCTGTTTTTTTATTGTTTAAGCCACCATGAGCCCCTTGCTTAGGAAAAGTCAGGATACAGATTGATTGATTGATTGATTGGCCATAGAAGTATACTTACAAACACATAAATAATAATAAGCAAATAGACAGAAAGACACATAAATTTATACATGCATGTGTATACACATACAAATACATACACCTAAATAACTCCTGCAGGTTTTGGTGCTGAACGAGGGGGTGTAATGCACACTTTATTTTACCAAATGTCTTTAACTGCATATGCTCCTATTATATTTTACTTCAAAACATTGCAAAGACTCTTCCCACAAACTCAGGGCAAAGCACAGTATTTTCTTTTTAAGATGTCATAAAATATTCCCTGTCATCAGTGAATAGAAAAGCTCTTTGAAGGCCTTATTAAAATGAAAATCATTAGTCGAATGAACTCGAATGCTATATTGTTTGAACACATACTTAGAGGAAGTCTTGATTAAATCATAATATATATTTTATGTGTGCTTGAGAAATATGCATCCCTGTAAGCATACTTAAGATGGCAATATTTAGTTAGAAATTGGAAATTATGTTGCAAACACTACATTAAATTAGAATATGAGCACTAGGTCCCCCCCTCTTAAACCTAACTAAAACAGTATAGTAATTTCCATGCACAACTGTATTTATCAAATTTTTGGTTTATTATATTTATTAATTTGAGAAGCTTCTTTTAATACTAAAGTTTATACCATTAAAGTAAAAACAACATATATGTGACAACGTTCATGAAATAGAGATATTGCTTCTTATGATGCCACAAGACTCAGTGGCGACACTGGGTGTGTGTGTGTGCAGAGAGGCTGAAATTCACCAGGTGACACCATTGGAGGTAGGGCTGACACTTGCTTTAGTAACACCACAGACAAGATTCTTGCGGCAAATGATAACCCAACTAACTCAACTACAATTTATGGAATCTGTTAAAGTTTGAATATTTGTTTTCCTCATTTGGTATAATTTTGGATAAGATGTTATATGACAGTGTCAGGAAGATATACTGTAAATAATTTTTCCCTATGCAGAAGTCCTGCAGAAATGGCCCGTCTACACTGCAGAAATACAGCAGTTCGACACCACATTTTTCCACCATATAGTAGTCCTATTGTAAGGAATCCTGGTATTTGTGGTGTGGTGAGGCACCTGTGTTCTCTGATAGAAAAGGTTAAATGGCTCACAAAACTACAAATACCAGGATTCCATGGTATAGAACTCTGGTGGATAAAATGGTGTCAAACTGCTGTATTTCTGCAGTGTAGACAGACCCATAATGTATCATTTCACCTTCATTATCCTTTACTACTTTTGACTTCTTTGTGCAAAACTACCCTCAAACAACTTCTTCTAAAAGAATTTAAAATCTTATAAGCTTTGGCAGCAGCAGATACATGGGGCCTGGTGGTGGGAGGTAGATCTTGTTCAGAAGAATGCAATGTTTCTGTGAATGCCATCAAGCTCATAACACTGCAGTATTCAACAGGATGAGTTTTAAAAGAACTAAAAGGCAGTAGGCATCCTCTTCTCATCTGTGGGGAGTTCAAAGAAACTCTCTTATATGCTGAAGGAACACACAAAGGAGTCACCCTGGGCAGGGTATTTCCACACAACTGTGTATAGTCGGCCCTCTGTATCCATGGCTTTAGCATCCATGGGTTCCACCAACCACGGCTTGAAAATATTAAGAAATAATTTCCAAGAAGCAAACCTTGATTTTGTCATTTTATATAAGAGGCAACATTTTATTATGTCATTGTATATAATGGGACGAGTATCCACAGATTTTGGTATCCACGGGGGGTCTTGGAACCAAACTCCAGTGGATATCAAAGGCCCATTGTATTCAGTGAGCATGAAAGTGGGCCCTATAGATGACCCTGTAGAGATCCTTTCCCATGAAGGAATCCTGATTGGTCTATGATCCATTCTCAAATTGAGATACTGTGTATGCTCATGTCAGAAGGTATATACATTTCTCTCCATTGGCTATGTTGGCTAGGAGTGGTGGGAGTTGGGGTCTAATATCTGGAAAGCCACACTTTGTCTTTCCTTGATCTAGAAGGACAAATGGCTAGATATTAATGCAATGGAGTTGCTGCGTCCTAAAATGGCATGGAAGCTTTTGATACATCATTCAATGGTGCACCAAAGATATGAGAAATAGCAGATTGGTCGAAGGAGAGCCTACTAGTGTCGCATTTTGGATCTTGTGGAACAAGGATGTCCTGCTACAATTTTCATTAAGCTGATAAACGTGTCAATGGGGATCATCTGAATTTCCTCTATATCATGGGACTTAGCTGAATTTCCTCTGTATTATTGGTGACAAATCAATTGTCAATTGGATCAATGAATGGGAGATAAATACTCTAAACAAACAAATAAATGAACCAGTCAAATCCTGCACATAGATAACTGGATGTCAGGGAGATGTCTAGCCCATCTTTTCTTTTTCTGCTAGGACAGGAGAAACAGTGTCAGGTTCCCAGACAGTTTGTGGTTGAAGCCTTTGAGGACCTGTTAGATCCCAAAGAAAAAAGAAGTATGCAAGAGGAAAGGTGCATCCTTGGCAGTCTCATGTGTCCAACAAACACACAAATCTTTCTGAAGTCCATATGGTGGCAATACCTTTATTTGGCCAGCTGAGCATTGACCTACGCTATTTAGGGATACCCAGCTCAGTGAAGTTCTTCAATAGTCCCACTGTAGTCATATCAAATGGTCAAGACATTGCAGTACAAACTGGGCAAAAATGATGAAATCACAATACCTTGTGAGATTTATATTTGGGGAAATATCCTATAATTGCATCACTATGAAGAGGTGACTACGCTTTCTTTTCAACAATTTCAATATGTCATTGAGCTCTCCAAAGGAATCAAAGCAAGTTGATGCCACTACATTTAGCTTTAGTCTAAAAATAGGTAGAATTAAGAATTGAAGTCAACAGACTGGAGAGGATATTTATCCTTCAGTGGCCATAGAGTGGGAATAGATGCTGGAAATAATACTTCATTGGGCTGCTGGATTATGATAATGCCTAGCTTTTTTTTTAAAGAACTATTGTATGTTTTAATATTTTTCTAATTTATATATTTTTAATTTACTGTATGTTTTTAATCTTTTATAGTTTAATATTATTTTAAGGGGGGGTGGGCTAGGGTACTGGGACTATGGAGTTTTTATATTGTAAGCCGCCCCGATTGCGTTGCAGAGGGGCGGGATAGAAATAAAATTTTATCATTATTATTATAGCTACGAGTTTTACAATTACTGCTATTGCATACTGAATTTAACATTAAAAAGGAAATATTTTCTGTGCAAAATAACTATGAAAGGTAGATGTGTTACCTAGATCTTGCTTTCCCCACTTATTCTACATATACTTTGTTTTTAGGGAAATATTTAGGTAATGTTAAATAAATGATGCTAAGGTCCCATCAAGAAGCCTTGTCTATCAAATGCCAAGTTTGTAGGAGGGATGCAAAAGATCCACTTCATTGCATGAAAAGTGCACAGCCTTATTGAACACACTCAGTTTTCTGAAGGGGAAGAGAGACCCCTTTTTTTGGTTTTGTGTGAGTAGACTGCTTTATATGCAACAGACGCCCTCAGCCCATCATGATGGTTTTACAGTGCTATGTTCATCATACTAAATAGGCCTAGCCAGTTTAATCTTAATCTGTTTAAACATCTGTCATAAATTCAAATGATTTTCCTAAAAGAAAGAAAATCAATAGAAAAAAAATCACCTATATTGATGTAGCTGGTGGTTTTTCACCCACTGTGTGGTTTTTAAATATTCATGGAAAAATTTTAAAAAAACACACACCAAGTAACTGCATCTAAAAAAGAGACAGTGCTTTTCCCCCTCACCTTTTAGGGGGGGGGTCATAATTAAAAAAGAAGTCCAGTGATTGGGGTAGTATTTAGTATGAAATGATGACAATGGGGTATCAGTGGATTTTTAAAAAATAGTTTTAGCTTACAGAAGCTGCAGTTAATTTTGTCAGCAGAGTTGCAGGTGAAATAATGCACATTGGATAAATAGTCTGTATTGGTTTAACTGAACATAATATATAGTGTGTTCTGGAGTTGTTTGTCTCAATAGACTATAGTAATCAAAAGTAATGAACCTATTATGTGCAGGACCTTGGAGAGCATGGAATGGCAGTAAAAGTGTGGCACATAAAAGGTTTATTAAAGGAAATTAAAGTCCATCATTGCCACACCTGCTCCCCTATTATAAGTCTATGGCAGGTCAGAGCCTTCAATCACTACTCAGCATCAGAGAATACAGCCACGTTTCCCATTACCATTGCTGTCACATTACAACCAACCCTGTCTAAGGTTTGAATGGCAGCAAACAACACAAGGAAGTTTTAGTTTCTTCTTGATCAAACACCATCTATTTAATTGGCTGTGTTGTAAACCATTTTCTACAAATGAAGCAGATAAAAATATGAGATTCTGTTTCCCATGATTCAGTAATCATATTATATATATATATATATATATATATATAGTCTAGTTTTTTGATTGCACATGACCAATTCAGAAGAAACAGAGTTGTTCAAGTATTTGCATAACATTTTCAAAAATCTGTTCAACCATTTGCCTGCTTGTTTATTCCTATAAAGAGCTATTTAGGTCATATGTCATGTACCATATGTTCAGTGTCTCATGTAGCCCTCTGTAATAATTAGCTGGGAAAAATAGAGAGGCTCACAAATGTTGTTTCATCTTTCTGTTGGCTAACTTTTTTTCATAGTCTTGAAAAAAAAAAGGAAGTGTTCCTCTCCTTTGCGTGGATCTTACAATACAGTTTGGCATATGGAGGCATATCTTTCAGTATTTAACTAAAGAAAACATGTACATGTTAAAAAAACAACAACAACAGAGCAGTGAAGAGAGGGTTAAGGGAACAATCTGAATGCTCCAATTCCATCCATGAGGCATCTAGAGAAACTGGGTACATGTAGTGCAAATAATTGATTCAGATCTTGTTTATTTAGATAAATTTGCACTTAGCAGACATGGTCATTGAATCTATGCAACCATTTTTATGTAGTGAGATGTAAAATGACTGAAATTTGAGGCCTGGTTCACACATTATGTTCACATTATGCTCAGTATGTGGCATATCCACACAATATGCAATATGATGAGGCATACTACAAAATAAATGGAGCTGATACATTGAGGAAGCTGCTCTATTCTGGGTCCTTGTATGGGCTTTTCTCTTCTAAAGAAATGGGAAATATTTGTTCAGTTGCCAGCTTACATTTTCTTTTCCTCTTCATGCCATGGCACATACTTTCACATTTTATCATGCCACTCTCTACTTATGTCCTTGGGTTAATGCATCATGAATGGGGAACCTCATTACCTTCAGGTTTCACAAAGCCCTTGTCTTGGCACTCTATTTCTTGTTTCCTTCACACTATGTCTTTCTGATTTTCAGTCCCACTTACACACAGATGATATCTGACCCTACTTGCTTATCCCCCAAACCTCCCCCTCCTACCCAACATGGAACCGCCAGTTCTCTGTCTGACATTTCCATTGGACATTTGGTTTCTCACTATGTTCAAGATTAATTTTTCCTCTCTCTTCTCAGTTTTTCTGAGTATAGAGTACTCAGTTTTTCTGGATATAGAGTATGCTCTCTATATCCAATAATAACATCACCTCAACTCATTGTGAAAATTTTGGGGGGTTTGTCCCCAATTGTCCAGTTATATTATTTTTCCTTTGGATCTTGGGAAAAAATGTAATTCACACTCCAGCCATTTTCTACCTTGAGATTATAACAGTCTTTCTTGACTTCCTTTGTGACACCCAGGAACCTGGGGAGAGTCATAAAAAGTGTGTCACTTACCTGGATGTTTTGATCTCACCTGGAAATGTTTGAGCTGGACCAGCTATTCATGCTGTATTCATGTGAGTTAAATGACGCAAGGTTTCATACACTGGCAATGCCAGCACGCGAAAGGGCAACGTTGTGTGGTACATGTGCCCTTTCGCATTTATGTGGCATCATTATGATGCCGTATTTAGTGCATTTGATAAAATCCCCAGTCTAAGCAGGCACAGGAGAGAACAGGACTAAGCAAATCATCATAATGCAGTGAAACAGAAATGACGCACTCTTGTCAATGAGCTGGCCCCCTTTGGAGAAAATGTAAATTGCCTTGCACTGGTGGGACTGAAATTCTCAGTGGGGTGGTGGTGGGGGATACAAAAGGTCTATGTTTTTGCCTAACTCTAACCCACAACATACAGATTTCTTACTGGGGCTAGAAAATACTCCACACCTAACATAACAGAAGTTTTAGTTTAATATCCTACTACTACTATGCTGGCATGGTAATCTGTTGTATACATTATCTGACTTTTATTAAAGTTTAATGTGGTTTTATTAGTTGTTTTTTAAAGTAGATGTCAGTATTGTACATTGGCTACTTCATTATGTATGCATAACTAGGTAACACCCCCTCCAGCCCACCTTAAGAGCCACCAGCTAGAATGGGCAAAGGAGGTCCATTCCACCTACAATCGGGGTGCAAAGAGGATGATGTTTCCACCCCTCTCCTGCCAGAGAGCAAGGCTCCATCAAGGACTTGTGACAGGGGTCCTATTTCTGATTGTTGCAGCCTTACTCACTGGAGGACAGGTGGGTGGAAATGTCATCGTTCTTGTACCCTGTTTCAAAAATGAAAGGATCTCCTTTGCCCAGTCCAGCTGCCTGCTCTTAAGGTGGGCTGGATGGCATTTATGTTGTCATGCAGTAAAAGTTATGTAGGAGATTATCAGACATGTCAAAAGTGGTGTTACAGTAACACCAGGAGATCACAAAAGGGCTCCCTTATCAGACGACGTCATTCCCCCTTCATTATGCACCCGTTATACTGCTGTTCTGCTGGCGCTGCTTCTTATTGACAGGAGAAGCTGTCAATAGATCCCCCGTTCCATTCTGTCATGGATTTGACAGTGTGCAACAAGTTGTCCTGTTATGACGGCAAGATCCCAGCATCAATGGGAGGTCCCTGCCAGAACACTTCCGGGTGAGATCGGGACATCCAGGTAAGTGACACCCTTTTTATAACCCTCACCAGGTTACTTGTACATTTTAAAGAGTGTTTTTCTGCTTGGTGTTACTTTTTTATTTATTTATTTTTATTTTTATTTTTGAATTTCCCACACTTGCATCTTCTCATGAGTATCTGTGGGATTTTGATCCCGGAAGTGAACGGAGCTCTCTTAGACTTTTTTCTTTCCTGTCTGATAAACTCCTTAGTCTTACTGAATACAGAGCAGTTAGGATCTGAAACTGTAGGTGACAAATCCATAACTGCAATACTGAATGCCAGCCTGCATCATGTGAACTGCTGTGGTACCAGAAGATGGTTGAAGCATTGTCTAAAGAGATTTAAAATAAATTAACATCAAGACGTTATACTAGTGTGAAAGTCGGTTGAGTCATTGTTTCTTATTTGTCTACATGACACTTACGAAGAATGAGAAGCCCCTGTTCTGTTACAATCTAGAAACTGAAAGAAATACTTGACAGCAGTAGAACAGTGGGGGGAGAAAAAAAGAAGGCAAGAATAAAAAGAGGAAGAATGTGTGATTTGTTGCAGTTAGATGTTTTACCAATATTTTAAATCCATGATCAGGTGGTTTTGGGGGGGCTCAGCTGAATTGCTTGTCTCATCTAAAGAAGAGCTCAATGGGCTTTATATAAATAACTCTTTGACTTGTGATTTGACAATTGATTAAGTAGGTTAATTCTAATTTAGATGAGCAATAGATTTAGCCCCATATTCGCAAGAACACAGTCTGCTCAGGTTACAGGTCTGATTTACTGACAGCCATTCTCAAATGGGACAACATATTTCCCTTCCCAAAAAGTATTAGTGTCATCAATGGAATGTGTGAGCAAATACCTTCCATGCAGCCAATATGTACATTCAGTGTTACTCACTAGCAATTCAATAATCTGAACTTTATACATTTTTTTAGTCATGTTCCAATTTTCAATACATGTATCTATTATTTCCATATTGTTCATATGATTTCTTAACTCATTAGAAGTTACTACTCACTTAGGCTTTTTGAGACTGGTCTAAAGAAAAGTGAATTCTCACAGTATAAGATATTGGGGTTTGCTGATTGTTGTCACCTCTGCATCCATTTATTCCATTCTTTTGAGGGGCTCTTTGTAGGGATTTCTTGGCTCTGCACTATGTGTATGCACCTTTATGTTGCCTGTTGACTTATGGTGACTCCATGAATTTCATGAGGTTTTCATAGGCAAGGAATACTCAGAGGTGATTTTTCTAGTTCCTCTCAAATTTAACCTACAGCACCTGGTATTCATTGGTGGTTTCCCATCCAAGTATTGACTAGGGCTGACACAGCTTAGCATCCAAGATCAGATGGGATCTGGTGCCTTTAGGGCATTTAGGCCCTCTGGTTCTACGCTAGGATCTTCCAAAGGGTTTTTTAAAGGGTGTGGTTTGCTGAGGTGGTTCTATGATCTGAAGAGGAAATTTTCTTACTATTATAGTGAAAAATTACATCCAAAATGCAATTGGTAGTCCAACTAGAGTAGACCCATTGAATCAATGGAACTTACAAAAGTATTAGTTTACCAAGTCTTCCTTGCTTTTGTAGTAGTACCAACTAAACTAGTCAAGTAGTTGGGACTAACAACTGGATTGAGGCCTCAGTAGTAAGGCTATTTATTGATGATGGTGATGATGCTGGTTAGAAATTGCAGGTCCTCCAAAATGTTGCTGGACTACAGCTCCCAGCCGTATTCATCATCACCCATATGTCTGCTGGACCATTACCTGGGGCCGCTGGAAGTTGCAATAAATCATCATATGAGGGCTGCACAATTCCCACCCATGATTTATTACATACTTTGATATTTATGTTTATCTAAATTGGCTTTTTAAAAAAACCAGTGTTAACACTCAAGCTACAAGTCTCTCCTTTCGGGATTCAGTGCTATAATTGCTAAACATTGTATCATTTTTTCAAGAAACTGTCCACTTTCAGAACATAATTTATAATAATATCTAAATTATGATTGAATGAAAAAGGTTACTTTATAAGTCACCTAAGAGAAGAGGTGTAATAATCCATGATCCTCAAGTAGCAGTCTGAGGGATATGACTTGGAAATGCAGTAGCAGATGAATGCCCATACAGCTACTTCATAGAATCATAGAGTCATAGAATTGTAGAGCTGGAAGAGACCACGAGAGCCATCCAGTCCAACCCCCCTGCCACGCAGGGAATCTTGATCAAAGCATCCCCGACAGATGGAAATCCAGCCTCTGTTTAAAGACCTCCAAGGAAGGAGACCCCACCATGCTCCGAGGGAGTGTGTTCCACTGCCGAACAGCTCTTACTGTCAAAAAGTTCCTCCTAATGTCGAGGAGCTTGCATCCATTGCTCCGTGTTCCAGTCTCTGTTCCTGGAGCTTGCATTCATTGCTCTGTGTTCCAGTCTCTGGAACAGCAGAAAACAAGCCTGCTCCATCCTCAGCGTGACATCCCTTCAAATACTTAAACAGGGCTATCATATCGCCTCTTAACCATCTTTTTTCCAGGCTAAACATACCCAGCTCCCTAAGTCTCTCCTCATAAGGCATGGTTTCCGGACCTTTCACCATTTTAGTTGCCCTTCTCTGGACATGCTCCAATTTGTCAATATCCTTTTTGAATCGTGGTGCCCAGAACTGGACACAGTATTCTAGGTGAGGCCTGACCAAGGCAGAATAGAGTGGCACTATTACTTCCCTTGATCTAGACACTATACTTCTATTGATACAGCCCAAAATCGCATTGGCCTTTTTAGCTGCCGCATCACATTGTTGACTCATGTTCAACTTGTGGTCTACTAGGACTCCTAGATCCCTTTCACGCGTAGTCTCGTTCAGCCAGATCTCTCCCATCCTATATCTATGCATTTCATTTTTCCGCCCTAAGTGCATGCAGTACTTTACATTTCTCCATATTGAATTTCATTTTGTTAGCTTTGGCCCAGCTCTCCAGTCTATCCAGGTCATTCTGAATTTTGATCCTGTCCTCTAGGGTATTAGCTACTCCTCCTAATTTGGTGTCATCTGCAAATTTGATAAGTATGCCCCTAATTCCCTCATCCAAGTCATTGATAAAGATGTTGAATAGCACTGGGCCCAGGACAGAACCCTGTGGCACCCCACTGGTCACATCTTTCCAAGATGAAGAGGAGCCACTGCTGAGCACCCTTTGGGTTCGGCTGGTCAACCAATTACAAATCCATTGAACAGTTAACTTGTCTAGCCCACATTTTACAAGCTTGTTTGCAAGTGGTTGCATGTTCCCCACTTCAATGAGTGATGTGAAGCTTTAGGGGCACTGATAAATTAGGTTTAATCATTGAAGGTTATGTATAATATTTAGGACCATTTACAAATATGCATATTGAGTACAGGTTGAAACATATAGTGTATCAGTTGTAGAAACAGCAAATCCACTGCCCTACAACAGATTTACAGAGAAGCAGCCCCAAAAGTTGCTTTCCAGAGTACTGTAATGGTGCTCAATGGTCCAGTCAGGGGAAGTACCTCATCCTTTCACTGGAGGCTGAGGGACTCTCAACACTTGGACCACGAACCAACCATGTTCCAGAGCTCAAATCTAGCTCTGCCTTTTCTCACTTTCAAACTGCCTCAACCAAAGCTGTTATAATTATCCTTTGTTAACAAATATAGATCATATCATGCTTGGATGCAAGTCCAATCCATTTTGTTGCCTGAAGGAGTTAAGAAGATAGTGCCACATCCATATTCCATATATAGAATATGACTGGATTGGCAGTTGATTCTTGCCATGGTTGATGGTGTTCGCAACCACAGAAAGCAGCCTAGTTTAAGAGCTGTAGAATAGGTTGTGTGGCATGCACCGCTCTGTCTTCCAGCAGAGGGAAACAGCCAGGTGTCTGTTGACACTTTCCCAACATTTACTCCCTGGGGGGATTGCCTTGCTCTGCCCAATGGGGGGGGGCAGCTCTGCTCAGATCAGGAAGGGGGGCCGTGCCACCTACCCCATTCAGAATCCTCAGTGAAGATCCAACTATTCCTTGGTTACTGTGAAAACATTCCCATTGATTAGCCCATCAAAGGTTCTAGCTAATAAACCTTAATAAATTAAGAAGTATCAACAGTCCTTCTCCTTTCTATACCTATACTCTTTTACAGCAACCAGTTAGAAACTTTATAGCAAGTATGGGCAAAGTACAACCATAAATTTTGTGGCCTCTAAAATCCCCTCCACTGCCCGCAAACCCCCCCAATGCCCAATTAAAAATTAGCATAATTTTCAGGCACTTTTTGCCCCCAAAGCATACAGAAAGCCCCCCAAGCATGTGAAAATATATTAAAATATCCCCACCCCCACAAGCACCCCAGAACTCCCTCCTACCACAAATACCTCTGTCTGGTGCTGCAGTCCCTCTAAAATGAAAACAGGAAAGGAAAGGGTGTCACTTCATGTCACTATTTTGAGAGGGACTCCAGAAGCAAACCAAGGCATTTGGATGTGCTATGGGAGCTGGCCGGCAGGGGCTCAGGACATGAAACTGAACCCTGGCCCCCATTTAGTTCCCTACCCCTATTCTACAGTAATATAAAACAATCACCAGTGGGCTGTGTAATTGTTGCAAACTGGAGCAAGCTAGCTCTTAGTAGCTTTTTAAATTCTGAACTTGGAATCTGAGAGTAAAATGTAAATTCAGAAAAGGTAATAACAAACAGGGGCCAGCATGGTGTAGTGGTTTAACTATTGGACTAGGACTCTGGAGACCAGAGTTCAAATCCCTGCTCAACCATGTAAAACCACAGGGTGACCTTGGTCAAGTCACATTTTATCAGCCCAGAGGAGAGCAATGGCAATGCCCCTCTGAACAAATCTTGCCAAGAAAACTCTGTGGTAGGGTTGCCTTAGGGTTGTCATAAGTCGGAAACGACTTAAAGGTACACAACACAACAAATAACAGAAAGACCACAGAGATCTCTTCTTAGATTTTCAACAAGTTTCCATATGTCAGCAGTTATGGTCTATGATCCATATTAGTGGGAGAGGTACTTTGAATAGTGTGGTGGCAAAGGTTTGGCCAGCTGAATTTAGTGATAAGAAATATGTTTCCTTTTCCTAGATGACATCAGCTAGAAATATGTGTAGAATTAGTATTGCCAAACTTTTTTTAAAAAAAGTTACTCAGTTCTAAGTGAAACATCTCATGGAACTTGTGCAGAAATTTGTTTCCAGCAAGGAAAGTGATGAAGAATGCTGTTGCCTTTGGAATACAGTGAGCATCCCTGCCACCTCACCTCTGCTCAGAAAAAGCACAGAAAATAAACTGGAGGCTCATGCTGTGAAATGAAAACTGTCTAGTAGTTTTTGATTTGTTTTACTTTGTCTAAATTTCCTGTTCTCTTATGTGATAATGGATCGTGTTTCAGGACCTTAATCCACAAATCAAAATAAGTAATTTACATTTACTTGAGATATTTTCTGCAAAACTAGTTTCACTTCCCCACCTCAAGTCTCAGGCCCTTTATATTTTTAAGAGATTTTAATTAGATCTCTAGGCCAAAAGCTGCCGCTATATTTTGTTGTTCTTGTTTTTTCCTGCTTCAGATCCAAGACCAGACGCTCTTATATTTTTGCAGCTCTTCCTTGGATGCAAAATACAAATAATCATGATGTAATTTAAGCACATCTGCTCCCCTTAAGTTTCCCACTTCTTCTAACTGAAATTTTCTTTAGTGATGATACCCTGGGGGAAAATCTCTCACCTTTGGCTTAATCGTATACTTTCTCACTTTCTACATAAATGATTGTATTGAGTCAGAGTGTTTAAATTTAGCAAGATACCCCTAAGTACATGACCGATTTGATGTAACTTCATGGCTATCTTTGGTAAGGTAATTGACACACATTCTGACCTACTACCTTGCATTTTGGTTCCATCCCTATCTCCAAAATTTAACAGATATTACCATTGTTTACTGGTTCGTCTCTGGGCACAAGTCCACGTGCTGGTTATGACCTATAAAGCCCTACTTGGCTTAAGTCCAGACTATTTGAAAGATTGTAGCTCCCTATATGAATCTGCTTCAGTCTTTGGGGGGGGGAGTGCTTTCTCTTGGTCCCACTATCTTCACAGGCAAATATGATGAGGATATGGGAGAAAGCCTTCTCAAGGCTCATCTACACTGGCCACTTAATCTAGTGCCCTGGAACAACCATGATGGCAGCCACATGCACCAGGGTGAATCCAGTACAACAGTACATCATCCACATGGCCAGCTGGACTGCATTGGCCCCACTGGTCCATCCCTGGTTTTTGGAGCTACTGCCACCTCACTGGCCAGTCAGCTCCCTGTGAGAGCCTGGCCAACAGTGTTGCTTCTGCTGGGGTCAGAATAGGGCACCCAGACATATTATTAACAAGAAGGAGGTTGTTCTACCTGCTCCTCATGGGTCATATAAGCACCCCGTTTTGACCTCAGCAGAAGTGACGACATCACCCAGGCTCTCACAGGGAGCAACTTGGCTGGTAAGGCAGTGGCGGCAGCTCCAATGGGGATCCATCCCCTTCCCTGCACTGGTTAGCACAGGGTAAGGGAGATAGTGCTGCATTTGAGTGTGGACAACTGGATTGGGCTAAACTGAACTCAATCCAGCTGTACAGAAGGCAAAACAAAAGAAAACAAAACCAAACCCGAGGTCACTCTGAAATTTCTGGGAAACTTTGGAGTTTTCCCTCACTTTGCTTAGCTCAGAGTAGTCAGATTAAGGACAAAAAAACTTTGGTTTCTCCCTGGAAGAAGCCATATATCTGGACTGCCAGAAGCAGATTTGGGGTGAGTCTGCCCTTTTTTGCTGGCAAGTTCTCTGTTGCTATTCCCAGTCCCTTGAATTCCTTTCCATGAGAGGCTAGGCTAGTCCCCCCTTTGATCTTCTTTTGTCAGCAGGCAAAGACCTTTCTATTCAAAGAGGCATGTAATGATTAATTGGTTGTAAGGTGTCATTTTTATTGGGGGGCAGTGTGCTGTATTTTTAACTTTATTCTTATGTTTTATAATTACCTTACACTTTAAAAAATGTACAGTAATAGCATTTTAATATGATAATTTGTTTAATTGTATTTTAACTTTTTAATATTTTTTATAATTCAAGTTTTTAGCTCTTTATTGTTTTGGCATTTGTCAGCTACCTTGGGTCCTACGCCAGGAGAAAAGTAGGAAATAAATGAATAACTATTTATTTAGTTCATTTATTTATTTAATTTATACACTTTCTCCCAGTATGGGACCCAAGATGGGACCCAACTATTCAGCAGAATAATGCCAAGTGAATCATTTCTGATATTTAGAGACTGGCTAAAGTACCTTTTTGAAGGTCCATTAATGATACATCCCGTTTCACTGCATGCCTGACAAACTTCATGTTATAGCTCTACCAGATGCCATAGTTTGTTAGAACTTTCTGGATAGGCCATAGAATCAATGTCACTGCACATGCAGCAGTGATGTTCCTAATATAGCTGTAAGGCATTCTTCTGTACAAATGTGTTCCAAATCAACAGTTATCCAATGATAAAGAAGCATCAGGTTCAGGACAGACAAAGTAATGGACTTCACCATGCAAGGTACAATCAAGCGATGAAACTTGCCGTCATACTGATGGACAGAAGACTGTGTGGCTTTAAGAAGGGATTAAACAAATTCAGACAGAGATATATTTGTTAATACTTAGTGTCTATGAAAACCAAACAAAATTTTCATCCTCAGAGGCTCTACACTACTGACTACCACTTGCTGAGAGAGGGGCTTCAAAAAAAGAAAACAATCATCTTCATGCACTGCTTTAGGCTTCATGGAAGCATCTGTCTGTTCATTGTGGGAAGAAGTTTCTAGACTTTGATCAGCTTCATCAGGGTTCTTCTTCTATCCTTAGGGTCACAAACTGCAGCAGTTATTTAATTTTGGTGGAATCGGAATGTAAATTTTGATCCTTTGTAGACACTGGCATATATCCAGAAAGAATAGTTAGAAATTACTTAATAAAATCTTTTTTCCATTCTGAAATATGTTTATGAGTTACTCACAGATGTGCGGGACCAAGATTCATAGGTTCTTAGAACAATTCTCCCACCATTGCCTTCAATACCAGATAGGGTTAACTATAAAGACTTTTTCTTAATGTTTCAGATGGATGCAGATGGAGAAGATAAAAAGCTACGCACACGTTCAGGAGGAACCAAAGGTGAGTTGGGAGACCCCCTTTCTATGACCCTGTGCCCATCACAGTATGAAATGTAATGATTTCTGCACATGGTCCCGAATGTTTAGTCAATGAGTCCACACCTTCCGTAGGGCTCATTTTAATCAGGACACAAACTGCAGACATTAGGAGGTGAAAAGTTATTAGATGTGTGTGTGTGTGGGGGGGTGCAAGCAGGAACAAAATCTCACAAATGTATGACATAGATGATGTAAAAATTCCAACCAATGCTGTCATATATTTTGTCACAAAACAGTTTTGACTGTACAATGATGATGATTTTATAATATGGTATCATGTCCAGAATGGGAATGATCCCCTTGTATGCTGCCTTAAATAAATAATGGACAACATTTTATTGCATTTCTTCTTCCTGAAAAATTATTCTACCACAGGTAATTTTTTAAAGAGTATATTTAAAAATGGTATCTGCTTCTATTAGAAAACATTGCAACATTCTGAAAAGATTTAAAATTATATTTTTAATATAGGATAAAAAGTTAAACTTTCTGGGAGGATTTCTCTCTCTCTCTCTCTCTCCTTGGAGAAAGAACAGATGGCAATGTAATATTAAGATTAAAAGGTCCCTTAATGATCTAAACAGCTGGAAAACATGATTGACTAGTAATGCAACCCCTTAAGGAAAATAAGTTTTCATTATAATTGATAATGTTTTTTGTGACCCTTGATTGTGAGTGGGAGATGGGCATATGCAAAATAAAATAAACTGGGATATTTTAGCTTCATCTGAAACAGATTGTAGTTAAAAAGTTTGTTGTAGAACCTAAATAACTAGGACCTTGTCTGTATGGGCTGAATGAAATGCCCTCCTCTGTTCCCATGCAGAGCTGTTTGGATGGCACAGGGTTTTGCCCCAATGCTAGTCTGAACTGTCTAAACTGAATTGTCTAAAGGGAACCCCCCCCTTAAAACAGATTAAGAAAATACCTGGGAAAACCCAGATCCTGTGAAAAAAACCAGAGTGTGTTGTGGTGGGAACGGCCAGCTGTCTGCATGCATGCACTGCACTGTATTGGTGGGTGTGTCATGCTCTCTAAGGTCACAAGGCCCCCAGCATGTGAACAAGACTGGACACCTCTTTCCAGCCTCAGAGGACATGATGCATGACACCAAGCAATACAGCATAGTGTGTGTGTACAGACATGTGTCCATTACCATCTTGGAATGAAAGGTAACAAGGGGAATCCAGGGCAGCTCTGAGGGAAGAATAGTCTGGCCAGAATGTGGAGTACTCTGGCCAGTGCAGACAAGTCCTAGATGTAATGCTAATAAATCTAATTTGTCTGTACCAGTTAATGTGGTGATGTGTTCACACACAACACTGTATTTTAAAACATCTGTTTATTTATGCCATGTACATGACAGTTGCTCATAAACCATAATATACATGAATATACGCAAAACATAAAATGTATATCCTGAACATAAAAACACACACAGAGAGAAACAGAAAAACAGATTCAAGCAGTACTTGTGGGTAATGCCCTAAGACCTGGGTGATATACTGTAACCCATAACTGAAAAACACTTATTTCTTTCCCTGTGATACCATCACAGCTGCTCAACCTGCTCCAATCTCATTACCAGAGCTATGGTTACATTTTTGGACTACAACTCCCAGAATTCCCATAGACAGAATGGGCACTAGTAGGGGAATTTTGCATGTTCTAGTCCAAAAACATAATTTTCCCAAGCTCAGCTCACTACCAGTGTAGGTAGGCTGGCAACCACTGATACATGCAGACAGTGATGTGCAGCCCATATAAGCAGGTCCCATCTGTTTTTCTCATACCCACTTCCTCTTTGATGCTACATGCCAGAGGCAACAGGCAAGGTATCAACTGTGTCTCTTTGTCTACCAGTAATGATGGGACTGGTCAACAAGGCCCATTGGCCCCATAAGTCCAGCTAATAGTTTCACTCACTGTTAATGGTGGAAGCAGAATAGAAATTTATGATTGGTCAGATCAAATCCTCAGTTTCTTTGAAGGCTCAGGAAGAATGACCAGCAACCTGCTTACCCATTTCTCATTTGACTGTACTTCTAAATCAAGTTGAAATAAGTGTGGTGTGAACATGGTTTATATGGATGTGCTCTCTCAGTATTAACCACATGAGGTGCTTCTTTCCTTCCATTATAATGTTCTTAGTTGTTGTTTTTAAAAGGATTTTTCAAGGTTTCACTACTTCAAAAGATGTAGAGCCACTTCACTTATTACAGCATCCTTGTATGTAAGACTCAAGCTGGTAGAAATTAATGTGCAAACTCTGGTTAGAGAACTGGACTAGGACTTAGGAGATCCAGGGTCAAGGCCTCACTGAGCCATGGGGTGACCCCAGGCCAACCACTCTCTCTCAGAACTTTTTCAGATGCCTTAAAACCCATAAGCGGAGGTCGGGAGAGGTACGTGGCTATCCTGCGGCAGGGGGTCCGTTGTAACTTCCGTGAGTAAAAAGCGGCACCTTTTCAATAGATCGAGCACAGAAGCAACATGGACGATGACAGGACAGGGACGGTGTCATCCAACATGAATCCCCTGCCACGGAATAGCCACGTACCTCTCCCGCCATCCCCTGACGGGTTTTAGAGCATCTGAAAAAGTCCTCAGTCAAAATGGTTGGGAGGATAAAATTGGGGCAAAGGAAGAGAGCCATGCAATGCACTTTGAGCTCATTTAAGGAAAACCATGGCATAAATGTAACACAGAAGGAAATCAATATTTCAGTCTGTGAAATAACCGTCACACAAACAATTGTCATGCACTGTACATGGATGATTTGCTATATAGCCTTGTATTCTGGTATGGAGATTTTGCAACCTAGGAATCACCATTACACAAAATCCTGCAAGCAAGGAAGGCACACTACAGCTATGGCTACTCAGACTAGCTGCTTACTGGTCAATTGTGAATTCCAGTATTGTTGTCATTTGTTTATTTGTTTATGTCAGGAAGCCTGTCTGAACTAGGCCTCACTTAGCCTAAATCCACCCAGGTTCCTGTCATGCGCAGTAGGTGTTAGCATATCGTTTATGTTGGGAGGAGGTTTGTAATGTGAGTACCATAAAGCTCCCAGGCCTGGAAAGTGCGCATCTTATCTCCAAGGTCACACATATGCTGAGGGCTTGGGAACGAAGGGGAGGAGGATGCTGGGGGGGGGGTGTTTGATTTTATACTTTATTTTTATTAACATTGATCTCTTATTTGCCAGCAAGCCTCTGATTTTAAACCCTACACTTTCTTTCTGTGATCAGTTCTGCCAATATTCCTGGACCTGTTCACTTCTTTACCTCTCCAATAAAACACTTTCACTAGTGACTGTTGTCTGAGTGAATTGAAGTCTGGCTGGATCCTTACAGTTTGTTTTTAAGAAAGAAACAAGATATTTGTCTTGGTAGGGGACACAGAGAGGAAAGCTTTCCTTCCTACTGAGCCATGCATGCCAGTGGAAGTTAATGCACTTTGAAAATGCAGACTAACCCACCCCCACCCATTCACCATGTTTGTGGAAATGGTCCAGTGAAGTACCTAAGGCTCCATTTGAGTAGAAGAATCTCCTTTTATCTCCTGCTCACCCTTCTGGCATGGGGTACAAGAAAGATGAGCAGCATGTGGGTCTAAGAAGCACATGAAGCCTTCAGTTTGATTTTCAAAGTCATCTGCAAATTATCATTTCAAACCCTTGATAAATGCATGGTTACTGTCCTGAAGCAAACGGGTGGGCAGTGAGAAAAGGAGATGCGTTGAGAGATGAAAGACAGGCATACAAAACTCAGAGGTGTAATGGAAAGGTGGTAGATAGAAAGAAAAAGGTTTGGCTCCACCCATGTTTGTCTCTGCACCCACTACCTGCTTTTGCTGCCATGTGGCCCTGACGTTTTAACCTATGTCTAAAATGTGACATTTTGATTGCTGGCATGTAACCCCAAAGAATGCAAACCTTTTTTTTAAAAAAAAAAGATTCCCCCACTCTGCTCTAATATGTAAGTGAAATAGTTTAGATTAGCTCTCAAATGTCCCCTTGTACAATCAACTGTTAGGAAGGAGGCAGGTACTGGTGTTTTGATATTTTTTTAAAAAAGATCACTGGAATTTTGTAAATGGACACCGCCTCCCCCCCAAAAAAAAATCCCATAATCTTTGCAATAAAATGAGCCTGAGATGCAATCTAATCAAATGATGCAGTAGAACAAATCACTTAAATTACTATCAATTTATTTATGTCAATGTTTATTTTAAGAGCTTATTGTGCCCTCATAGACATGAGTGGCAGCATTTCCATATGTGTCATTCAGTAAGATCAGGATCAATCCCCAAATGAGGTGAGTAATTGCAATAGCATAATGAAGTTACTGCTGCATATCTGAACATTGTTGTGAGCTTCCATTAGAAGAAATCTGTGGGGAGCTACAGACTAAACTGGCTGGGTTTCATTTAGCAGTTTCTAATCAGAGTTAATGCACTGCCATACTTTCTTTAAACATTTAAAAGGTGATCTCTCTCATTTAGCCAGCTAGTTAAACATATTTAGGGCTTAAAATGCTTCTCTCTCACACACAGGCTTAATAGAGCAACAGCATTTTCCCAGAAGTGGGACAACGGATGTTGCCTGTGAAACATGAGTAATCTTTAGAACCACCTGTTGACTTTTTCAATATGCTCTGTAGTCTTATGGGGGCAGGTATTTGTAAACACCAGCTTTCTCCATTCCCAAATCAAATTATCAACACAGAAAAATAAAACTTTCTCATGACACAGCATTTGTAACTATTTCCCCCCCTTCTTTTTTTTAAAAAATGAAAGGTGCAATGGTGATTTTTCTTCAGTAAACCAACAGCAGCCTCATTGTATACAGAGTTCTTGTTTTTATTTTAAAGTGATCATAAGAACTGCACATTAGTTTAGCTGTTGCCACTAACAGCAATAATCCTCTAGTTAGGAGGAAATAAAGACTCACTGGTGTTTTCTAAGTCTCTCTCCACTCATTAAAATAAGGCAGGTGCACAGAATTGTACACATGGAAACTGATTTAATTTTCCCTTTCTTTCTTTTGTTTTTAACAGCACACGTGGATTCGATAGCACAGGAGCTCAGGTAAAGATTCAAGAAGATTATCTTCCAGCTTTGTTGCACAGGATAATATAGGGCATTTATTTTATCTCTTTAAATGTAAGATCCAGAACAAATAATCCAAGGTTTTGTTCACAGCACTTGCAAGTTCTGTTTAAAGAAGTACTTGGGAAGAAAACCTTTTAAAGGCCACTTAAACCATTAGTGCTTATCAGGGGGCCCATGTCATTTCTGTTTGTTTCTAAACAAATTTCTTTCCCCTTTGAGTTCTTTGCCCTTATTTCTGTTTGTTTCTAAACAAATTTCTTTCCCCTTTGAGTTCTTTGCCCTGATTTTCCTGGTGTGTGTTTTGAACAAGAGATAATTCATATAGGAGTATTTTCCTGGCCTTTCTTCTGTCATCTCAACAAGTTATGCAAGGAATTGTATGTGAAGTCACACACACATACACATGCACATGTTATTTAGAGGCCCTTTCACACTATGTAATTGTAACACTATGATTCTACTTTAACTGCCATGGCAACATTCTGTGGAATCCTGGGGTTTGTAGTTTAGTGCGGGGCACTCAGAATATTATACAGTTTTCTTAGGCAAGGAATACTCAGAGGAGATTTTGCCAGTTCCTTCCTCTGAAATATAAGAGATTATCAGACAGGAACAAAAAAAGTGTTCCTGTCCAACAATCTCCACTCTCGCCACTGTCTCGTCCCAGTCCCACCACAATCACCCTCCCCACCACACATACCTTGTCTCATGTTGACAGGGCAGCCCAGGAGTGAAAGGAGCTCCAACGGAGCTCCCTTCACTTCCTGGATAGAAATCCCATAGATTCTCTTGAAAAGAAGTGAGTGTGGGAAATTCAAAAAGAAAAAGAAAAATACCCCCCCCCAAAAGTGACACCAAGCACAAAAACACACTTTAAAATGTTCAAGTAACACAGGGAGGGTCATAAAAAGTATGTCACTTACCTAGATGTCCTGATCTCACCGGGAAGTGTTCTGGCAGGAACCTCCCATTGACACTGGGATCTCACCAGCATAATGGGACACCTTGTCGCACGCAGGCAAATCTATTGCAGAAACAGAACAGGGGAGCTTTTGACGGCTTCTCCCATCAATAAAAAGCAGTGCTGGCAGAATGGGAGCAGAACAGGTACATAACAAGGTGGGGACAACATCTGATAAGGGAGCCCTTTTGCAATCTCCTGGCATTGCTGTAACACCACTTTTAATGTGTCTAATGATCTCCATAGCCTACAGCACCTGGCATTCATTGGTGGTCACCCATCCAAGTACTAACCTGGGCTGACTCTGCTTATGTTTCATTGTACTATATTTGATTCTGTTTACCCTTCAAGACAGGGCAGGATCTGATGCCTTTAGGGCATTACAAACCCCAAGCATTCCATAAGGTACAGCCATAGCAGTTAAAGAAGAATTATATAGTACTATAACTGTGTAGTGTGAAACATCTTGTCTTGTAGTGTGTCAAGGTCTTGGAATCTAACAAACAACTATATAGTCAGCTCTGGGAAGCCACTGACAAGGGTGTATAACTAGGGATAGGGGAGAAGTTTGTTAGATTCAGACTTTAATATGAACTAAAAGCTTGCTTCTTGAACTCATACATCGATTTTGATACCCAGAATGCATTTTTTTTCATATACTCTTCATTTGTTGTCCTCAGAATTATGTCAACTCCCAGTGGAAAATGTATAGACCAGGGAAAATTGCACAAACAAGATGTGCAGATTAGGAAAAAATGCATACAAAAGCATTTGCATTAAGAGACATAGGTACAAAAAATTGCATGTTAGATGAAATGGGTACAAAAATCCATGCATTAGGTGAAATGCATGGATATGTGTATTAGGAGAAACAAAAAATTGCAAATTGATGAGGAATTTGGAGCAAGTGTGTGCTTCAAAAAGTTTGAAAACTGTATACAATCCAATAGTCAGTGCCACCCATCCCTGCTTCTAGCAAGAAGATAAGTAGTTCTTTTTATTCTTTTTCTTTTTCATAAGTGGTTGCCATGGTTTAGCTGGCTCAGCCCTCCTCTTACCAGACATTTTACTAAAATGATGAATGTGCAAAATGTGTAGTAACAGTAAAGTAGGCTGCATAGTTCTGATTTGTCCTTCTGTTATTTCTGGGTCATTGAATGTGTTAGATAAAATAGTACCTTATATAAGTATATTATGTAGAGGAAAAGATGCCTACAATTTTTCAAGAAGGAAAACCAAAACACCTCAATTCCTCAACTCCTATTTTGAAGTAGTTGAATCAAAGGTGTTCCAAGGACACACAAGAGAAATCCTAGTGAAATTTAGCTTTCACATTGGGAAGAAAGATCTGTTATCAGACACATATGAGGTAAATACTTGGTTATGTTTTATTTTCTGATCACTACCACCACAAACTTTATGTGAATGTACTATATTTGACATAAGATGACATAAATGAATTTAAAACTGTTGAGACTAAGGCTTGGCAATTCCAACTAAGTAAGATCACTGAATCTGTGGCAAAATACAACAACATACCCTGTGGTTCAATGTCAGAACAAGATGATACAAACTAGACATCAATTTCAAAGTCAGTTTATAAAGAGGATAACCATTTTAGATAGTACTGCATTAGAATGAAAAAATGTACATTCTCCTATCAAGTGAAAAGGTAATCATGTCTATGCATTGTGCCACCAACAAATCATCTCATAGTAAGACAGTCCTACCAGGATTGCATCATTTTGGACTAAAACAGAGAAGATTTTTATTACCACATTTTTTTCTGTCAGTCCCCCACCCCTTTAAAAAAATATTTTGATATGATCTATAGTAGGGCCATTCCTGTGGATGTAGACTCATATTTTTACAATTACATAAGGGGCCATTCACACTACACAGCTATAGTGCTATGATTCCACCTTAATTGCCATCACAACATCCTACGGAATCTTGGAGTTTACAGTTTAGGGAGCGGTATTTAAAATTTACATCCAGCGAACTCCAGTGCCTCACCAAACCACACACCCTACGATTCCTTAGAGTGCAGTAATAGCAACTAAAGTGGAATCATAGTGCTATAACTATGTAGTGTGAAAGGGCACATAATGTGTGGCATTGGGATCTGCCAAACAACTATGCAGTCCACTAGCTTTGAGAAGCCATTGTGCTATATTTATGTCGTGTGAATGGGTTCCTTGTCTGAGTATTATGAATGCATTTTTACAACAAGAAAGAAAAGAGAGGGCTGACTCCTATGAAAGTCTGCAAGGCTCATTCCATGTTGAGAAGTAGCAGCTGCCTATCACCCTTTCTGCAATCAGCCAAATAGAAGGAATAAGGCAGCAGGCCAGCAGCAGTATCAGTCATGCCAATAGTCTTGCAGCACTAGAATGAACATCTGGCCATATTGCATAGACTTTAGGCATTGTTCCTGCTTCTGAAGAATATTTTTATCTGTGACAACTGGATTTATAAAAACAGAGCAGAAAGGATTAAATATGGTCAGGTATCATTCTTCAGTAACTTCTGTTCTATCTTATTAACTTGCTGAGACTTGTTATATTTACATGACAAGGCCAGGATATATATTCAATAGAATCAAGCAGCATGGCTTTTTCTGGTGAGACTGCATTTAGTATGGGTGTGTTGAATAATAGAACAATCCCTAATGGAAAAAAAGAAGAAGAAAAGCACATTGCTGTTGATAAAAGGGTTAGCATGTCAGATGGAAATATAAGTAGAACTCTTCTTCCTCATGTGCTAGTTTGTGTGTGTGTGTGTATGTGTGTGTGCATGTGTGTGCAGGGGTGTTCTCTTAGGAGGAGGAATATCAGAAAATATGGATTAATTTAAGTAAAAGTTCTTGAACAGGGAATGCTTCCTGTCATGTGGCAAACACATATTTTGAGCATCTTCAAATAGTCTTTTCCAGAGAAATCTTTACTCCTTGACTCTGCTTAATAGACTAATTTGGCCAAAGTCACTGGCAACTGTCCACCACACAAAAGAGGAGTGCACTAAATTCAGTTTAGGTTGAACTCATGAATGTTACTGGAATACCACAGGAAACAGAGGACACAATTTAAGAGAGGCTGGCCTGGAAATCATTTTGTGATGGTTCAGGTGAATAGAGAAACTGACTGTAGACAAGGGACCAAAGTATTGGCAGGCAAACATGAAATATCCACCGGTTTGCAACTTAAACCCTGAGTAATTAATTGTGCAGGAATCACTGTTATGAGGAGTCTGAGTCTGATCTAATTTCATGTGAACATCTACATATATAATTCTCTTGGGTATTTTGCCATTCCCGTTGTGCTGATTGGCCATTAAGGAAACATACCCAACCAATTGTAGTGCTCTGTTGGCTGGCCAATCAGCAGCTTGGGTGTGTTTTTCGGCACCACCTCCTTGGCCTACAGCCACATCTTTGCTTGTTGAGCTGCAGTAACTAAATACTCAGCCAGCTCCCCTTGCTATCTTAATATGCATGCATGGGGAAAATAATGTTGCTTTCTATGTGTCCCCCACCCTCTTCTTTCTTCTTTTTCCTCCTGTCTTACCTAGCAGGGTAGGTTTTCCCCATTCCTCTGCTCTTCATCCCTTCTGCACCCTAAAACCCAAGCCTTTTCCACCCTCCTTCTGTCAGGCTAATATTGCTGTAAGTACAAAAGGAAAAATGTTGGCGCAACAGACCACAGACTAGCACAGCTGAAGTGGGTTTGTTCACATCTGTGGCTAGGCAGAGGGATGACTAGCAAACACTCCTATATAGCCAAAACACACAATGCATTTTGTGTGGGATGGTGTTGTGGAGAAAGAGGAGTGTTTTCTGCCCTTTCTGCTGTGCAGTTCTGCTGTTTTGGCTACTCCTGGGTTAGTTTGTCCCCAGGCTGTGCCAGGTGCCTCTCAGTGAGCCTATACTGAGTGGACACCTTCTGCCCCAAGGAACTTACAGGCTGGAAAAAAAACCTGGAAAGGGGTGGGAAGGAGGTGGGAAGCTGCCCTGGGGTTCCAGGCCCTCTTTTTCCTCCTTAGGGGACCCCTTGAGGTTCTCTGGCCTCCCCTGGCTCTATTTCCCATGGGAGAAAGACTTTCTTTGCAAATGCTGCACTGGATGGGCTGCTGCCTGCCAAAACCCCATCCAGCCAGTGGGAGGAGCCAAAGCCGTCAAGGGAGGTGGAATAGAATGGAGCAAAATGGGCTCTCATTGGTCTCCAGCCTTCCCCCAATGGGAATCAACTATGCTGCCCTCAAAGGGCAGCTGGTGCTAGAGTGGAAGGCTGAGGCTCCTCAGTCTGTGGGCAGGGCAAAGGCGAGCCCAAAGACTCAACAAAAAGTTAGAGGTGACCATTCCACCCCTTGCTGGAGAGACTCCTTCACTCCCTTCTCTATTCATTTCTATTTTAACAAGCAATAGACAAGGATTATTCTTCTCTAAACAAGGCAGAGTTTTTGCATGCTAGTTTTGTCAAGTATCTAGACCAGTGGTTCTTAACCTAGGGTCTGGGGACCCCTAGGTTAAGAACCCAAAGGGTTTACAGTGTCTTCACAGGGGGTCCGTGAAGGCTTTAAAACTGCTCAGACCACCTTCTGCTTGCAGTGGAGCGGCCACATGACAGGAGCCAAGGCATAGGCTGGGTGGCTGCTTGGCCTGTGCATTGCCATTCAAGTCACTCTAAACTTGCATGAAGAAGCAGGAGTAAAGTTTTCCCTCCCACCCCAGTGCCTCTGAGGTAAGATTTTATGGATGGTGTAATTGCGTTGTTGTTGTTGTTGTTGTCGTTAGGTATTATTAGGTATATTATGATTATTAGGGTTTTAAATCTAAAGTCTTGGGGGACCATGGCAACAAAAGACATTTAAAGGGGCCACTGGTAAAGAAAAGGTTAAGAGGCATGGTTGTAATTGTATTATTGTTGTTGTTATCAGGTATTATTCTAATTGCTGTTATGGCTTTAAATCTTAAGTTAAACCTTGGGAGCCTAGGGCAACTAAAGATATTTAAAGTGGGTCCCTGGTAAAGAAAAGGTTAAGAGCCACTGGCATAATTGTATTGTTGTTGCTGTTGTTAGGCTTTTAAATTTTGAGTTAAGTCTTGGGGGGCCATGGCAAAAAAAGATAGGGGTCCCTGGTAAAGAAAAGTTTAAGAGCCACTGGTGTATTAGTATTAGTATTAGTATTAGTATTAGTATTAGTATTAGTATGTGCCCTGAGTAACATACACAATGTGCCCTGCTGGGGTTTCAAGCTGTGGTTGCAGCATGAAGCTTGGAGTGGCAATGTTCCTTTCACACACTTCAGCTACATGGTATTATTTTAGGAAATAAATATTGCATTTTTTACATGTGGGTGGTGATTGGCTAAGGGAGTGAGAGGAAGCAGGGGCCTTTGTGAGGCTGGGAGTATAGATACAGATTGTGTGGCAGGAGTGGATTGTGAGGCAGACAGGGAATTTGCATATGGGTGGTGATTGGCTGAGGATTGGTAGGGTATGTTTTCTAAGCTGCCAATCAGCACACTGGGAAAGGAAACATACACAAGCCATATGTGTGTGTGTGTGTATGGTTTATTTTGTAAGAATTGAGTCAGTGAAGATGGACCTCCCAACTAATTAATTGGATTTTTTGAATAGTAGACATTAAATTTACTCTGTTATAGAAGTAGACCAACCTTTGATATGCGTTTTGATATCGCCCGGCACCCAAAGGGTCACATCATCACCCTGCCATCCCTGCTGCCGCTGCAATGGGACCCAGGCAGTCAATTGGTGGTGGAGGCAGCAGCAGCAGTGGGGGCAGGACAACAGAGTGACTCACTCTTAATGCACCACTGATGTATGTTACATCGGGTACAGCTACTTGCTTTAAAAACATCCCCGTGGTGGTGCTACCAGTGTCACTACGGGAGCATATCTGGCCTCTAACCACATGGTCAATCTATCTCCACACGCAATATTGGGTAAACTCTTCCTATTCTGATTTTTAGTCAAGCTTAAAAAATAGATTTGGGTTTATTTAAAAACTCATTTGCAAAATCTGAATCTTGCTACTCTCTTGATGACAACTGGAAGCATTCTTTTGACGGAGTTATCATCCCCAAACCACATGCATTTGAGCCTTTCCTTGTGATTTTTCTTTCTATTTTACTGGCATGAGCAATCGACACAGAGATGTCTCACTAGTTGTCCGTGAGTAAAAAACAGCGCGGCTGCCTCCAGTGCTAGCCGCAACACTCATGGACACCACCAAGAGAGAAACGGCATCGTCCAAAATGGACCCTTGCTGCGCAGCAGCCTCGTTACTGCTCCGGAGGCTGCTTGCGCGGCAAGAGGCTGATTTTAGCCGTCTGAAAATCTCCTAGGTCTCATAACATCTGGGATTCTGCTGTTGCAGTATTAAAAGTGCTTGGAAGTGGTCTTTTTTAAAATCCAAGCTAGAGAAGAATTTTGTGGGGAAATATTGCATGCTACATAATGCAGGCAAACATTATGAACTGAGCAATTTTGTATTAGACCACATAATTAAAAATGGACAATACTGTTATCCATAATTTCTCTTTGCATGTTTGGAGCTGTCTGTGGAACTCTTTGAAGTAGTAACCCATGCGATAAAATTAGTATCTATTTTTTAACTGTGAGATATGAATTACAGTTGCTTACTTAGATATTTTATGCTGAAATTGTATCAGTGTACCACACAGATATTTGTAATAGCAGTAATGAGATGACTGTGCATTTTATGCCATTCACAGCTCTAATAAATGATTTATGCTAAAATTCACCTACCCTTATTACTACATCCTGTATGTCAACCGTTCACATCACCATTAATTAAACAAGTTATAAATGTAAACCATTAGTGTAATAAACTTTATAGGCCTCTAGTTTTTAAGGATCCTCCTTTGTTTCTTTCCCCTTCATCTTTTAGACCCCTTTTTAATTAACAACATCTTAAAACCAGGGCTCCAGCCCTGTTAATGTCTACTAATTCTAACAGCCTTATCCTAGTAAATTGCTAGTGCAAGGAAGACATTTTTGTGGCACTTCCTTCTTCTTGAATCTGAAATACAGTTTATGTTGTGTGATCATACATGATTTTCCCAGTAGTGACAGCCACTTGAATACTTTGACAGTGCACAACCATTATCATGGCAAGGAGTAGCTACTCTCAGTTTTGGCTGGTATGCAAATTTTAATTATTTTCTGAACAGGGGTAATTTGGCAAAGGTGATTAATATGCTATAAGCCCACATCTGGACTACTGTAATATGCTGTATGTGGGGCTTCCCTTGAGGCTGCACAACTGCTGTATTGAAGAGTGTTTTATACCAGTGTTGCATGAACTGTGCTGACAGCCTATTAGCTAATGAGACATACTGTGAAATGGGAAGTTAAACAAACCTGGGTACAGCCAGCCAATCACAGCTCATGGGATGCTGGGGGAACTATGTGGGGAGCAATATAATAACCAGAAGCTTGACTGTAAAAGAGTTAGATAGGGCCAGTCAGAGATAGCATTGTGATGAGTCAGATATAGAAATAGGGCCAGTCAGAAGCAGAAACAGGGACAGTTAGAAACAGAGTTAGGCCAGTTAGGAGGAGAGGAATTGAGAAGGTCTGAAAAGTGTTATGAGAGCTGAGAAGGTGGAAAGTGTTCAGGCGGGACTTAATTTCTTTGAAACGAGGTGTTACCATGTAGTGTACGTGGAATCATCATAATGCTAGGTGTTTATTTTATCTGTTGCAATATATCTTCAGTATTTATTTTCTACATCTGGAGGCTTCATTTTAATAATTAAGAAGAAAAACTGGGCATGCTTTGCCACACAGAACCTGCTGACCAACACAGCCACTTGTCCAGTATAGTGTTCACTCTGAGACTCAATTGCCAGATCCAAGGAGAGATCTTAAGGGGCAAGGTGAGTCATAGAAAACCAAGGGTTGGAACTATGAAACCAACCTGGACAGGGATTCTGTAACAAATACACAAGGGATCATCATCATCATCAAAATCTGAAGCCTTAAACAACACTCCACAAGGTTATATATTTTCCCCTTTATACCCCTCCCCGCAGGGCACTAAGGCTGTTAGCAATATCTTGCTTGTGGTACCATTGCAAATTGACTATTGCCTGACAGTTACCCAAAAGCACCTTTATTTCCATGACATGACTTGTATTTTGGAATGCTTCACCCCATTGGTACATGGGAGATAGCATTTGTTATATGGTATAGCTACCTATTAAAGAAGTACATGTTTGCTCAGTCTTCTTCTTACCTGATGGTATTTGAACAATATTCTTTCAGGTATGATATTCCATGTTATTGTTTTAAGTCAATCACTATTATCACTTTTTGTTGTACTTTGGTTAGGTGTTATGTGTTTGATAATAGCCTTTGAAATTATGCAAGTAAACAAAATAAAGAAATGAGTTAAGATGATTGCATAAGAGGATACGAGACAGGAACACTGTTCATGGAAATTCTGCAAGATCACATTGAAACGGAGAGGTTGTCTAAACAGTCAAAATAACCCTACCTGTCTAAATGGGATCCCACACTAATCCACTCTACTTGGAAGGAGTGGGGCCCAAAACAGCAAAAACAACACAAAAACTATGGGCTTTTCCCATAGTTTAAAAAGAAAACACCGAAGGGGTGCTCATTCCTGGTCGTTAGGACAAGCAATTTGCTTTGAATCACTTCCCCATATGAGAGGAAGCGTGAAGCTGATTGGCCAGCTAAGTGCAGGAGGCAGGACTTGCTAACAGGGCAAGCACCCACTGCCACCATGTTGGATTTTCACTTTAGCAAGTGATTCCTAAGGCGATAAACAGTGTGTTTTCTTGTTTGTTTTTTACTATACTTTTAATTCAAAAAATTGCTCTATCACTCCAGCGCACCTTAGACAACATTTTTTAAAAAGGTACAGCAGCAGTGAAGAACTAATACAAGTAAATTACTCATGGCCACCATGTGGCATGTGAAGCTTCTGGGGGCTTCTGGACCCAAAAACACTTTTAAGACATGTCACTGCTGCTGTGAAATGCCATTACTGTGAGATCCCCCATTTCCCCCCTCATATAGATGCCCCCATGTATGCTTTATTCACACTCACCACCCTTGCACAACCATAAGTGCCCTTGGCAATGGAGATTCAGCTAAACCAACCTGAAAGAAATGGCCAGATCTCCACAGCAAAGGCTACTGTTGCACCAGTTACCCTAGAGCCTGGTGTTCTTCACAGTTTGACAACCCCAGTGTTATGACTGGTAGACATGATTCACTAAATGCTGTATTCACATACATAAAAGCTCAACTCAAAATACACAATGAGTGCAAGCACACAGAAAGTTTGTGCAAATACAGCCTTAGTTCAGTTCAAAACATAAAGCAAAACCTCATCTCTGAAAGTGGGAATTATCCTGATTTGTTTGCTAAGATAAATGGCTAAATGAATAAAATCAATAATTTTTAAACTAAATTTCAGTCACTGCTCAAGATCACCAAGGCAACAGCATACCTCTTTGCTTTTGTTTGTTGCAATTTAAAATAAGCAGTCATAGGCCACAAAGGGTGTCAAACTATTATTACATTGCTCACCAGAAAAGTTTCTCTAATTTTCTTTAGTATTTTTTTTAATAATTATGAGTTGTTCATTCTACTCCTGTTTTCATGGTAAACACCAGGGACCAAAGAATGGAGGAAGAATGAAAAAGAGAAGCATGAACTAGTAATTAGCACTGCTGTGTTTAAAGGTTTATTTCCCCAAGAAATTACTGATCCTGGACCTTGGATAAGCGGTATCATAACCATAAGCAGTCATTAGGATATTTATTTGTTGTTGTTAATTGCCACCAAGTCGACTTTAACTTATGGTGACCCTATGAGTGAGAGACCTCCAAGTCACCTTATCATTAACAGCCTGACACTTCAGGATCTTGTCTAGTTCCTCATAGCTGTCCTTCCAAATCTTTCTGATTTCTTGACTGCAGTCTCCCTTCTGATTAATGACTGAGCCAGCTGTGGAAAATCTTGGACTATTTCAATGTCTTCATCATCTGCTTTAAAGTTATGTAAAACTTCTGTGGTCATTATTTTTGTTTTCTTAATATTCAGCTGTAACCCTGCCTTTTGCACTTTCTGCCTTGACTTTCTTCAGTAATTGTTCCAAGTTTCTGCTAGCAGTAAGCTGCCATCTGCGTATCTTAGATTGTTGTTCCTTCCTCCATTCTTCACCTATCCTCCCTCCAGGTCTAACCCTGCTTTACATATGATATGTACAGCATTCAGGTTAAATATATAGGGTCCTAAAATTCAGACTTGCCTCACCCCCTTAACAACTGGAAACCATTCTGTTTTCCCATATTATATCCTGATGGTAGCCTCTTGTCCTGAGTACAGGTTATGCATCAGGACAATCAAATGTTGTGGCACACCTATTTTTAAAAGAGTGACCCATAATTTTTCATCATCTATACAATCAAAGGTTTTACTATAATCTATAAAGCACGTGCTGTTTTTCTTATGAAATTATTTGGTGCACTCAATTATCCACTGTATGTTTGCCATATGATCCCTAGTGTCTCTTCTTTTCCTGAACCCAGCTTGAGCGTGTGGCATTTCTCATTCTATCTATGGTTAATGTCTTTGTTAAAGAATATTGAGCATCACTTTCCTTGCACAGTCCTGTGATTACTGCAATCCCTGGTGTTCCCTTTCTTGGGAATATTCTTTGATTATTTCCAATCTGTTGGCAATTGTTTTTGTTTTCCATATTCGTTGACAGAATTTTGTTAGAATTAGAGTAGATTCTGTCTCTGTGGCTTGGAACAGCTCTATTGGTATGTCATCTGTCCCATGTGGTTTTTTTTCCCTCCCAAGTGTTCTGAGTGCAGCTTCCAGTTCACTTTCTAAAACTGGAGGTTCATCTTCATATGGTTCTTTGTTGGCTATATCTATCAATCATTCATCTCTTTTCTATAGTTCTTCCATATCTTTTTTCCCCATCATCTTTTTTATTTCTACTTGGTCATGTAATGTGTTCCCCTGCTAGTCATAGAGCATCTCCAGTCTTGGTTTAAATTTCCCTTTGCTGTCTTGGATCTTGTGAAAGAGGTCTCTTGTTCTTCCTTTTTTGTTGTCACCTTCTATTTCTCTGCTTTGATTATTATAGTAGTTCTCTTTTTCTCTGTGCATAAGTCACTGAATAGTTGCATTCAGGGTTCTGACTCCATATTATTTAACTCAATTTCTGTCCCCTTTACTTTTGCTTCTCATCTGTCCTTAACTGCTTGAAGACTTCCATCTGTCACCCCTTGAGACTTCTCTTTCTTTTTGGTGGCTGATAGTATCTTTTTGTATTCCTCCCTGACAATGTCCCTGGCTTCAGTCCAAGATTCTTCTGGCTCCTAGTCTATTAGGCTTAACAGTGCAAATCTATTTTTTTACAATACAGTCGTCCCTTCACATTCACGGGGGTTCCGTTCCGCGGACCCCCGCGAATGTGAAAAAACCGCGAATAGCGACACCCCTCCCCCCTCCCTCCCCAGGCCTTCACGGGGCCTTCCTAGGCCCCTGAAGGTCTCCCCGGCCCTCCCTCCCTCCCTCCCCAGGCCTTCGCGGGGCCTTCTGAGGCCCCGCAGAGGCCTCCCCGGCCCTCCCTCCCTCCCTCCCCAGGCCTTTGCGGGGCCTTGCTAGGCCCCGCGGAGGTCTCCCCGGCCCTCCCTCCCTCCCTCCCCAGGCCTTTGCGGGGCCGTGCTAGGCCCCGCGGAGGTCTCCCCGGCCCTTCCTCCCTCCCTCCCCAGGCCTTCGCGGGGCCTTCCTAGGCCCCGCGGAGGCCTCCACGGCCCTCCCTCCCGCCCTCCCCAGGCCTTCGCGGGGCCTTCCTAGGCCCCGCGGAGGTCTCCCCGGCCCTTCCTCCCGCTCTCCCCAGGCCTTCGCGGGGCCTTCCAAGGCCCCGCGGAGGTCTCCCCGGCCCTTCCTCCCGCCCTCCCCAGGCCTTCGCGTCTCCGGAGGCCCCAGGATCGCCTCCCCAGCCCTCCCCACCCCGTCCCCAGGCCTTTCTGGGGCCTCCGGAGACGCTCCGGAGGCCCCAGGATCGCCTCCCCAGCCCTCCCCACCCCGTCCCCAGGCCTTCCTGGGGCCTCCGGAGCGTCTCCGGAGGCCCCAGGATCGCCTCCCCAGCCCTCCCCACCCCGTCCCCAAGCCTTCCTGGCGCCTCCGGAGCGTCTCCGGAGGCCCCAGGATCACCTCCCCAGCCCTCCCCAGGCCTTCCTGGGGCCTCCGGAGCGTCTCCGGAGACCCCAGGATCGCCTCCCCAGCCCTCCCCACTGCGTCCCCAGGCCTTCCTGGGGCCTCCAGAGCGTCTCCGGAGGCCCCAGGATCGCCTCCCCAGCCCTCCCCACCGCGTCCCCAGGCCTTCCTGGGGCCTCCGGAGCGTCTCCGGAGGCCCCAGGATCGCCTCCCCACCCCGTCCCCAGGCCTTCCTGGGGCCTCCGGAGCGTCTCCGGATGCCCCAGGATCGCCTCCCCAGCCCTCCCCACCCCGTCCCCAAGCCTTCCTGGGGCCTCCGGAGACGCTCCGGAGGCCCCAGGATCGCCTCCCCAGCCCTCCCCAGGCCTTCCTGGGGCCTCCGGAGCATCTCCGGAGGCCCCAGGATCGCCTCCCCAGCCCTCCGCACCGCGTCCCCAGGCCTTCCTGGGGCCTCCGGAGCGTCTCCGGAGGCCCCAGGATCGCCTCCCCAGCCCTCCCCAGGCCTTCCTGGGGCCTCCGGAGCGTCTCCGGAGGCCCCAGGATCGCCTCCCCAGCCCTCCCCACCCCGTCCCCAAGCCTTCCTGGGGCCTCCGGAGGCGCTCCGGAGGCCCCAGGATCGCCTCCCCAGCCCTCCCCACCGCGTCCCCAGGCCTTCCTGGGGCCTCCGGAGCGTCTCCGGAGGCCCCAGGATCGCCTCCCCACCGCGTCCCCAGGCCTTCCTGGGGCCTCCGGAGCGTCTCTGGAGGCCCCAGGATCGCATCCCCAGCCCTCCCCAGGCCTTCCTGGGGCCTCCGGAGCATCTCCGGAGGCTCCAGGATCGCCTCCCCAGCCCTCCCCACCGCGTCCCCAGGCCTTCCTGGGGCCTCCGGAGCGTCTCCGGAGGCCCCAGGATCGCCTCCGCAGCCCTCCCCACCCCGTCCCCAAGCCTTCCTGGGGCCTCCGGAGACGCTCCGGAGGCCCCAGGATCGCCTCCCCAGCCCTCCCCACCCCGTCCCCAGGCCTTCATGGGGCCTCCGGAGCGCCTCCGGGGGCCCCATGGACGCCTCCCTGGGCCTCCCCGCTCCCTCTATGTCTTTCACGGGGCCTCTGGAGGCCCCATGTCGCGGTTTTGGGGGGGCCCCGGGGGGGCCCTCCCAAAACCGCGAATAACCGAAACCGCGAATGTCAAGTTCGCGAATGTGGAGGGACAACTGTACTTTTAGATTCTATGGGGATGTTCTTCAGGTTGCATTTTGCCACATACGTGGTTTAGTGTTCTTCTTTAGCTTTGCTCTATTTTTTTTAATATATATTTCTAGTTCATGGTCTGTGCCACAATCTTCTGCTGGTCTTGTTTAAATCTGTTGGAGAGAGAGAGGAGGAGAGAGAGAGAGAGAGAATGTGCACAGTAACACAATTTCTAAAATACCTTATGTTTCTTAGCAGGCTGCATGTGTTTGTTAATCATCCAAAGATCTTTGGGTTTTCATCCTCATGTTTCACAGTGAATTCAAGGCATGCATAGATTTCATTATACTGCATGCCTTTTCCTGGATTATTACTAACTTCCTATTATTCTGTGCTTTTTACAGGCTCCTTTTTATATCCTCAGTCATTTCACAGTCCAATCGTTCCTTTTGGTCAGGTGGTCTATAATATTAGTTTACTGTCTGAAACATCTCCAGCCGCAAAGCATAATGGTTCACCAGCATTACCCATTCCTCCCCAGCCTCCTCTTAGAAGGACTAATAAATTCTCTTTCCCCAACAAGGCTGCACCTCTTTCTCTGCTCTCCATGGATTTTTTTAAGAAACCTTCCTTTGATATTGAAATGCCAACCTGATTGCAGTTACATCATAACATATTTTCTTATAAATTATTATGTATATCCTCATCTCAGCACTACTTCACTTTATTCTTTGCCAAGGCTTTCATTAGTATATTTGCACACTTTAATAACCTTTCTATTGTGCCCTAATATTAGAGTTCATCAGTCCTGATTCCCCTTTTATCTTCGTTGCCTTTAAATGTGCTCTTTTATATAAACCTTTATTTGTGCTCCTTTCATCTCTGGTTGGTCAGTGTGCTTTTGCTGACATCACACAAATGTAAATTAAACTGAACTCCTCTGAACTTTAATTGTTATTGGGATAGAGAAAACATTCATCCTGTGGAGCAACAACCTTGCTGCCCATTCCTTCTCCCATTCCTCCAAATCCCAAGGGTCTCTATGTAATCTTTGTTGACCTCACCAAAGCCGTCGACACTGTGAGTAGAAAAGGTCTGTGGCAGATCCTGGAAAGACTAGGTTTTCCCCCCAAATTCCTTAAAATGATTATCTTGCTAAATGAGGGCCAGCGCGGTCAAGTCAGATATGGCGATGCTCTTTCAGAGCCCTTTCTAATAACTAATGGAGTGAAGCAAGGTTGTGTTCTTGCGCCAACTTTATTTACAATCTTCTTCAGCATGATGCTCCAAAGGGCTACGGCAGAGCTTGAAGAAGACAACGGCATCTATATACATTACCGTACTGATGGTAGCTTGTTTAACTTAAGCCATCTGAGGGCTCTCACTAAGACTCTAAACTATCTAGTCCGTGAGCTGCTCTTCGCTGATGATGCTGCCCTTGTTGCCCACACAGAAGCAGCTCTGCAGCACCTAACATCCTGCTTCGCAACAGCTGCAGAGCTGTTTGGGCTGGAAGTCAACCTGAAGAAAACAGAAGTTCTTTACCAGCCTGCACCACAAGATGAACACCACCATCCCCACATTGCCGTCGGCAAATCTGTGCCCAAGTCCGTTTAACAGTTCACCTACCTGGGAAGCATCATCTCCTCAGATGCCAAGATTGACAAAGAGATCGATCACAGATTAGCAAAGGCATATAGTGCATTTGGAAGACTTCACAAAAGAGTCTGGAGTAATAAACACCTGAGGCGAAACACAAAAAACAGTGTGTAAAGAGCCATTGTACTGTCTATTCTCCTTTATGGATCTGAAACATGGGTCACCTATCGCCACCACCTAAGACTCCTCGAATGCTTTCATCAGCGCTGTCTATGCACAATCCTAAATATACACTGGACTGACTATGCGACGAATGTTGCTGTCCTTGAGCAAGCAGGGATCACCAGCATTGAGGCCATGATATTGAGAACACAGCTGCGCTGGGCAGGGCACGTTTATAGGATGGAGGACCATCGCCTCCCAAAAATAGTACTCTACGGTGAACTTGCCACATGTCAGTGTAAGAGGGGCACTCCAAAAAAGTGATACAAGGACTCGCTGAAACAACTTCTCAGGCTCAGCCAAATTGATCACCAACATTGGTCCGCCCTGGCCTCACATTGGGAGGCATGGAGACGCACTATCCACAATGCTGCAGCCTTATTTGAGAACTCATGCCAAAAAAGTCTTGAAGAGAAATGACAACGCAGAAAGAATCACAACCCAGAAACATCACCCAAGGAAACCTTCTGCTGTGCTTTCTGCAACCGGACTTGTTTATCTCGGATTGGCCTTTTTAGTCGTCAGCGCGTTTGCAGAAAGCGCGGGATGAGTCCTTCCTGAATCTTCATTTGTGAAGAAAAGCCAGAGAGAGAGAGAGAATATTTCTTCTCCTGAGGCATCAGGCTCCCTGTCTTCCTGTGTACGACAGAGGGAGAGGCACAACCATAATACATTCTAATGGATTCTAACAATCTAACTCATAAAAACCTATTTAAACTTGAGTGTTAATAAGATAAATTTAAGGAGTTATGGGAAATAGCTAGGGGGCATACAGAGAGGCACTTAATTTTTGGCATTGGCCAATAAAATAATATATACAATCACAAAAAATTTTAAAACTAGTAAAAGACAAATAGCAGAATATAGATGACTTACATCAACCACTATTTATGACCATTTGGGAGTGAAACTTACACATAACATAACAAAATTTTGCTACTTTGAATATAATAGATTGCTCCTGATTGTCCAGCAAATAACGTAAATAGAAGGCAGCAAAATGGCCCGGAAATTTAATTAACAGGGGGTTAATCAACTGTTGTCTAATGTCTCTATAGAACTGACAATACAAGAGAACATGGACTTTGGTTTCTACAACACCAGTGTTAGAAGGGCAAAGTCGCATCTCACAGGGAATTTTCTCAAATTTCCCTTGCAGCACCACTGTAGGAAGAACATTAAAACATGCCAATGATAAAGCTCTCCTGAATTTGGGTACAGTAATACCATATAGGAATGAAGCTGGTTTAAGGATCATCATTTCACTATTAGCTATACAGTTGTCCCTTCACATTCGCTGGGGTTTGGTTCCAGGACCCCCCGTGAATACCGAAATCCATGAATTCTCAAGTCCCATTCTATGCAATGGCATAGCAAAATGGTGTCCCTTATATAAGATGGCAAAATCAAGGTTTGCTTTTTGGATTATTATTGTTTTAAGAATATTTTCTAGTCATGTATACTTAAATCTGTGAATGCCAAATCCATGAATGTGGAGGGAGAACTGTAGTGTAATTGGTAAAGGCAGTAATTTCTGTTTGGTTCTCTCTATCCAGTATCCTTTGTTTTACAATAGATTTTGCTTGATCTAATCCTCATTGTAGGATGGTTTCACTTGCCAGACCACAACATCTCAATTTATGAAGTATAGCTGATTCCCAAGAAGATTTATAGTTATCCATCAAAATTAACTGGGTCAGACCCTCAGGATTATTATGTTGTTTTAGCCAGTAAGTAAGGATGTTCAACCAAATACTTGATTCCAATTTACTGACACCTGCCTCCCTTCACAAAACTGTGTTAGGAACACATTGGCCAACTTGAATTATAGTATACACACCCTTTCATGATCATTAGGCATCCTATGACGCCATATTTGCCTGGTCTGATAAAGTCCCATGTAAGGGGATTAAGTAGGAGAAAGAGGGGGCACACTACAGTTTGGATTCATAGCTGTGTTGGCAAAAGAAAAAGAGTGGTAACTTGTAAATATAGTTTGACTTATTCACTCTACTCAGTTATTACAGAATAAAAACACAAAGAGCAATGTGCTCACCTTGTTCCATCCTTGCATGTTTCTGTTATTCTCCTCTTGTAGAGAATAAGCTTCTGAAATGGAGTCTTCACTAATCATGGAGGCTCTCCATGTGATCTGAGATACTGCAAGAGCAATGTTCTGGCTCACGTGGAGAGTCTCCAAAGATACAGGAGTCTCTCCTTTCCAAAAGTCACTGTCCACAAGAGGAGAATAACAGAAAGGTGCACATTGGACCAGAGTAAGCACTCCCAAACTCTTATTTATAAATGCCTGAATAGAGCTATAAAATGTAGGCATTAGCGGTAGTGAAGAATCTTTGTTGTCAGTATGTGAAGTAGATTCTATGCAGAATCAGCCCAAAGGACTGTCATGAAAAGAGTAGTTAGAAGCATGAGAGGAGGCCTAAGAAATCACACTTTTCATTGTACCCATCACATCATCCTTCAGATTGTGACCACAGTGGAGATACTGTGTTCATTAAGCAGTGAATCAAATTGCTATTACCCAGATAAATAGTTCTGTTATCAAAAAGTTGGGTTTACAATGACTAAATGCAGTTGATAGTCCAAGCTTGACCAAATTCATTGAATCAATGGGATGTACAAAAATGTGACTTCATTTTCAGCATTAAAGCAGACAGATTTACACTGTTATTTATTTATTTATTTATTTATTTATTTATTTATTTATTTATTTATTATTGTACCTTTTTCCCAATACAAGACCTAAATCAGCTGCCTGAGACCCAAGGTGGCTGGGATTAGTTGGGATTAGAAATTGGATTTAAGGAACAGTGTACCCTTCATGATTAAATGATGCATAACTAAATAGTCTGTGCTTAAATAAACCTATGGGTTTTAAAATTTAAACCAGATAATTTGGTAAGTGTATTAAAAAGGGTTTATTAAAGGTGGGGTGGAGGAAAGTTTTTTTAAAAAGTTGTAGTTTGCTATTTTGCTGATAGAAATGGCATCAGTTTTTCCTTTCTTTAACTTTATTTTTGCCAGTTTTATAATTGTTTTGCTTTTACTTTGATTTTTCTTGTTCTCTTTTCTCCTCCACGTTCCAACTCATGACTACATGTCTTCACGTCCCTTCCTCCCTTTCTTTCTTTTCTTTTCTTTTCTTTCTTTTTTTCTTTCTTTCCCCCTCTTCTTCCTTTTTGTCTCACCCAACAGCTTTTGCCTACACTCATTTTCTCCCTAACTGCACAGTCCCTCTCTTTTTCTCTTTCTTGTCCTCTTTATCCTCCCCCAAAGGTTCTGGCTAAACATCTTCCCTTTCTCTTCATAGATTCTCTCATCCTCTTTCTCCTTCACTGTTCCCTTGCCCAGAACTCCTTGCTAAACCTCCTCTCTTTCCCTTCTCTCTCTCTCTTTCTCCATCTCCATCTCCCTAGGTCTTTTAATACTCTTCTCCCTCCTCCCTCTCTCACATCCTCTTTCTCTCCCTCCCCAATTCTCCTGGATACATTTGTCTTCTCCTTTTCCCCCTATTTCATTCTTTCTCTTTTCCCTTCTATTGCCACCATTACTTTTCTTCTTTTTAAAAAAAGATATTGGATTTTTAAAGTACGATTACAAAGAAGGGTTAAAGAAGAAAGAGAAAAAGGGAAGAGGTAGTACATAGGAAATGAACATGGGCTAGGTGTAAAGTACATATTAATATAAGCTGAGCATATTTCAAAAAATATTTCCCATTTCTGATCCTTTTTCTTTTTCTTATTTTTTTCTCTTTCTCGTTTCTTTATAATTATACTTTCAAAATCCAATAACTTCCTTTAAAAAAAAATTCAAGGGTCTCTCCTTAGGTCTCAAGTCCAAGCATGCTCATGAACTGGCAACCAAAGTGGGGAATGGTGATTACTGCATGGCAGCCAATGAAAGTGACAAAAAAATGAGGAAAAGAAAAGAAAAAGAGATTGCTTCTGCTGCCAATAATAAATTACCACTGAACCATTTGGGGAAAAATGTACTGCCTTGCTGAAAAATGAATGAGATCCTCCTTCCCTTTTTTGCTCCCTGGAACACAGTGCACATTTGCATGCTTCACTTTATCACAGACCTAAATAGAATAGCGATATTAAGTTATTGAAATGTCCTTTACAGATGGGCCCCAACTTTGCTAATGAATCTGTTATTTTTTCTTTGGGTCTTAATTTTCAGTGTTGTGCCTTTTTATGGCATGACCATTTAATATGATTGATTACTATTTACAAAATGGCACAAATAGTATAGCTGTTACTGGACTTGCTATTATTCTAGCTTGATAAACCTGCAGATAAACACTTTAAATGTATGCAACATTAGATAGAAAACAGGACAAGTGTCAGGCTTTCAAGAATTGTTAGATAATGAAATTACTTCTAGGGCTTGTCTATACGAGGCCAAAAGAAACAGATCACTCCACAGTAATAGCAAGTCACAGCAGCTGCAACTTGTCTTAATGGTTTTACAGCCCCCATAAATTTTGCATGCCCTCTAGCCAAGATGGTGGCCACGAGTGAATTAGTTGCATTTTAAAATCTGCTGCTGCCAAAAAATTTTATAAAAAACTATTTCCACAATGCTCATAAGCAATATTTGACCTTTACAAAAAAAAGGAGAAAAAAAGAGATAAAACAAGCCTGTGTTTTATCGCCTTAGCAATTGCTTACTATGGCAAAAATCCAACATGGTGGCAATGGGCACTTGCCCTGTTAGCAAGCTCCCCCCCACACACACACTCGTCTGACTAATCAGGTTTGTACTCCCTCTCATATGGGAAAGTGATTCATATTGTTCCTTGCTCTGCTCAGCTTGGCTGGTGAGGCAGTGGTGACAACAGCTCCAAAAACATGGGACAGGTCAGTGGGGCCGATGTGGTTTCAGACCGGCTGATCTGTTCAGGTAACAATGGCCATTGCACCAAATTCAGCCCAGTGTGTGTACCATCATGGTTTGCCTGAGGACATTCCAGATTTAAGTAGCCTGTGTAGATGAGGGGCAGAAGGTGCTTCTGTCTTTGTGCAAAGCCACTGATAGACCCCCAAAGGAGGATCCCAGGTAAGGAGGGGGTGGGGTGTTAAAGAAAGAAAGAGAAGCCCATAGAAATCAATCAACAAAGACCCACTGAAATAATTGAATTTTGCAAGCTGCCTTCACCCCCCCTCCTCTCGGAACCCTGTTTCTCTAGTAGTAGCTTTGGAAGGAGGGGGTGCCAGTCTGATTTTTATTCCTCCCCCCCCCAAGATGAACATTTGTATCTGGCCTTAAAATTGTTTTTAACTTTTAATCCTGTTTTTCATTTGTTAAATTCTTCAAAATATTTTAATAAGTCCCCTGGCCTCTTGTTGTGCTTGGAAGAGAACTAGAGGGAGAGAGGGGTTTTCCATCAAGTGGAAGGAGTGTTCAGTTTCCATGCAATAGGAACCCTCCCCGAAGCAAAATGGGGGGGAAGAGGGAGCACTTTAATTTCTTCACCTAATTCGCCTTCCCAAAAAACCCTCCTCCTTTCAGCCATGTCATATGCCACTGCTTTCTCAAGCCTTCAGTGGCTTTCACTCCCCCCCCCTCCCCATTGGGATCTCCTGGACTGCTGGTGGGAAATGTTGTGGGGGTTGATATTAGACACTGAAGTCCTTTGATGACATCAGTACGGAGAAATGTAAGGTACTGCACTTAGGGCGAAAAAATGAAATGCATAGATATAGGATGGGGGAGACCTGGCTGAATGAGAGTACGTGTGAAAGGGATCTAGGAGTCCTAGTAGACCACAAGTTGAACATGAGTCAACAGTGTGATGCGGCAGCTAAAAAGGCCAATGCGATTTTGGGGTGAATCAATAGAAGTATAGTGTCCAGATCAAGGGAAGTAATAGTGCCGCTTTATTCTGCCTTGGTCAGACCTCACCTAGAATACTGTGTCCAGTTCTGGGCACCACAATTCAAAAAGGATATTGACAAATTGGAGCATGTCCAGAGAAAGGCAACTAAAATGGTGAAAGGTCTGGAAACGATGCCTTATGAGGAGAGACTTAGGGAGCTGGGTATGTTTAGCCTGGAAAAAAGATGGTTAAGAGGCGATATGATAGCCCTGTTTAAGTATTTGAAGGGGTGTCATGTTGAGGATGGAGCAGGCTTGTTTTCTGCTGCTCCAGAGACTAGAGCAATGGATGCAAGCTCCAGGAACAGAGATTCCACCTCAACATTAGGAGGAACTTTTTGACAGTCAGAGCTGTTCGCTAGTGGAACACACTCCCTCGGAGCGTGGTGGGGTCTTCTTCCGTGGAGGTCTTTAAACAGAGGCTGGATTGCCATCTGTCGGGGATGCTTTGATCAAGATTTCCTGTGTGGGCAGGGGGTTGGACTGGATGGCCCTCGTGGTCTCTTCCAACTCTACAATTCTATGATTCTATGATCTCAGACAGAAAATCTGGGAAATAATTTTTTTGGGGAAGTCCTAATGAATTTCTGCTAACCAATGCACTTTGTACTTGGTTAGATGGACCATTGGTTTGATGGCATCTAATTCAGACTAAGTCTGCATTACATGAACACATTTATATCAGAAGATACATGAACACATTTATATCAAAATACATTTTGTTCAGATCAGTGTAACTCAAAAGGGTTTCAGTCTAATGTCCAGATCCTAAGCAACTAGGTGGAAGTTGCCCTGGAACACTGCCAAAATGTTCCTCAATGATGCCATAATATTCTGTTGTGTGATGTCGCACTGGAAAAAGTGATTGCTCACTGTACCACAAAGATTCGTGCATTGGCAAGAATTTAAAATTTTCAATCTATTTATTCTAATTTTATATGTCCTTGGACTACTTTGTAGCATCCATTATAAATGTCTTAAGTAATCCAAAAGTTTACTTTTTCTGCTATTTCATCAAAAGTCTGTTCATAGTGAAAAAATGAAATGATACTATGTCCTAATTCATTAAAAAAAAGCACGTCATCCTTTTTATGAGTCTCAAATTCTCCAATAACCTTGACAGCTGAACCAGTGTTCCATGACAACAAGCAGACCATTGATAAATAGCAACAAAACTATTAGTGGTTGAATTTATGAGATGAGTAATAGAGATGTTAAATTATAGGCTTACTGTTTGACAAACTACAGCTTGATATATCTTTGTAAATGCATGTGTCTGCATCAGAGAGAGAGAGTTTTCTATTATTCTGATCTGTTACCATATTACATAGAAATAAATACCATTGCTTTCGATGGGACTCTCTTTCACAATGTATTTTTAAGTGTTTAATCTTGAAGAACTTATAAGAAAAAATAAAATTGTTTTTATTCAGTTTTAAAACAGTATTTTTGTGCTCACGCAATACCCCCATCCCTACACACACACACACACACACACACACACGTGTATGCAACAATGATCTTATTTATCATCGAAGAATCCAGAAATTAAAATACTATCTGCTTTGAAGATGATGTCCATCTCTTGTCATTGAGCACAAGATCCATCAGACTTCTATATTTACTAGAGAAGGCCTCTCCTACAAAAAAGAGGCAGTAAAAAGTGGGGCAGGCATGTGCCTTTTCTTGTTGATATCTACCCATCACCTTCCCTATTGCCACTTAGCAATCAAAGAAAGCTACCCCTTGATAGCTACCCCTTGATAGCTAATTCACAACGTCTTGCTAAAGCTATTAATAAGCCTCCTATTACTGTTTTCCCTTAGCCACCTACTCTAAAGAAACTGCTGGTGAGAGAGGAAATAAAAATGCTAAAAATCCAAGATTACATCAAAGTGCATCCAAGTATGGCACCACTTCTGTACATCTTCATGAAACAACTTTTAAAAGCAATAGCACTGGCAAGATCTATCACATCAAACAAAACATGAGTTGCAATTCAAGCAAGGTCATTTATGTGGTTAAATACCATCACCATGCATTATGTGGGAAAAGCCACTACTGATCTTTGTGCAAGATTCATGAATCACAAAAAAAGCTCTCTATTACCAGTAGAGAAACCTCCTGTAGAGATAACTTCTGGATGTGCAGACTTGGCACTTTGATGCCCTATGGCTTTAATGGAGAGGACAATACCACCCTTGCCTCCAGCACCACCCACTGAATTCCACGTTAAGATCTTTGGAATTCTATAACTGCCACTGGATGTCACTATGGATTACAGAAAGTGAAAGCTACAATTGATGCTTTTTACAAGTCCTGTTTCTATTGTTTTATTAAATCATCTTTATTTTTATAGCATCCCACTGGGATACAGCTCTTCTTGAAAACCATGTTGTTCAGGTGCTTTTTAAAATCTATTATATATAGATTCAAACACAAAGATCACCAGGGTTAAGCTAAAATGATCTCTCCCTCCCTCTCTCTCTCTGGAGATTATCATACGATCGTAATAATCCATGACAGGGATGCCACAGGATTGCAAAAGGGCTTCCCTTTCAGACATCATCTTCCCTGTCCTATTCTTCCACCATGCTGCTTCCATTCCATCCCCGTTCCTTTCTATTATTGGGCTAAGCCGTCAATAGATCACCCATTCCGTTTCTGAAACGGAATCACGGGCTTGTGAAAAGGCACCCCGTTTCTGTGGTGCAATGCCAGGAGGTGTATGCTGAACACTTCTGGGTGCGATTGGGACATCCAGGTAAGTGACACCCTTTTTCCCCCCTCCCCAGGGTACTTGATATTTTTAACGTGTGTTCTGGGATTTTGTTTCTCTTTTTGATGTTTATGTTTATGTTTATTTTTAAATTTCCCACGCAATCGTTCTTGCGAGAACGGCCAGGATTTAGTTTCCAGGAATTGAATGCAGCTCTACTCAAGCTGCATTCATGCCTGGGCTGCCAGAGGGGAGGGGAGGACTTTTTATTCCACAAAAAGGTAGGTGCATGAAAAAAATTAAAACCGTCACAGGTATGGGAGTGGGGCAGGAATTAGAAGGCAAGACAGGGACACTATATTTGTCCCCATCTAATAATCTCCTCTGTCTCTCTCCCCTTCCCTACACACATGCACACAAACAGAGAAATAGTTCTCAGCTTAATTGATTATCTTTGAATGTGAATTTAATGAGAAGTATCTGAAAATATTTAGCTATCAAAGAATTAGTTACATGGAAATATTATTTTAAATGAAGACATTATTACAGTGGAGAGAGAGATTGTCTTTACAGAAGTAATTTGAACAGCAAACCACCTTGAAAAACTGACATTTAGATTATGAGCCTTAATCGTCAAAGTATTATTTTACATTCCAAACTTGTTACAATATATGGTACAGTCATCCCTCTGTATCCACAGATTCTGCATCCATGGATTCAGGGGAAAACATTTCAAAAAGCGAACCTTGCTATTCACCATTTTATATCCTTGGGGTGGGAGGTCTTGGTTGCCCCAGTGGAGGCTGGGGGCCAATATTACCAAGAAATATCAAATGGATGTACCTATCAAAGGGACCCAATGCTGCCTATTGTGGCACTGCATAAAGAAGAGTTAGTATGAAATATATCAGCACAAATGTAGATCAAACAAGTCTGCTTTGGGCAGAAAGTTCCAACTAGATGCATTTTTGATGTCTTCTACCTCAAAGATCCTATATGTTTCATACATACATTCACATATTCTTTCCCCCTCTTTCCTAGTTGTTGTTTGTGTTCTTGTTGTGTACTTTCAAGTAGTTTCTGACTTATGGAGACCTTAAGGTGAACCTATTGCAGGGTTGTTGGGGGTTTTTTGGCAAGTTTTGTTCAGAGGAGGGTTGTCTTTGCCTTCATCTGAAGCTAAGAGAGTGATTTGCCCAAGGTCACCCTGTGGGTTTCCAGGGCCACGCAGGGATTTGAACCCTGATATCTAGAGTCATAGCCCAATGCTCAAACCACTATACCACACTAGCTCTCCCCTTTCCTAGTACCAGCATTATTCATTGTTTTGCATAGAGAGGCAAGCTAAGGGTAATGTAGACCTCAGACAGTATATTAATGATTGATGCATGAAATAACGAGACCAGACACAGAAGATTGGGTTGAAATACGGGCCACTTTATTGATATCTTACCTATTTATTGCATATTTCTTGGGGTATGCAAACCTGTAAAAGGGGGAGACCCATTGCGGGGGCAGCCTCTGGTTTCCTCCCAGGGGCGGCAAAGGGTAAAATAGGCCATGCCTCAGCACCGCCCCGTCTCCTCCTGGCAGGGCGTAGCTACGCCCTGGCCAACCCCTGTACTCGTCTCCATGCCCATCATTAAAACACCTCCCCCGGATCTACCATTCTTTAAGATCCGGGGGGGGGGTGTCTGTTACAGAGTCCGAAAACCAAAATAGTTCAGCATTCTTGAGTACAGCACAGCACTCTTGCAAATACAGAGCACAGGCTAGGAGCCTGAATCATATTAGTTAGTCCTGAACAGATCTCTTAAATCAATTGTTGGATCAAAACATGGGTGAATACCATTGATGTCATAGTTTATTCTAACTAGACATGAAAATTGGATTAAAGCCTTGGATTTTAAAAATAGTGATGTGCATGGGACCCCCAGTTCTGTTTTGAATCCAATTTCATTGATTTGGATTTGACACTGAGATAGCAGAAGTTGATTCAGACCTGATCCAATCCAATTTGGATCCAAATATTTACAGTATATCTCCCATTATTATTTGAATTTAATTGCCATGCTATGGAATCTTGGGTTTTCCACTAGAATGGTAATGTGCTCTCTGGGTGAAAATTCTAAGTACCCCTCTCTAAATTACAAACCCCAGGATTCTATATAATGTTGCCATGGCAGTTAAAGTGGAATCACAGAGCTATTTGATGACCAACCATGAAATGACAAAACCAGAAACAAGTAAATGGTTTGAATAAGGGCCACTTTATTGACCTATACCCTATTTAACTGAATTTGGGCCTGAGGATAAGCAAAGCAGGAAGGGAGCAACCTGAAGTTGGTCCAGCTGAGGCCCAAGAATTACCCTGTGACCAGTCTCCTCAGCCTTCCCTTGGGCAAAACACCAGACCCTGGGGGCAATCCAAAAACCATTGGTTGCTTCCCGGACAGTCGTTTACTGGAAGGCAAACCCAGGGGGCTTCCTCCACAAGTCCCAAGACTTTATAAGAGAGAGTAAACCTCCAGGTCAGCCCCAAGGTCAGACTCCCTCTCCCGAGGTCCCATGACCCATAGAGGCGGTTCCAGAGCCCAACCCTTCACCAAAAGGGTGCTAAGGTGTATGCTGATCTAATAAATTCTCCCCCCATAACATGCCATGGACAAGGAAAGACAATGTACTAAATGAAGGCAGGCAGATGCCACAGAGCAAAAACCAAAGCAAGCAAAACAGCAACAACAACAACAACAACCAGGCTGCAAGCAGCTGAGAGAGAAAATCTGATTCATCGCAGCAAGAAGAGCAAAGAGGACACATGATGGAGAAGCAAGGCACTAAATAATCTGTCTCCTCCCCTGTCACGTGACCAGCACTTGGCATCATGTGTGCACACGCCAAGTGCAGGGCATTTTGGTCTCTCTTCATGGAGGCCATCAAACCATCACCCCTCCTTTCAGCGTTGTTCACTGTGCAGTCAGGGAAGTACAAATTGTGTAGTGTAAAACGGCCCTTCTTCACAGGAGTGTAAATGCAAATAAGAACTACAGGAGTTCAACCAGCTGAAACATACCTCTTTCTGTTTCATAAACATGTGAAATAATGTATGTTCATAGATCATATCTCCCAGTTGTTCTTGTGGTTTAATTTGTATTGTGTCATTGGAAGATGTAGAATAATGAGAACATTTGAGCCCTGGTGGCGCAGTGGTTAAATGCCAGTCCTGCAAGTTCGATTCCAGCAGGCTCCAAGGTTCACTCAGCCTTCCATCCTTTCGTAGGTCAGTAAAGTGAGTACCCAGCTTGTGGGGGCAATTAGCTAACACACATCGGAAACTGCTTAACGCAGTGTAGATGTGTAAATTGCTATTGCTTAAAACAATTTGTAAGCCGCTCCGATAGCCTTGTGGCTGAAGAGCGGGGTATAAATAAATAAACAAACAAAATAAATAAAAAAGTAAATGTGCAAAAGAAAATCTACAATGTGCTGCCAATTGTTTTATTCAATCCAACAGAAAAGAAAGTAAGAGGGAGGGAGGGTGTCACTGTGTGGGGTTTTTTTCCCTTTCCCCTAGAAGGGGTTGGCACTAAAGAGACTTTGAAAGTGTTCAGCCCATCGACTCAGGATGGAGGCTTTTTCAGTAATTAATGTTTGAACATCTGTACTGTATAAGGAGCTTTGGAACTGATAAGTAGGTCCAAACACTGCCTTAAGAGCTTCATAACGTCCTCTAGAATCACCCAGATCTGCACAGCGTTGTGTCTTTTCTGCTATATTGATCCACCACTTGTTCTGCATGTCTCGGAGTTTTTGTTGAAGTTTACTACATGTGAGATGGAAAGCTGTTTTCTTACATGGCAAGTTGGCTGGGCGAGGTATGCCTGGTGAGCAGTTCTCTTCTTTGCCAACAGCTCCTGGATCTCTTGGTTGTTTTCATCAAACCAGTCTTGATTTTTCTTGTGGGAGAACCCGAGGGATTCTTCCGCAGACTGGAGGATACTGTTTTTGATATGTTGCCAAAGCACTGTAGGAGAAGGATCTGTAGGATGGTCTTCAAGTTTTGTTTGTAGGTTTGGCTGGAAGTTGTCTCTCATGGTAGCTTGTTGAAGATTGTTGACTTGGAGTCTCTTCTTTAAGATGCCACCCCTCTTAGGTTTGAACGTAAGATGAAGATTTAGTTTACATCTGACGAGGCAATGATCTATTTGGCATTCTGCACTGGGCATCACTCGGGTATGACGGACATCACGAATGTCTCTCTGGCGGACTAGAACATAGTCAATGAGGTGCCAATGTTTGGATTGGGGATGCATCCAGGCTGTCTTCAAGCTATCTTTCTGCTGAAAGATAGTGTTTGTAATAGTCAGCTGTTGTTCTGCACAGAACTCTAGCAGGATGCATCCGTTATCATTGCAATTTCCAACACCATTCTTGCCTAAGACACCTTTCCAGGCTTCGGAGTTCTTTCCTACTCTGGCATTGAATTCACCAAGGATAATAATTTTGTTTTCTACAGGGACTTTTTGTATGAGTTGGCGTAGGTCTGTGTAGAATTTGTCTTTCTCTTCAGGGTCGGCTTGCATAGTTGGGGCATATATACTAAAGAGAACAACATGTGGGAGGCGTAAGGAAATAATGCGATCAGAGTGTCCTGTTGGCAAGGTTTCGAGTTTGGAGACAATGGAGTTTTTAATCATAAAGCCTACTCCTGAAAGATGTTTTTCGGTTTTTTGTTTGCCAGACCAGTAAAGTTTGTAGCCGGTGCCATGTTCTTTAAGGCTGCCTTCCTCATGGAGGTGAACTTCACTAAGAGCAGCGATGTCAATATTAAGTAGTGATAATTCATGGGCTATTAGGGCAGAATGACACTCAGGCCGTCCACTATCTTCAGAGTCTTGCATGGTTCTGATGTTCCAGCATGCAAGTGTCAGTTTATTTACACCTTTGGAGGCCGGTGTGTGCCTTTGTTTCTTTGCCTTGGTTTGACCACATCAGAAGATGCCCGTTGGCCGTGGCTAGCCAACCAGGTAGTTCAGGATGAGCTTTTGTTAGGCCACCTTTTCTAGGCCCCTCTCCATATGGAGCAAGCAGTGATCTCCTTAAAAAAGGCTGCTTGGTCATTCAGGATGCTGCCGAACAAGACTGTCATCTCCCGGGTCAGCCTCGAGCGACCAATGTCCTAAACCACCTGCATGCAGGGTTGGGTCTGCAGCTTCCAGTGCATCTTTACACCTGCCGTTTCGTACCTCGCCTATCACTACGGGGTTTTTTTGTAACTGGATTTGTCCTTCGAGCCTGTACAATGGATTTTTTTCTGGTGGAGCACAGCGTGCACAGAACTGGCCTCACCCTTTAAACCAAAGGTTCATATGCTGTGGCCTTGCAAGCATGGACGTAGCACGGAGGTCCTCGGGTCATAGGTTTGATTAGAGTTTCCTTCTCTTAGATGGTTGCCCTTACAGGGTTGGACGAGCACCATCTGCCCAGGTTTGGGATTAGAGTTTTCCTTCTCCTAGGATGGTTGCCAAAAGGCTAGAGAGCCCATCCTGACCTTTGACGCTCTTTGTCAGACCCTTGGATTTTGACCTGTCTGGCATGGGAGACCCTACCAGTGGCTTTATGCCACCGCCAGCATAGTTCAGAACATCATTAGGGTACGCAAGCCTCTCTCCCACGACAAGGGGGCGTCAATGGAGAGGCAATGGAGAATCGTCCAAGGCTCAGCTATCCAACATATGATACAAAAACTGATGAAAAATGAATTGGACATAGCTCCCACTTTGGAAGAGACCCTTAAGGCCATACAGCAGATGAAAAACGGCAAGGCAGCTGGGATTGATGGAATCCCACCTGATGTTTCGAAACATGGAGGTCATGCACTCCATGATAAATTCCACGAATTCCTTGTGAATTGCTGGGAAAAAGGGGAACTGCCATCAGACCTCCGAGATGCAGTCATCATCACCCTGTACAAGAAAAAAGGAGCAAAATCTGATTGCTCAAACTATCGAGGCATAACACTGCTCTCTATTGCTGGAAAAATCCTTGCAAGGATACTCCTGAACAGATTAGTTCCTGTTATTGCAGAAGAACTTCTCCCTGAAAGCCAATGTGGCTTCAGAGCCAATAGGAGTACTACAGACATGGTATTTGCCAATAGACAACTGCAAGAAAAATGTAGGGAGCAGAACAAGGGTCTCTGATAACATTTGTCAACCTCACCAAAGCCTTCGACACTGTCTGTAGAAAAGGTCTGTGGCAGATCCTGGAAAGACTAGGATGTCCCCCAAATTCCTTAAAATGATTATCTTGCTATACGAGGGCCAGCATGGTTAAGTCAGATATGGCAATGCTCTTTCAGAGCCCTTTCTAATAACTAATGGAGTGAAGCAAGGTTGTGTTCTTGCACCAACTTTATTTACAATCTTCTTTAGCATGATGCTCCAAAGGACTATGGCAGAGCTTGAAGATGACGACGGCATCTATATACGTTACCGTACTGATGGTAGCTTGTTTAACTTAAGCCGTCTGAGGGCTCACACTAAGACTCTAAACTATCTAGTCCGTGAGCTGCTCTTCGCTGATGCTGCTGCCCTTGTTGCCCACACAGAAGCAACTCTGCAGCACCTAACATCCTACTTTGCACCAGCTGCAGAACTGTTTGGACTTGAAGTCAACCTTAAGAAAACAGAAGTTCTTTACCAGCCTGCACCACAGGACGAACACCACCATCCCCGCATTGCTGTCGGCAAATCTGTGCTCAAGTCCGTTCAGCAGTTCACTTACATGGGAAGCATCATCTCCTCAGATGCCAAGATTGACAAAGAGATCAATCACAGATTAGCAAAGGCATATAGTGCATTTGGAAGACTTCACAAAAAAGTCTGGAAGAATAAACACCTGAGGCAAAGCACAAAAATCAGTGTGTATAGAGCCATTGTACTGTCTATTCTCCTTTAAGGATCTGAAACATGGGTCACCTATCGCCACCACGTACGACTCCTCGAACGCTTTCATCAGCGCTGTCTATGCACAATCCTAAATATACACTGGACTGACTATGTGACGAATGTTGCTGTCCTTGAGCAAGCAGGGATCACCAGCATTGAGACCATGATATTGAGAAGACAGCTGCGCTGGGCAGGGCACGTTTCTAGGATGGAGGACCATTGCCTCCCCAAAATACTACTCTACGGTGAACTCGCCACTGGTCAGCGTAAGAGAGGCGCTCCAAAAAAGTGATACAAAGGCTCCCTGAAACAACATCTCAGGCTCGGCCAAATTGATCACCAACAGTGGTCCGCCCTGGCCTCACATCGGGAGGCATGGAGACACACTATCCACAATGCTGCAGCCTTATTTGAGAACTCACGCCGAATAAGTCTTGAAGAGTAACGACAACGCAGAAAGAATCACAACCCAAAAACATCACCCAAGGAGACCTTCTGCTGTGCTTTCTGCAACCGGACTTGTTTATCTCGGATCGGCCTCTTTAATCATCAGCGCACTTGCAGAAAGCGCGGGATGAGTCCTTCCTGATTCTTTGTATGCGAAGAAAAAAGCCAGAGAGACAGAGAGAAGGGGTAATGATTAAATAAGCATTTGTTTAGAATGAAACATATGTTTGTATGGATATATTCATCTTATGTTTTACAAAAATAATAATTAAAAATTGTATTGTAAGTGCTAAATTTCTGGGCTAGAGACAATTGAAGATGTTGGAAATGTGTTATGTGAGATCAGGAAGAAACAGGAGACAGGATGGAAAAGTACACAGTGAAGGCAAAATGGGACACCCAAATGTTACATTGTAGATACACACACTAGGGTCTCTTTCACACTACATGATTGTAGCATTTTGACACCACTTTAACTGCCATGGCTGCATCCTGTTGAATCCTGGAGCATGTAGTTTGGTGAAGCACTAGAGCTCTCTGGCAGCGAATTCTACACACTGCACAAAACTACTAATCCCGGGATTCCATAGGATAGAACCATGGTAGTTTAAGGGGCATCAAAGTGCTATAATTGTGAAAGCCAACATCTAGTTCTACAAAAGCTCATTTAAATCAATGGGAGTTAAGTTGTTGTGATTAATAAGTTCCATTCATTTCAGCTGGTCTACTCCTATTGAGACTGGTGTTGTATTTTGCCCTATGTCTGTTATAATATACATGAAGCTGCATAAAAGAGATAAAGGTGACTTCATGAACTAAAAAATAATTATGCTGTGATTAATATAAATCATATACAGTATATACCTCCTGAATTTCAATGTTACACATATCTAATGACATGCACTATTATTAGTTGTTTCTACAATCTAGTCTCCTAGTGCAACAGTAAACAATTCAAACCACTCTACAAGGCACTTTGAAGGCTTTATGAGATCAAGAGGGCTGCCTAAATTGTTTTGATGTGCTTTGAAGTTAGCAAATGGCACCATATAAGCAATCTAGGCAAGCAAAACAAATATCGTCATGATCATCAACATCATCACTATCATCATCATCATCTTACAAGGTGGAACTTTACAAATGTGAGAGATTTGGAGACAATTGAAAGTTTTTGTTTTGATTTTTCATTTGAATAACTAATTTCTAAAACTAATAATAATTAACGTAGTAGTTTCAAAGAAACGATTGTGAGCTGACAGTCACCTGTCTTCATCCCTTCAGTCTGTTTCAGATGTTGCATTGATCACTTTGCCTTCTTATTCTTCTGCCTATTATGCTAGTTTGTGAGAGGTTGTGAACCAGATTCTGTATGCTGTTTCAGGTAAGAGAGATGGTAGTCTAAAAGGTCCAGAGTTTGGAAAAGTTACTTTTTTGGACTACAGCTTCCAGAATATTTTAATCTACATGGCTACTGGTTGGAGGTTTCAGAGGTTTCCTAACCCTGGAACTCAGAGAACAGAGCTCAGCTAACAAGCAAGTCCAACAGGGGTGTTTTGCATGGACACAGTGGAAGAGACAGCATAAACTGAGCTTGTATCTATTGGGTTAAACCTCCCCAGCCCCAGGGAGACTCTTGGGAGAGATTTTTGGGTTGAGATTGTTGTGTCTGTTGGGGTAAAGTTGTTTGTTTGGTGTGTGCTTGCTAGTGTTCTCTTGCTCTTTTGTTCTATTGTGTTTTGGTGAGTTTATGCCTGCTGGCTTAAGGATGATTGTTTGTGTGAGCTGAATGGAAGTGTGCTTGTGTGCTCATTAGTGTACTATTGTTGTTTTGTGTGTACATGGTCTCAGGAAGGCAGGCATCTTCTGAGAGTTGCTAGCTCGTTATATAGCTGTAGCAGCAGTCCATGGAGTTTGGTAAACAGGCAAGGATTACAGGGGTGCTTTGTATGGGTGGTTAGCAGGGGAGTTTTGAAGGTGAAACCTGCAATCACCTGCAACAGCTGTGGTATGTTTATACTCTTGACAAAGGATATGGATACCTGCAGGAAGTGCAAGTTGGTGGCCCTATTGGAAGAGAAGGTTCAGCAAATTGAGGCCTATGTATCTACTCTTCAGCATATTAAGGAGCATGAGGTTTTCTTTGATAAGGTGGAGCAGACTGTCCTGGATGAGGAACACATGGGGGAAATTTCTGAGGAGAAGGTCAGTTCCCAAACACAGGAGGTAGACATTTAGAGGAATGTAACACATAAGAACAGAAGGACCAGGGATCATTCTGTGAGTTTGGAGCTACAGAACTGGTTTGACGTTCTCTCTCTTATCAGTGATAATGAGGAACAGGAACAAGAGCAAACATGTAAGTCCTCAGAGAACATGCAGGTGACCTTGGAAAATTCAGCACATGGAATGCCCTCTGCCAATACCCAAAAGAGACATGTGGTGGTGGTAGGAACAGAAGCAGTGGTTTGTAGGCCTGACAGGATGTCTCGAGAGATGTACTGTCTCCCTGGGGCAAAAATCCATGATGTAACTGAGAGGATGACAAGACACATCAAATCCACTGACCGTTACCCCTTCCTTTTGATCCACATTGGGACCAATGACACTGCAAGGCATAGCCTTTGGGATATCACAAAGGATCATGAGGACCTGGATAGGAAGCTGAAAAACCTTGATACACATGTTGTCATTCCACCTGTCATCCCAACTGAAGGATACAGCCCAGGAAGGGAAGAAAGAATAGTGGAGGTGAACAACTGGCTCCACAGATTTGGAACTATCCAGGAACGATTTGGTTTCTTGGACCATGGTCTGTGGATTCATGGACTTCTGGTAAGTGAGCTTAAACAGAGTTTTTTAAAACTCTGTTAAAAACCCTGAGTTTTTAAACAGAGTTATGTGCAGGAGGGAGGGAAACAGTATTCTTGAAGTCAGGAATTCATGAAGTGCTGGAGATAATAGTGGTGGCACAGTGGTTAAATTGCCAGTACTGCAAGTCACCACGTTGCAAGTTCGATTCCAGTGGGCTCCAAGGTTCACTCAGCCTTCCATCCTTTCGTAGGTCGGTAAAATGAGTACCCAGCTTGTGGGGGCAATTAGCTAACACACATTGGAAACTGTTTAATGCAGTGTAGATGTGTGAATAGCTATTGCTTAAAACAATTTGTAAGCCGCTCTGATAGCCTTGTGGCTGAAGAGCGGGGTATAAATAAATAAATAAATAAATAAAATAGCCCAACTGTTATAGAGAGAACTGGGGAAATAGTACAAGAGCCCAACAATGGGAGGAAAACCTCCATAAATAAGCAGCTAGGGGGAATGGCCCATGGTCTTAGATGTCTCTACACTAACACACAGAGCATGGGAAATAAACAAGATGAACTTGAACTCTTAATACAGCAATGCAAATATGATATAATAGGCATCACTGAAACCTGGCAGGATGGGTTTTATGATTGGAATGTAGTAACAGAGGGGTAAAACCTATTTCAGAGAAATAGATCGAACAGGAAAAGGAGAAAAACACCATTATATGCCAAGGATATTTACATCTGTGACTAGATCCATGACTTAAATCCTTGAAGCCAGATTGGGAGCATCTGAACAAAAATTAAGGGGGAGAGAAATAACAGGGATGCCAGATGAAGACTTGGATGATGCCTTCCTGGGACAGATATTTATTTATTTATTTATTTATTTATTTATCTCCCAGATCAGAACCCAAAGTAGCTCATAAAATATCATATAAAATACAATTAAAAACAATTAAAAACATCACAATATAAAAATCTAAAGTTACATAAAACATATAAAAGTTAAAAGATAAAATAAAAAATAAAAATAAAAAACACACCCCTATAAAATGCCTCCGTAAGGCCATCTACATATTAAAAGCCTGCTTAAGTCTCCTTCTCTGGAGGTTTTTAAACAGAGGCTGGATGTCCATCTGTCAGGAATGATTTCATTGTGTATTCCTGCATGGCAGTGGGTTGGACTGGATGACCTTTGTGGTCTCTTCCAACTCTATGATTCTGTGATTCTATGAAAGGAAGGCAGGAGGAGGGAAGCTTAGCTTCCCATGGAAGGAAGTTCCAGAGGGTGGAAGCAACCACTGAGAAGTCTCTCTCTTGCATCCTCACCAGGCAAGCCTGTGATGGTGGTGGAACTGAGAGAAAGCCTTCCTATGAAGATTTTAGAATCAACAGATGACCACATTTTCAGAAAGAAGAGATATAGTAGTAATGGGGGATTTCAATTATTCTGATATTTATTGGAAGTCAAACTCTTCCAAGAATACGAGGTCCAAGAAATTCCTCACTTGCCTTGCAGACAATTTTATTGTCCAAAAGGTGGAAGAAGAAACAAGGCAATCAGCAATTTTAGATCTGATCCTAACCAACAATGACAACCTGGTTAATGGGGTAGAAATAGCAGGATCTTTAGGTGGGAGTGACCATGTTCTCCTGGAGTTTGTTATACAGAGGAAAGGGAAGCTAAGCATAGTCAGAATGCATTCTAGACTTTAAGAAAGCTGATTTCAGTTAACTTAGGGAAATAGTGTGGATGATCCTCGGTCAGGAATACTAAAGAGAACGGAGTACATGATGGTTGGGAGTTTCTTAAAAGTGAGATATTGAAGGCTCAATTTCAAACAGCTCCAGTGAGGAGGGAAAATGAGAGGTGTCTAAAGAAACCAGGATGGATGTCTAAAGAACAGAAATTGATAACAGGAGAAATTACGAAAGAGGAATTCAAAATAACAGTCAGCAAGCATAGGGAGAAAGTCCGAAAAGCTAAAGGGCAGAATGAACTCAGGTTTGCTAGAGAGGTTAAAAACAAAAAAGTTTTTTTATTATTATTATGTCCATAGCAAAAGGAAGAACAAGGAAATGGCAGGGGCACTGCATAGAGAACATGTTGAAATCCTAACGGAATAGATAAAAGGCAGAACTACTCAACACCACCTTTGTCTTGGTCTTCTTCCAAAAGGAAAAGTGTTCAGCCTGGGGGAAATGGAACAGATGATTCAGTAGGGGAAATGCAGAACAGAATAGGTAAAGAGGTATTACAGGAATACCTAGCTACTCTAAATGAATTAAAGTCTCCAGGGCCAGATGGACTACATCCAAGTATATTAAAAGAGCTGGTAGAAGTAATCTCAGAACCACTGTCAATAATCTTTGAGAATTCCTGGAAAACAGAAGTCCCAGCAGACTTGAAGGAGGTCAAATGCTGTCACCCATCATCAGAAAGGGCAACAAAGAGGACCAAAACAGTTACTTCCCAGTCAGCCTGACATCAATACTAGGAAGGATTCTCAAGTGTGTTTCTCAAAAACTAGTCATGTCAGACTAATCTTTTCTTTTTTAATTGAGTTACAAACTTGTTAGATGAAGGGAATGCTATAGATGTAGCGTATCTTGATTACAATAAGTCCTTTGACAAGGCTAGTAAAATGTGGTCTAGACAATGCTACTGTTAAGTGGATTTGTAATTGGTTGACTGACCAAACCCAAAGGGTGCTCACCGGCAGCTCCTCTTCATCCTGGAAATAAGTGACTAGTGGAGTGCTACAGAGTTCTGTACTGGCCCCACTGCTATTCAACATCTTTAACAATGACTTGGATGAAATAGAAGGCCGGCTTATCAAATTTGCAGATGACACCAAAATAGGAAGAGTAGTTAATACCCCAGAGGGCAGGATCAGAATTCAAAATGACCTCAACAGATTAGAAAGTTGGGCCAACACTAACAAAGTAAATTTCAACAGGGAGAAATGTAAGGTACTACACTTAGGCAGAAATAAATGAAATGCACAGATATAGGACGGCTGACATCTGACTTGACAGCAGTACGTGTGAAAGGGATCTAGGAATCTTAGTAGACCACAAGTGGAACGTAAGTCAACAGTGTGATATAGCAGCTATCTAGGCTGCATCAATAGGATTCTGTGTGATTCTAGGCTGTATCAATAGGAGTATAGTGACTAGATTGAGGGAAGTCATAGTACTACTCTATTCTGCATTGGCCAGACATCACTTAGAATATTGTGTCCAGTTCTGGGCACCACAATTCGAGAAGGATATTGGCAAGGTGGGATGTGTCCAGAGGAGAGTGACCAAAATAGTGAAAGGTCTGGAAGCCATGTCTTGTGGGGAGTGGCTCAGGTAGCAAGGTGTGTTTTGCTTGGAGAAGAGAAGGTTAAGAGGTGACATGATAGCCATGTTAAAATATTTGAAAGGATGCCATATTGAAGACACAGTAAGCTTGCTTTCTGCTGATCCAGAAACCAAGGGCTTATCTACACTTGTGGGAAACCCCAAACCCACCTCATAGCTGCTGCAGATGTCTTTGATCCACAGTGACACCATAAATGCCACACTCATGGGGGTTTGTACCATGGGAGACCAAAGTATCCCACCCCACTGTAATCATAGGTAAACTTGTGTTGGTGAAAAAGAGCAATCCTTCGCTGATCATGTGTCCTATACATTGCATTATTCCTGGCCACATGACCGGGGCTGCTCCATTTTTTTCTTTTCTTTTCCACCCATTTGCTCATGCATGTGAATATATTGTATGTTGTCCCAGAGTACTGTATTACTGGATAAGTGGTGATATGCACACAATAGGAAAAAAAAATAAAACTGCCTGCATGCTGGCAGAACAGAGTCCTGTCCACCAGAAGCCCTGTTCCAGCTTTGCATCAAAGCCAATCCATGGCCACCACATGGCCAATAATCCAGGTTTCCCCCTGAAATTTGGGGCAAATTATGAATCTTTTAGACCTGGATTTTCCTGCAAAAATAACCTGATGAAGCTGTGAATCGTCACAAACATTGTATGGCAACTGCACAGTGAATACAAGGTGAGTGTGGTTGGTTTTTTTTGTTTGTTTTTGTTTTGCTGGTGTAGACAAGCCCTAGGACATGAAATAATGGATTCAAACTACAGGAAAAGAGATTCTACTTAAACATTAGGAAGAACTTCCTGATGGTTAGAGCTGTTCAACAGAGGAATACACTGCCTTGGAGTGTGGTGGAGTTTCCTTCTGTGGAGGTTTTTAAACAGAGGCTGGATGGCCATCTGTTGGGAGTCCTTTCATTATATATTTCTGCATGGCAGGGGGTTGGACTGGATAACCCTTGTGGTCTCTTCCAACTCTGTGATTCTATGGTTATAAAAATCTGAGGTTATGTTCCTAAAAAGTAAGTTTTCTGGGCTCTGAAGAGGACATAGTAAATTGAGGAAGGAAACAGAGATGGTAAAGAGTCTGAAAATAAGGTCTTGGGGGGAATAGTTATTTAATTATGTTTACTATAATGCTGAAAATTAATTCTATTGTGAAATTATACCCAATGTTATGAATACTGTTTAATCAAGCCAGTTTTTACTCTCCCACTCCACTTTTTCCTCAAAACCTCTTACCTCTATCAAATTTGTTTCCAAAATCATCACCACTAATTCTCCTATTGTCTATATGTGTTGTCATCACTATCCTTCTGTGTCTCATCTGTCTACTCCATATCTTCACCCCTCTTAGATTCTACATGCTTGTCTGTGTGTCTGTTTGTCCATTCTTTTCCCCTTTCTCCTCATGCCCTCTTATTTCCTCAGTCCCCCCTCCACTTCTCCATGTCTCCTTTTATCTCTCATGTCCACTCCCCCTTCCCTCTGCTTGCCTTCCCTGCTTCCATGCACCTCTGTGCTACAAGGCATCCCATCAACACTGCTGTGTGCTTCCACTTTCTGCTCATCTCTCCTTCATGTTTTTGTTGTCACTGTTGGCCATTTCACTCCACTCATTATAGCCCCCATTCAAGATTTTAAAAAATGCCAGGGAAGGATGACAAAAGGAATGGGGGGGGGGTTTACAAGGAAAATGGCAATTTTCCCAACATCATTCCCAGGAAAAAGAATAAAATCACATGGAATAAATGGGGGGGGGGTGCTTTTTAATTTTACTCAAGGGTTTTTAAAAGTGTAGCCAGTAATGTAATGCATAGGTGCTGATCTCTGGATGAAGCAACATTGTTTTCTACTGCTTCGGTGGGTAGGACCATAACCGATGGATTCATATTACAAGAAAGGAGATTTCAACTATACACTAGGAAGACTTTCCTGATAGCTAGAGTTGTTCAACAGTAGAATCTTCTACCTAGGAAGATTGTGAAGTCTCCTATGTTGTAGACGTTTGAACATAGGTTAGATGGCCATCTGTCAGGCTTTAGTTATGGATTTCCTGCATTGGCAGGGAGGGGTTTGGAACAGATGGCCCTTGGGGTCTCTTCCCTTATAGTTGCGTGATTTTCTGGTGGTTGGCTTTTAAGATTGTGTCCATTGCAGAACAGGAACAGAGCAGCTGTATCTGAATGATAATCCCTAAAAGTCAACATGGATTTCTCAAAAACCAGTTGTGCCAGACTGGTTTTTTTATAGAGTTACAAACTTGATAGATGAAGGGAATGCAGTGGATGTAGTGTATCTTGATTTCAGTAAGGTTTTTGACAAGGTTCCCCATGATATTCTTGCAAAAAAGTTAGTAACCTGTGGGCTCGACAATGCAACTGTTAGGTGGATTTGTAATTGGTTGACTGACTGAACCTAAAGGTTAGGTTGACAGTAAGAGCTGTTCAGAAGTGGAATGCACTGCCTCATAGTGTAGTGGAATCTCCTTCTTGGGAGGTTTTTAAACCGAGATTGGATGGCCATCTGTCGGGAATGATTTGATTGTGCATTCCTGTGTGGCAAGGGATTGGACTGGATGGCCCTTGTGGTCTCTTCCAACTCTATGATTCTATGACTCTATGAGTTTATATAGAACCAGCCAAGTATGTGTTTGATATGTCCCAATCAGAGCTTAGGAAATTACTTTTGAAAGTAATTGTATATAGTTATAGTTGTAAAGCCCTAAAATCTAGTTGGTTCCTGTTAAGTCTACCCTTTTAAAAACTGCTTTGCATATTTCTCAAAACTAGCTAAATAGTTTATTTTTAAAACCAATCAGTTTGCTAACTGGTTGATGGTACAAAGCATGTTCTCATCCCAATCCACCTTGTAGGCATCTCAACATCCACAACTAAGCATGAGCTACCATCCTGAGGCACAATACAAGCCAGTACTTGAAGCATGAGATATTCTTCTACCTTCTTTAGTGAGGCTTCACCCCGTGTAACTTCAAAAAAAAAAAAAAAAAAGTTACAGCTGTACCACAAAAGGAGTGAATATTCATTGGTAAATTTACAATCATCAGATTTGTTTTCATGCCTTAATTATTGCAAAAAGAAATTAATTCTACAATATTCAGTTATTTGTAATAAATAATTGTAAAAAAATAACTGGTTGTTTCTGACAAGTAATTATAATAAGTAATTAGTTGTTTGTAACTTGCTTCCAAGCTCTGGTCCTGATGTCCAGACCAACCCTTATAGGAGCAGTTGCTGCCCTACCCAAACTGCACATGAGTAGACTTAATATTAATGGGTGCATACAGATTATTATGACAGCATATAAAATGAAAGTTTTTAAATGATGTGACTGGGAAATTGTGGAACTTTGAAAACTGAAATGTTCTTTCATTTTTACTTTCCATTAACTTTGTAAGTTATTTTGCATATAGGCATCTTGTACATATAAAGGATCTGAATTCACTGTCTTGTTTTGGACTAATCTATCAGAGCAAAATAGTTGACAAATGATTTTCCTTTATAAAAAAAGGGTTATAATGAAGGCAGGAACTGGGTACATCATTTTAATTATTATGTTAACATTTATTAACAGTCTTTGCATGTAAGGTATGTCCTCTTATGTATACCAGATAGCATTTACCTTGCTGAAGCAGATAAATATGCCATATGAACTGCAATGATTTAAAATGGAAGGATTGGAAATGATCCAATATATTGTCCTCATGTTTTGTGCAGCATTGTGACAGATCAAGAGACTTTACAATTTAAGATGCACATCAATTGTACTTTAACTTCTGCAGCAGTGTAAATCTTCACGTTTGCTTCCATGTCCTTCATATTTGTAATGGTGAATTGCCAAGAAAATGCCTTGCCAAAACGGATTAAAGAAAAAAAAAGCAAAAAGCTTAAGTTAGTCATATGCTACCATCCAAAACAATCAGAACTGGAGCCAATTTAGTGCACATAAGTTACCTTGGAAGGATTAATGTATGCTGTTGAGCCTCATAATATGTGTAACCAACAAGGAGCTGTCTGGAGACAGGGATTTTTGCAAATCTTTCAGCTAGATCAATGAGCCAAATGCAAAATGTAGCAACCAGGGGCATCATGTAGATTTGTGATGCTCCCTAGGGCAGCTAGGGTCCAGCGACCAATGAGTGGATTACACTGATCCATAAATGCAGTTTTTCATCTGTGACAGATATAATATAAATGCTATTATTCATATTGCATAACTGGGAGAGAGCAACAGACAATGAATATTGCTTTCCTTTTTTAAAAAGTGTGTAGAACATTTTATCAGGTGATGATAGATATCTTCACACCTTTACATCTGACCTATGCTGATTCATTAGCTTGAGTATCCTCATATGCTGATAGATCCTCAGTTCTCATCACTAAGATTTTGTTAATGTTCACTGGACTGGGATGCATAATCATGTGTAAAATGTGGCATAGTACATCTCTGCATGGCAGTTATACTTTTAGTCAGTGATAGTGCAGACTCCTTTCTCTTAGGCAGACAGAGGGGAGACCAAGGCAGGGTCAGCATACATGGCTTATTGAAACTGGCTAGAGTGGCCACAATCCTATTGGTGCACTGCACTTGTTACCCTAAGAGGTAGTGAGGTGCATTGGGGTCCCAGCCATGATGCCAAAATCTCCTGTAATATCTAGGGGAATTATTAGCTCAAGCAGGAGGCCTGTGAGAGGAGGGTAACTTTGGGGGTCTTTTCACCTATGTAATTGTAGAGAACACTCCAGTTGAAGTAAAACAAGGTATTTTATTGGAAATAAAATAAAAGGTTAACTAACATCCACCACACATGTTCTTAAGAACCATACAGGGCTATAGCAGAGTAAGGCAGAAAGGTTGGAGAGAGGGAGAGAGGTCCTGGAAGATGGGGTGATAGTTAGCAGTCTTGAAGAGAAGAGTGCCTTGCAGCGAAGATACTCAGACTGGTGTTTGAGGGTGGCACAGCAAAGATGAGAATGACGAGGTCCAGCCACATCACACCTCAGCTGTGACACACCTTGCTATTGTTGGGGCTCTAATATTTATACTCTATTCCATTCCTTGGAGGGGAGAGATCAGCAATAACAAAGCTTGGATGACTCTCACACAGAAGAGACAAAGGAAACCAAAACACAACTGGTTGCTTTAATTGCAGAGAGATAGAATATTCATGGTTCTGAGACAGCCTTGTAAGGCTGGACAGAAGGGAGTGTGTGAGGAGAGATTTATATATTTATTGAATTTATATCCTGCCTTTCTCTCAAGATGGGATTCAAGGCAGGTTACCTCAGAAGTTACAAAACTTTAAAAAGAATTAAATTTCCATTATTAAATATAGTTTAAAACACATAATTATCTGTAGAGTATGGATTAAAGAACAGTCACTTAATTGCTTGATTGAATCATTGAATGAAACACCCAAGGCTGGAAGAACAGATAAGCAAGTACCCCTCTAATGACAGGGTTGTTAGCATAAACCCATTACAGGGGCTTCCTTCTCAATCCTAATTTGGGTTTTCTCACCATTATATTTCTAGACACACCTCAGGTCATTGTGACCTCCAGTTTGCCTAAGCCAACATGACTCTGAAAAGTGTCCAATATATCTAGTTATGAGATACCTTGGGGAGGGGGCAATAGGGCATACTGACATACTAGTGGTTGCATTTTTCCAGGGTCACACAGTGATAGTAAGGGAAAACAAAGGCTGACAGATTCAAGTAGTCTATTTTTCCAATGTCTTACTTGCTTTCATATGGCCTTTTCCCTCACCCTTCCCCTACACTGCCATAGTTTTGCAGGCCTGAGCCCCAAGATTCCAACCACTAACTGAAGCTATCTGACCTCTGTTGTAGCTACCTTTTTATGAACATACTGTGAGGGAGATATTCATTTTTACATACTGTGACTGTGTCCTTATCTAGTAACATAGTAGAGAGGTGTCTACTGATGATCTCTGGCCCATGATACCATGCCTCATGGAACCCAAGGGCCCTTTTTATTTAACTACCCTCATTTTAGTTTTATGGGGTGAAAATCAAAATCAACTGTTAGATATCTCAAATATTATTGAGGAACTCATTGCAGGAGTCACTAATATGCACCCAAAACATTTGGCTTTATTAAGTCTGGATGAATGAACAAATCTTTATTTTGGTCAATGACCAGAGTAGAGTCTGAAGATTTGTTCTCTGTGATTTGTAGAAGTGTGTGAGTATTTTGGATTCACTTTCCTTGTGATATTATGCTATATTATGTCTTTAGTAACACAGTTAAGAAAACTGATCAAAACCAGGTGAGTATACTAAAGTCCAGAGCAGATACAAGAGCATTTAAAGAGTTAGTGCTGGCATATGGATTTAAATAAAATATCTCCACAGATTTCTACTAAAAAGAATTCTGCCTATATTGATGCAGAAAGCTACAATTCAATATTATTCACCTATTAACATATCACTTACATTGCACTTTTAATCATCAAGTGTTTAAAAGTTTAACTTTTAGATTTTCACAGCAGTCATGGAGGTAAAGGTGCCAAAGGCATAAATTAATTCCAGTGCACTCTGCTCACTGAGTAATATTGGATTTATTGTACTGTACAGCCATTGTGCTATACTAATTTAATGGTAACAAAATACACTATGGGAGAGGATTAGGTTTCATAGAAAAGAAAAGAAAAAAAGATGGTGGTGGTGATTGTATTCCCACCTGTTTCCAACAGAATGCAAGGCAATATGTACAAGGTTTCCAAGTGGCTTCCCATCTAGGCAATGATCTGCTTCACTTCTCCAAAGTAGTGGTGTCACAACAAAGTAGTGTTGTTGGGCACATTAGCAGTAACAAAGATCACAAGGCATAATTACATCCTTCCTCCCATTCTGCCTTGGTTCTGACTGCATTCATAGTGCTCTTTTCACAATCTAAGACCACTGCTGAACTGTGTCAAGAGAAGAGTAGGCAGAATAGGATGGGGTCATCAAAGCAACTCCTAGGAGAAGCAGTTGAAACATCTGGGTATGTTCAGCCTGGAGAAGATAATATTAAGGGGAGACATCATCATAGAATCATAGAGCAGGAAGTGACCCCAATGGTCATCTAGTCACACCCCCTGACATCCAGAGGTGACCACCACATCTCTGTTATAAAAACTTCAGTGCAGGAGACTCCAGTGCCTTCTGAGGCCATCTGTTCCGCTATTCCAAGGCAGCCTATTCCATATAATAGAAGTTTTTCATATGATAGTCTAAAGCAGCCTTTCTCAACCTTTTTAACCTGGAGGAATCCTTGAAATAATGTTCAGGTCTCAAGGAACCCCTGCATAAACATTATATACTGCTATTGCTTTCCCCCACAATCACAATCCCTTGAGAAACCCCCAGCAACCTCTTGGGGAACCATAGGGTTCCAGGGAACCCTGGTTGAGAAACACTGGTCTAAAGAGACACACAGTATCATGAGCAGCAAATATGTAGCTAAAAGATTTAAGAAATAAATTAAAAGACATTTTGGTAACATATGCCTTCTTCAGTCACGATAGTTGCACATTTTCATTTTTATGGCACATTTACTGGTCATCACATTGTTGTGTACACTGCAGCACTGACATATAGAGTTACTGATTTTCAAATAACTGAAGCACTGTCATGAAAAAAAATGGAGCAGTGCTGTTTTCTGTTGGTGCAGAAGACAGGGCTAGAGCTAATGGGTGGCAATTGCTGGGAAGCAGATTTTTGTTTAGTGCTATGTTAGGAGAAAAATCCTAACAGTAAGATATTCAAAAGAGGGGGGGCAACTACCTTTGGAGGTGGTGGGGTTTCTTTTGCTGGAAGTATACAAGCAGAGGCTGGATGGCCATCTGTGAGGGATGTTGTATCTTCACTATGTGTTACAAATTCTACCCTGAGCAGGTACTTTGGTGCGTTTTGTTCAATTCAGACTATAGCCCAAATGTAATTTTGAACTGAAACGCTACTGTTCCATTCATTTATTAATCTGCAAGTCTCAGGCATGAGAAACAACAGGAATCACTTATCAAACTGGCTCCTTCAACCTGGTCTATCAGAGCATAGCAAACTTGATGCATGTAACTAGTAGTGCATTGCTACATTAGCTCTTTCTAGGGGTTAGCAAAGCACTATAAACCCTTTATTATTCTTTCCTGTGTAGATATAGTTTAGTTCAGAGCATAGTTTAGATTAACATATGTTTTACACAGGATTAAGGATAGCCCCCCCCTTACTTTTAGTAGTGATAAAAAAGAAATGGTGTAATGAAGTTCAACTGTGGGTTGCTCTTTAGTTCCTATATCTAAAAGAAAAGACCCAGCTATTTGTCATCTTTTCTTCTTGAAAACAAAATCTAGATCTATGCAATGGTATTTCATATTCATTTTTCCCACTGTTGATGTTTCACACAAATGCAGTGCCTACAAAAGTTCCATGGCAAAGAAGAGAAAAGCTGAAGAGCAGATTTGGGGAGTTCCAGTCAACAAAAGAAAGTCTCTATTAATGAAACCTCGTCACTACAGCCCCAGTCTGGAAGGCAAGGGAGAAAATGAGGAGAAGACAGAACTGCAGGACAATAGCAACATTGTCCAAACAGGTACCAAGGACAGTTGACTCCAAATGAATGCATATCTAATACTCTGAAGGGGAAAGGGGGTAAGGGAAATCATCTTATTGCCTGTGAGGGAGGATTATTTTTGAATTCCATGTGAATGTTGAGACTTACAAATGCATGTGATTAATATGAGGGACTTCCTGCCATGTACTGTAAATGTCCAGATGATTGTATCTGGAGAAGCTCTGAAATAGATGGAAATTCCTCTCTCGGGGATCTTAAAACTAGGACAGGTTGTGATAGTGTTACCCTAAGAGGTGAGTGGTGTTTTAGAAATGATCTATTATTAGCTGTGATCTATTATTAGCTGTGGGAATTATTAGCTCAAACAGTATGCCTGTGAGAGAAAAGTAACTGTGAGGATCTTTTCACCTATGTATACCAGTACTAACTGCGGAGGACTCCAGTTTAAAGTGAAATAAAGTATTTTTATTGGAAATAACACAAGATAATTTCACACACACAACACACATTCCTAAGAACCACACAAGGCTATCAAGGAGTAAGGCAGAAAGATTGGATAGTGGGAGAGATTTTGGAAATAGGGTGATAGTTACCAGTCTTGAAGAGCAGACTTTCATGCTTCATATCCTAAAGGGGTACTCCTGGTTTTCCCACCAGGAAAACAAGGAACCCAAACTTGACTGATTATGTTAATGGCTGGGGGATAGGAACTGATGGGTTTATGGCAACCTCACAAGGCTGAACAGGAAGGAGTCTGAGGTGAGATTTCCTTAGGAGTGGGGTTGGGAAAGGTCACTTGATTTTTTTAGGGTGGGTGACTCATTGCTGAGGTGCCCATGAAAGGATTAGCACATACCTCCTTAATGACTTTGTTTACTAAGGGGCTTCTGCACAATCCTAATATGGGCTTGCTTGCCAAAGTATTTCTAAGATAAATCCCAGGTCAATATGTCTTTCACCCCAGCCAACCTGTCCCTGAAAATGTCCAATATTTCCAATTATGAGGTATCATAGAGAGGGAGTAGTAGGGCATGATAACAATAGGATGATAAATCTTTCAGATAGTTTGGGCTAGAGTTAGGGATTTTTAGGTAACTGTATTTTGAATTTGATTACTAGTTAGTGTACTTGTTATATAAAATGGGAGTCATATGATCCCTGTAGCTGAATAATCCTAAAATGAACTCATGTATCACTCTGGCCAAGTCTGGCATTTCTAGGACCAGTCACAAGTTGTGCACTAGCTTAGCAGTGCAAAAGAATTCCTGGCTGTCACAGAAACCTGAGCATCCAGGGCTGGAAACCGTGTCTTCAAAGGTGCTGTAACTCCATCCAAGACAGGTTGAATCTCTGTTCCGTTCTCTGCCTTTTGCTTTACCAGATAATCTCTGTCTTGTTTGGCTTAAGCTTCAATGCGTTCTTCCTCTTCCAGTTCATTACTGACATGAAGATTTAGAATTGGAAAATATTCTTTGAATTTAGATGAGTTTCTTTGGGTAGAGTGGCTTCTGCATGCTGGTGGCACAGCCAAGGGCAGAGGCCTTGATGACTGACACATGAGCAAATCATACTCTTTCCTTCTTGCTGTATTCAACTCTTAAGTACTGCTTCACTGTGATAGCTCAATAATTTCATCAAGGAAAAACAGAGGTGAGGACATTGACAACCCCTTTAGTCCCATTTATACATATCGCCTGTGATTCGTGGAACTGGGAATAGCATCACATCACTAGAGAGAGGGTTTGATAACTGTATGTCTGTTTAGCCTTTCATCCTCCATGTGCAGGCCAACATGTGCAGAGGCAATGAGACTCCCATCTCCACACTGTCCACATGGACAGGTCTGACCTGGCACACACTGGGCAAATATTCTAAAGGGAGGCTCTCGGTGCCAGTGGTCCCCCCTCCCCAAAAATAATTGTAGACCTTTATGACTGAGTTTACCAGTCACCTGGGACAGCTAGTCCTCTTTTCCAAAGTTCACCAAGGCGAGGGCTGAGCAGGTAACATGTCAGAAGCACAGCCACTGGTGCAGTCTGATACTCCTTATTCACATATCATTCCTTTACATAGTTAACACACAGAGTTTCCATCTCAGCCTCTGTGTGAAATCATAGTATTGTAGTGTATTGACATGCTCCAGCATGACATGATGTAGGAGAGAAAAGATGGAAGTGAGGGGAATCAGTGTGATATGAATGTTGGACTACAACTCTTGAGACCAAGGTTCAAATCCCTACTTGGCCATGAAAACCAACTGGATGACCTTGGGCAAGTCACACGCTCTTAGCCTCAGAAAACCCAATGATCAGTTCGTCTTAGGGTCTTTGTATGTTGGGAATGACTTGAAGGCATACTACCACCGCAACAACAATGACCAGGAGAGAGACAGTACACTACTATATAGTAAATAAGAGATCTCTTATGTGAAGGTGAGGGACAACATGAGGGTGATGAGGAGGGAAATTACCTTAGGACTCTAACAATTTCTAAACATGCTGAAACTGGTATGGTAAAGAAGAAACTGATATTTCTAAAAGAAAATTAATTGTTGTTCCCCTCCTGCAGAAGAAGAAAACAGTCTCTTGAGGAAAGAGACACCATGTACTAGCAACATATATAATCTGAGTAGACTGTTGGTACAATATTGTCTGCTGGGGGAGATATATAGTCTGAAAGATGCACTCTAATTAATATGAGGTTTCTACTTACAAAGTCTTTTGTGTCCAAATCATGCTTGGCCAGTAATATGAAGCATACAAGACAGGGATCAAAACACCATTCTTTATTGGTTCTTGTTTTATTCATACATCTATTATATAACAGTGTACTTTTGTTATTTTATTTGACGTACTTAGAAAGTTTTGCAAACTTTTGCTTTCAGCCCACTCAGAATTAATCTGTAAAGTCTGGACTTCTAAAACAAAAAGCAAATATAGTTAAACAGTAACAAAAAGGACCACTTCCGTGAGGGGGGTGATTTTCTGAAGAAAATGCCTAAGAAAGAATTAATAAATGTTTTCTTTTAATGTATAACAAACAGTTGAACCAAACAATTATGTAAACTGGAAATGACCCAAAACGCTAACAGTTTGGCAGCCATAAAGTGAAAAGCATTGTGGTGGCACATGTGCATTTGTGTCCTCCTCCTCCCTACCACAATAATCTGCACTTAATAGGAATATTTTAAACTATGTAGCTAAGCAACAGAGGTAATTGTTGCTTTCTAGAGCTTTTGTTAGGCACTCCACCATAGCCCAAATATGCATAATTAGGTATAATGTCTATAAATCATTATTGTACACATGTGGGTAGTTAAGTGGATTGAGAGAATAGTTCAATGAATTGGACATGTTCACTGAAAATGCTTTTTATTTGTTTTCGGTAGTTGATAATACTTTGAAATTATGATAAACCTTTTCACTTTCTCTTAATAGCTCACTGTTGCTGAGACAAAACTTCATTTGCATTTTAGATGATATTTAATTTATTATTTAAACCCAGAGTTTGTCTGGTTTGGATTCTGCACTGAAGTAGACCATCTTCTCTTTTATTATAAGCTTGTTTGTCTCTCTCTCTCTCTTTTTGCTCTAGGAAGTAAAATGTGGAATGGTCTAGTTTATGTTGAATACATCCCAACAAAAGAATGCACCCTATAATCAGCATTATTGAAGGGGCTAGTGTTGTGGCTAAATTCTTCCCTGCATCCAAAAATGCTTTTAGTTACTATGGTAATATTTACTTGATCCTGGCAGGCCAGTGTTGATTTTAGGGAGATAATTACCAGAAAAGAAGATGATGGAGATGTATTTTGGAGTGTCCTTGTCAGAGGGAAAAGAAGTGTTCAGCAAAAAATTAAATGAAACACAAAGCATTTGTCTTTCAGCATTTGAGGCCCTTTCCCTGTAGCCTCTACTGCCTACTGTTTCCTGATGTGATTTCAAAGTTTTAAAAAATGTTTCTTAACACAGATCATACATCTACTTTGCAGTGCTTTAGGAAACTAGAGATCTGTTCTTTTTTTTAAAAAAAATTCAGCCATATGATCGCATGGTTCTGTAATTCTGTAGCTACTGTAGCTATTAAGAACATGTCAACTATAATTAGGATCTTCTAGTAACCAAAAATGAACCAAAGCATTCACTTTGGTGTTTTGTTTTTTTTTTAAAAATGTTGGGAATCTTATCTATGGAGAAGGATGAAGATAGATAAAGAAAAGTATGGATAGTGATATTACCATCAACAATGAAAAATGATAAAGGTCTAAAGCATAGGCAACATTACATTTCTTTGTTACTTTTCAAAGATAGATTTTTAGCTTCACAGCAATAAGCCAAATTACAACAGGTACTTTTCTCACTGTCCAGCTTTGCCATTTTGTCTCCTGCTCCATGCCCCTTACTGCACAGCCAGGTATGAAGTGGGGTATGTGTGGATGGATAGTATTAGAGCGGTAATGGATTGGATGAGGAAAAACAGATTGAGACTAAATCCAGACAAAACGGAGGTACTGACAGTCACAGGCCCGAAACCAGGTCTGGGAATACAACTTCCAGTCCTGGATGGACTCACACTCTCCTCTAAGGACTGTGTTCGCAGTCTGGGGGTACTCCTGGATTCATCGCTTCACATGACTAGTCAGGTGAATGCGACGGCCAGAAGTGCTTGTTATCAGCTTCGGCTGATACGCCAACTGCGCCCTTACCTGGATACAAGGGATCTGGAAACTGTGGTACATGCTTTGGTAACCTCACGTTTGGATTACTGTAATGCACTCTACATGGGGCTACCCTTGTGCCTAACCCGGAAACTTCAACTGGTACAAAATATGGCAGCCAGGTTAATTACGGGTACATCTAGGAGAGAGCATATAACACCTTTGCTTAAATCTCTCCATTGGCTGCCGATTAGTTTCTGGGCGCAGTACAAGGTGTTGGTTTTAACCTTTAAAGCCCTACATGGCTTGGGTCCATCTTATCTCCGGGACCGCCTCATCCCATATGATCCCCCCCGCGCACTTTGGTCCTCTGGGAGGAACCTGCTGCAACCTATGAAAACTAGGCTGTCGCAGACCTCCCAGAGGACCTTCTCTTCTATGGCTCCCAGACTTTGGAATGGCCTGCCAGATGAGATCCGTCTTATCACTACTCTTGATAGCTTCAAGAAAGTGCTAAAGATGGATCTCTTCCAGCAGGCCTTCCCGGAATAACTTCCCGGTTCCAGTGGACTGATTGCTACCCACCCCCTTGCCATCGTTGCCGTTATTTATTTATTTATTTATCATATTTTATTCTTGTTTTAACTTTTCATTAGTTTAATTTAGTTTTAAGGGGTGGGAGGGTTAGGATGGGGAGGGATTGTTTTAACTTGATGTTTTAATCTTGTTGTACGCCGCCCCGGTTGCTGAGCAGAGGGGCGGGTTAAAAATAAAAATGTATTATTATTATTATTATTATTATTGTGTCTGAATATGAATATTCTGATTCAATATAAAGGCCTAGATCCAACTGTCTACATCTAATTGCTAGTCCCAGCTAGAGTACACTCATTGAATCAATGGTACTTTACACAAACGTTGGCATACTCTTAGCAGCTGATTCAGCAGCTCTAGTTGGGACTAGCAATTGAATTTCAGCCGTAGTACTAATGATAACGGTACATTTAGCTCAGTTTAATATCTCCTTCCTCACATTCTGAGGACTGCATTAAAATAATAACAGAGGATTAAGCATTAATAGGAATAAACACTGAAAATGGTACATTGACTTCTTGTATCTTTTGAAGCCACACCTCCAAGCAGAGAAGTCTAAGCAGAGTTCTTGAAAGAATGTTCTCACTAATGTCAGTAGGAGCTTATATATGAAAGTCCAATACTTTTCTTCATATGGTATTGCAGATCATGCACAAAGTGTGTTTAAATTAACATACCAGAAAGAGATGCTAACGCTGTGATGAGACAATTATGCAGTACTTTGAGCAGGAATCAATATCACAACTGAATTATTATTTACTGCCTTGGGTTTACATATGAGATGAGAACATGCTTGAGGAATCACAATTTCTGCATAGATCCTCTGTACATTCACAAGACAACAGTTTAATCATCTTAATTGACCATCTGTAATGAATTCTAAAGTTTAACAGGAATGTTCACTCATAACTTTTTCAGACACTCTTAAAACCCCCCCCACAGAGGTTGGGAGGAGGACGGCGCTGTCCCACTTCCGGCGATCAATTTTGAACGACAGCGTCCTCCTCCCATCCTAAATTCGTGTTTCCTCCATACTTCAGGGATGAGAAAGACATCACTTTTCATTGATGGAAACTTCCTTCAATGAAAAGTGGTGCCTTTCTCATCCCTCCATCACGGAGGAAGCATGGAGGAAGGACAGGAAAAGGACAGGACATACAAAATTGATTACTGGAAGCGAGACAGCACCATCCTCCTCCCAACCTCCACGGGGGGTTTTTAGAGCATCCGAAAATCTCCTCAGAAAATCTCCTCAGGAGATTTTAGAGCATCTGAAAATCTCCTCCTATTTATAAAACCAATCTTGATCTAGAGTAAGGCTGTGGTATCTGATCACTTATCACTGGAATAATACCACTGACATGAACAGGGCTTATTTATAAATAAGTGATTTGAGGACTGTAGCCAAAATAGAAGTAATTAATTTTAATTTTGTGCTCCTTTCTCTTTTTCTCAACCCAGAAGACAGTACTATAGCACAAACGGAAACAGTCACTAATTTGGATATGCAGGAAAATGATTGTCAAAAGACAAATGATTACACCAGTTACCAGGACCTAATGACCAAATCTTTAAGTACTGTTGAAAAAATAGCAAAAGATGCACCAAATCCCACAGAAAATGAAAAACTAAGTGACAGTTGCAGCCAGTGCTTAAAGACAGAGAATAAGAATATTAATGAATGCTATGTGATCAGCTCTACAGTAGGAAGAGACAGAGTTCATATTTCTGATCCACAGTACTGTTCCTCTGAGGATAATGAAAGTAATTCAGAAATGCTGGACAATGAATGGGAGAGTTCCTCAAATTTCTCTGAAGATACAAGCTTAAAACTTTCCTTAAATAAAAAATACATAGTTGGACGTAATGAGAAAGATGTCTTAAAAGTGCCAGGTGTCAAAACTGAAGCTGTAGATTTCAACAATTCAGAAACTGTTTGCGACTCAGAAACAGGCTTGCAAGAATCACAGGTGTCACACATGGAGTCTTTCAGTAACAGACTACAGAATCCATTGCCAGACAGTGAAGAAGAGGAGTGTCTGTCAGAAAATACTGAAATGTCTTTTGATTTGGACAAAACCAAGCAAAACTTGAGCTTGCTGGAACGAGCAATCGCTCTGCAGGCAGAGCAGGGTCATGTCTTTCATAGCACCTACAAAGAGCTGGACAGGTTTCTGCTAGAGCACCTTGCTGGTGAAAGAAGACAAGCCAAAGTGATTGATCTTGGTGGTAGAGCAATCTATAACAACAAACGTAAGTTCCCTTGTTCATTGTGGCATGCACACTAGACAGCTGGTAGATTGTATTGAGTCAGTGGCTTGTATTTTAACCTGTCATTTAGCATTCTGGGTTTTTCACTAAGTACTTCAGCCAGATGTAATTCTTAGACAAGGGATTACATGGATCTCCATACTGCTCATAACTAAATGAAACACGTGAGTAGGAGAGGACTCTTCTTCAGGCTTGCATTATCCTAGTTTATATAAAGATGTACTCTTCTAGGCATGTTGTGAACCTAGATGTTCAAGACCTGAACGTACTGTAGCTACATTGCTTTACTCCCACTCACCTCTATACATTCTAGATCGCAGCCTATCAATTTAACAACCAGTGGATTAAATCCACAGTTTGCTTACCGTGAGTTCCTCCTGCAACCTAGTCCAGACACCTAGTTCTTCTGCTGCAATTCAGGAAATGAAGAGAACAGGAGAAAGTTATTTTCTCAGTCGGGTTGGGGTATGGATTTTATGGTTCAATCAGGAGTGTGTGGTGACGTTTGGATTGCCACAATCATTACAAAATAATCTTCTATATCTTTGTCTTTTGTATTGCTTGAAGAAGACATTGATAAGATTTTGTAAAACAATCTAGAAACTGTGAAAGAAATATTATCCCCCTCTGGCACATATGCTACTAAGAACAGCCACATTTGTCCTATAATATATTGTTACATTCAGATTTCTTCTTTTAGGCACAATGGAGTCCCTATGAAATTATCAGTTACCAGTTATAGCTGAGTCATTCAGAGGCGTTATGGATTTCAAAGTGCTCTTATGCTCCACACCTTAGAATCCTCACTATTATAATAATCCTTAACAATAAAGCCTAAGAGCACCATGTGTGTTTTGAGTACTGAACACTGGTAAATGGAAGGTATTTTATGAAAAACACTGAGTGAACAAATGTATGAAAGTGAAAACAAATAAATCTATCAAATTACTTTATAGTGCCTTGTATTTTATCATATCAGATGTATCCATAATATTATATAAATTAAGGCAAGTGTCCACAGCTCTGAGTTCAAATTTATGTAAGTCAGCATCAAAGATAAAGAACAACTTCTTATGCCCTTATTGAGGACAAATTCCCCACAGGGTCACACCTGCTGAGTCTAACAAACTCTGTTGAGGGATACAATTCTTCACTAATTTTGTTCCTGAAGGAAGTGATTAATAATTCTTCATCGTGGTCTCTGTGAATCACACAAATGGGTTTCATGCATGCACAGAAACAACATTTGGAACCTTCTAGAGCAGTCAGAAGCTTTTGGCAGTAGCCCTGACCACTGTCCCCAGGGTGTAAATACCCAGTGCCCATCAAATATCTCAGTTCTTTTCCATCCACCGCAACAGCAGCAATGGAAGTTTTTTGGTAGCAGTTAGCAGTTTGATTCCTGACTTCAAGACTTCTTATAATAATAATATAATAATAATAATAAAATTTATTTAAATCTCGCCCCTCTGCGAACAATCGGGGCGGCTTACAACAGTAAAATAATACATAATATAAAACAACTCAAAATCCCTTCCCCCCCTTAAAACATTATTAAATCAATACAAAGTAAAATCAACATATAATACAATTGTTATTAAAAACCCTTCCTAGCGAGCAGCAACAGTTAGGAGCTCCAGAATCAACTTCCAAAGGGGGTTCCTGAGCCGGGATTAGCTATTCCGGAAAAGCCTGCCTGAAGAGATCCATCTTGACAGCCTTTTTAAAGCTGTCTAACGATGTCAATAGACAGAACTCATCTGGCAGGCCGTTCCACAATTTGGGGGCGACAGCCGAGAAAGCTCTCTGGGAGGTGGTCATACACATCTCAAGTGATGTACGATATGTAGGGCAAAGATCCTGAGTGCAGATGGACACTCAAAATGCCTCCTCTGCCTTGGTGAGGTTCCCGTCCCTTCCTTGTGTACACTTTGCAAGGCATTCACTTCTCAGGGTCAAAAAAGTCGACAATCTCGTCTGATGGGCTTGCTCTATGAGAAATCGCTTAAGCCAGTGCAGACTTCTTCTTCAATGTTGAGGGACTTAGACAAGGAGAAGAGTGCTCCCAGCACCTCTCGAGCCTCTGCGTTGACTTCAAGAGATCCACACTCATCAACAGACCCTCTGGCACCTCAACATTCAACACCGTCTTCAAAGACAAAATATCCATATGCACTAAGGGTGAGGTGAGCACAGAACCCTCAACCTCTAAGCACACAGTGTGGTGGCTGCCGACTCTCAGCCACTGCTGTTGTGTGCCATGACACACTCCAGTCCTGCTGGTAAGCCTCTGATGCTTGGAAACTCTTTCAAAATGGAGCTGACTAAGAGCAGACAAGAGTAGAGGTTTCAAAAAGCCTACTTCTCTCACCGCTCACTCTGATGTTGATGTCAAGGCCTCTTTTACCAGCAGTAAACACCTTAGGCAAACACCTGAGGCGAAGCACAAAAATCAGTGTGTATAGAGCCATTGTACTATCTATTCTCCTTTATGGGTCTGAAACATGGGTCACCTATCGCCACCACTTACGACTCCTCAAATGCTTTCATCAGCGCTGTATACACACAATCCTAAAAATACACTGGACTATGTGATGAATGTTGCTGTCCTTGAGCAAGCAGGGATCACCAGCATTGAGGCCATGATACTGAGAACACAGCTGCGCTGGGCAGGGCATGTTTCTAGGATAGAGGACCATTGCCTCCCAAAAATAGTACTCTACGGTGAACTCGCCATGGGTCAGCATAAGAGGGGCACTCCAAAAAAGCGATACAAGGACTCCCTGAAACAATATCTCAGGCTTGGCCAAATTGATCACCAACAATGGTCCACCATGGCCTCACATCAGGAGGCTTGAAGATGCACTATCCACAATAATAATAATAATAATAATAATAATAATTTATTTATTTGTACCCCGCCCCAATGCTGCAGCCTTATTTGAGAGCTCACGCCGAACAAGTCTTGAAGAGAAATGACAATGCAGAAAGAATCACAACCCGGAATCATCACCCAAGGAGACCTTCTGCTGTGCTGTCTGCAAGCAGACATGTTTATCTTGGATTGGCCTTTTCAGCCATCAGTGCACTTGCAGAAAGCACGGGATGAGTCCTTCCTGAATCTTCATTTGCGAAGAAAAGCCATAGAGAGAACCCCCATTGTGACCCCTATAGCTGTTAGGGTTTCACCTACTAGGAAGGATTCGACCACTGTGGAGCCTTTTAAGATTGTACAGATCAATCCCCAGGACTCCACTACACAGTGGCCTGTGGACATCTCTTGTCCAACACAGCCTGTGCCAGAAGGTGAAGTTTCTGATGACATATTTCCTTCTGTTTCTGTACATGACCCTTCACCAAAGGGAGCACTGATCAACCTACAAAGAGAGAGGTCTGCTTCACAAGGAGCTCCAATTGGCCTACAACATGATCATTCCAGATCTCAATCTTGAGAGCTGTCTACACAGCTTCTATGATACTCTCCTCATAGTGGGCACCGTGGCCACTCAGGGTCCAGATCACCTCATTGCCATGGCCATTCTGGGTTGAGAAGCCCCTGTTGTGGGCATTTAAGGTCCCCTCATTACTCACACTATCGTGCTCAATCGAGCTCAAGGATGCATAATCGATGATACCTCTTATGATTCACCTGAGATGGTGTGTTACTATGAGCCTTACTATGGTCATCAATACTGGTTGCCTTGGCCTTATCAGTCCTCGAGGAGAAGACACAGGTTCCATTTGGCCTCAGACCACACTGTTAGATGATCTCCCTCAGATGGACAGACACCTTGATGCCGCCACTCTCACTCACACTTGAGGTCCCACTCCCTTTCATAAGGCAGAACACTCTGCCATCGACATTCTGTGTCCAGATCCACTTTGGGTGATCACTGCAAGAGGTCTGTATCTCCTTGACCAAAGAAGCATCAAGGATCAAGATCAAGGTCTGTGTCTACAGCTTGATCATTCATCATCCATCCTCCTCTGAAGGACCATCGACCTACAGCGTTGAATATGCCTATCCATATAAGGGTCAATAAGCCTATTGACACTGCTGTCCTTAAGCAGACCTCCTAGGAGCTTTAGGAGATGCTCTTATCATGACACTCTCAACTACCTCAGCAGAGATGTTCTTTGTCTTCCACCTTGGATTCTTCTCAAGCTCTCTTGGAGACTTCAATGAGGCTACAACTGTCTCCCCAGTCTTTGGTCAACACTGAAGCTGCCTCTCCAACTGACGATGTTGCTGGGTTTTCCAAGCAGATTGTTTGCATGGCCCATGCCTTGAATCTCATCATCTAGAGGATGAGTTGGTTGACAACATTTATGAGCAAATTCAGAGAAGAGTGCCCACTCCACCATCCATTCCACTGCTTCCTTCCGTGCTTAAAATGGTTAGACACTCATGGATAAATCCATCCTCCAGAAGTAGGTGCACTTCTAAGAAGGTGGACAGATTGTGCAGGATTCTTGAACCAGAGCTAGACTGGCTTTCGCACCATCCTAAGCCAAATTCCATTGTCGCTGAGGCTTTGCAGTCGAAAGTGCAACACAACTTCATACAGATCCAGTGGACAAAGAAAGTAGAAAACAAGATACGATGGCAAAGGCGTTCCATGCTTCTGCCAGCCTCAGAATTCGGATCAGTAATTATTTGGCTTACATGGCTGGATACCAGCAACTCCTGTGGGAAAGAGTCTTCCCCTTCCTAGAAAAAAGTATCAGAAGAAGATAAGCAGATGGCAACATCGCTTTATAACAAAGCACATTTGTTGGCTGGACATTAGCTGAATTCTGCCATAGACTTCATGGACTCCACCACTAAGACTCTAGCTGGGGCCATCGCTCTTCGTCGATATGTGTGGCTTCACTTCTCTGGTTTGTCCCTGCAGGCATGCTCGACAACCGAAGCCATGCCTTTCAATGAAGCCAGCCTTTTCCATTAAGAGATTGGCAATAAGTTTGAGTTGGCCCACAACATGAAGACCACAGCAAGGAAGTTTGGGATTCCTTCTCAGACATGTTATCAGCTGAAGTCTCACTGTAGGTCCTTCTATCAGTCCTCATCTCAACCCTCAACGAGCCCAGCTCAAGTACACCACTCCTCCTCTAACGAGTCCTCTCCAGTTCTCCCACCAAGGTGTCTATACCCTTGCTACACACAGCCAGCTAAGAAAAATCCTTCAGACACAGGCAAACGTCGACTTTGACTTTTTGAAAGATCTTCCTCCTTCTCCAAACTCCAACCCATACTTTGGACAGTAGCTCTTTCCCCATCTTTCTACCTGGCAATCCATCACAACAGACTCCTGGGTCTTAGACATTGTCCATCATGCTATCAAGTTTGAAAGCCGTCCACCTACAGGTTTCCTGTCTGTTACCTCTCCTTCCAATGTTCTCATACAAGAGATTACAACTTTGCTAGAAAAAGGAGCCATAGAACCTATCCTCTCTTCTGCACAACACCTCAGCTTTTACTCCTGTTATTTCACCATAGAGAAAGGATGGAGATCTGCGTCCAATTCTGGATTTGAGAGGACTCAACTCTTACATCCATCCAAATAAGTTCTGGATGGTAACGATTCCAATGATCCTCCCATTATTACAACATGGGAACTGGATGGTGACCCTCAACCTCAAGGACACCTATTTGTACATTGGAATCCGAGAATGCTGTCACTGTTACCTATCCTTTTGCATTGGACGAAGATCCTACAGATTCTGAGTTTTGCCTTTCCGACTCTTCACTGCCTCACGCATCTTCACCAAATGGTGAAGTAGTCACTGCCTGGCTAAGTCAGAGAGAAATTCAGGTCTACCCTTACCTTGAAGACTGGCTTCTGGTCACCCCTACTCATGAGAAGCTCCTTGCAGACGTCAACTACACTCTCATGCTTTTGGACTCTCTCAGCTTCACTGTGAACTACAAGAAGTCTTCCCTCGAACCTTCTCAAAGGGTGCTCTTCATAGGCACGCTCCTAGACTCCACATGCTCAAGGGCTTTTCCCCCAGATGAACGTTACCAGCATCTGCTCAACCCACTCCACCTCTGCATCAACAAAAGATGAGTGAAGGCCCATCTAATCCAAGTCTTTCTGGGATTCATGGTGTTCATGATGGCGGTGACACCATATGCCAGGCTCCACATATGTCCTCTCCAGCTGTGGTTCATTCACAAATTTGGCCCACTACAGGATTGCCAATCCAATTTCCTCCTTCTCCCAAGCAGAGCTCAAAGGTCTCTCTTGTGTTGGACTGACCGCAGGAACATGCTAGTGGGCATGCCCTTCCACGAGGCCAAGCCTCAGAAAACCCTGACCACCCATGCCTCACTCCATGGTTGCCCCCCTCCCACCCAGGACCTCTCTGTATAGGGTCTCTGGTCAATCATTCAGAAGAGATATCATACTTGAGATGCTGGAGGTGGAGAAGACCCTTCGGGCATTTGTGAAACTGTTCGAGAACCGTGTCGTCCAATTGCTCATGGACAACACAACAGTCATTAATTATCTGAACAAACAAGGGGGCATGAGATCCCGCACCTTCACCTTGCTCACACTTTGGATTTGGCACTGGTGTCTGTTGAAACACATCTCTATCTCAGCAGTACACTTCCCAGGCACAGAGAACCCTGTGACCAACACTCTAAAGTCGCTCAACCCATGCTTGTCATGAATGGACTCTTCTCATCGACGTGCTTTGTCCAATCGTCGCAGACTGGGGAACTCCTCGGATCAACCTCTTTGCTTCAGCAGAGAACACCAGGTAGCCAGAGTTCTGTTTCTGGATTCCACACCTACAGTCCAGAGGGGACGCCTTCCTCTTCAACTGGAACAGACCTCTTCTGTACCTATTTCCACCATTCCCATTGATTTCAAGAGTCCTGGTCAAGCTCCATGCTGAACATGTTCAAGCCATCTTTATCACCCCATGGTGGCCTCATCAGCCATGGTTTGCAACTCTCCTCTCATTGTCTCGGTGGGTGTACAAATGTCTCCCCCTGCAATCTGACCTTCTCTCCATGAGCAGTGGTCAAACAGTTCACCCAGACCTCAAGACGCTGAATCTCACCACAAGGAGGCTTCTCCTTTGACGGACTTGCCTGAGAGGATTCATTGATGTTGCCCATAGACCTTCCACTGCCTGCTCCTACACTTACCATTGGCAGCGGTTTGTCCAGTTCCTTATGGCTTCAGGTCACTGCTCAGATCAAGCTGGAATTCGAGACATTCTTGAATTCCTGATGTCTCTGTCAGATGTCAGGCTATCAATGTCCGTTGTCAAAGTCTACTTGGTAGCCACTTCCCATCACTTTGTAACCTCTGGCTGCCAATCCTGCTTCTTACACCCAGTGGTTAAGAAGTTCCTCAAAGGGTACAAAAACCTACAGCCTCCTATCTCAAACATCACTCCACCTTGGGACTCCAGATTAGTTCTCAAGAAGCTCTGTCAATCTCCCTTTGAGTCCTTTTCTTCCTGTGCTCCACATTTGCTTGCATGGAAGATTGTGTTTTTGGTCACCATTACCTCCACCTATCAGGTGGGAGAATTATTTGCCCTTGGGTAGATGGGCCCTATCTCCGAATCAATGGCAACAACGGTGTTTTACGGCCGGATGTCTTCTTCCTGCCAAAGATTGTTTCACTCTTCCACTTGAATCAGGACATTGTCTTGCCTGCTTTCTGTGAGAATCCTGTCACCTAATTCAAGAAAGAGCTCCACTTCCTCGATATCTGTAGAGCTCTGACATGCTACATAGACCAGACTATTTCTTCTTGCTGCTCTATGAGACTGTTCATTTGCTACTCTGGGAGCAAACTGGTACTCTCTGTGTTTCTTCAGAGACTCGCCCAGGTTGAACCTCCTCCTAGAGTTTGTGGGCATTCCACCAGAGCAGTTGCAGCTTCATCTGCTTTTCTAGCAGGTGTCTTCCTGATTGATGTGTGTAGGGCTGCTGTTTGGTCACAGTCCATGACTTTTGTTTCTCATTACTGGGTTGATACTCAGTCAAAGTCTTTTGGCAGGGCTGTTTTCTCATGTCATGTATGTCGCAAGCTGACACATGAACCTTTTCTGTTTTATGTGTTACATTTTTACCAATGACATCTTATTGTCTAGTAACTTGACTCAAGATTCTGTTCTGTGGATTATTGTTTGCAGAGCCTGTAAGGTTGACCTTTGTGTTGAACATGTGTTTCCATGTATATGCCATGCTGTTACATACACTATATTTATTCTGCCATATAGACTATTTATTCTGCCAAATAAATAGGTATATTTATTGCCTTTTTGCACTAACAACTTGTAAGGTGAATGTGTGTTTTCAAATATGCCACATGTTGGTATATAAATTTGTTATTAAGGTTTACGTGCTTGTTACCTTTTTAAAATTTGATTCACACTATGCCTCATGTTTGAATTTGCACCTTATCTTGTTTCTCGGTGTCTTATTTCATGGGGTACTGCTACTCCTATGAGTTTGGTGATACATGACACTCCTGTCACCTTATAGGTGTAGCTTGCTAGTCTCCCATTTGTGTGATTCACAGAGACCACAATGAAGAAGAACTGGTTACTTACCTGTAACTGTAGTTCTTCAAGTGGTCATCTATGAAAGCACACAGACCCACCCATTCTGCCCTCAAGTGTCCTGTCATTCCTTGGTTCTCATTGATGCTGCTAGGTGGCAGACATGGAACTGGGGTAGTTGGTGAGAACTGGGTATTTATACCCTGGGGACAGTGGGTGGGGTTACTGCCAAAAGCTTCTGACTGCTCTAGAAGGTTCTGAATGCTGTTTCTTCCCATGCATGAAACCCATTTGTGTGATTTCACAGATGACCACTTGAAGAACTACAGTTACAGATAAGTAACTAGGTCTTTTAGCAATTGGCTTCCTGCAAGGAAGTCTTTGAACACTGTTTCAGTTTTTGAAGAAAATTTACAGTTCATGATTTACTCTGGGCACATGATATTTTCATGCAGAAAACAGCATTTTCTGCACATAAAAATGCTGTTTTCTGAACAAAGAATCCAAGTGCAGATTTTTCAGTCATGAGCTACAATTTTTTCAGACCAAGTTTCTCATTATCATGGATCTCCAACACTTGAGAAACACATTTTTCAACCATTTTTACAAATACATGTGGCCCTCTGCATTTGCTGAGATTAGGGGTGCAGGACCCCCACAAAAGTGGAAAAACCATGAATATAGCCCCCCCCAAAAAACATATTTATCACACACAAAAGGCACAACCCATGGATTCAACCCACCATGGATGACTTCAGGGTGGCAGGATTCCTTCACAAGGAAGAAGTGGGTGGCTGGCAGGGCTTTCCAATGTGCACATATTGTCCAGATGTACGAGGTCTGTCTATTAAAGAATGAGATTGTTTCTACCTTTCAGACAAATCAGGAAGAACTGGTTGTGAATGCTTGAGTGGTAACCTTGAACATGTCTGAACCTGCATAACAAACATCAACACTCTCAGCTGTTCAGTTAATTGTCAGTCGACATTTAAAGCAGCTGTGTTGTCTGTTGTGTGCTGGAAAAATGCCACGTTTAAAAGCTGAGCAATGTGTCAATTTGAAATTTTTAGTAAAATTGAACAAAACACCAATGGATTCTTTTCAAATGCTTACTTAGCCCTAGAGGGAAGACTACATGTCTCGTGTGTGTGTGTGTGTGTGTGTGTGTTTGAGTGGCACAAAAGATTCAGAGAAGGACATGTGGAAGATGATGAACACCTGGATGACCTTCCACTTCAAGAACCAAAGAAATTGTGGAAAAAATAAGCCAGATTGTTTGAGAAGACCACTAACTCAATGTCTGAATGATAGCTGAAGCCGTGAACATTAACAAAGACACTGCATGAAAAATCTTGCATTGGGGTCTCAACATGAGAAAAGTTTGTGCCAAGATGGTCCGTAGGGTTCCCACCATAGAAAAAAGCATGTGTCAAGGAAATTTGCACCAACATTCTACAGCAACTTGAGGCGGACCCAAACTTTTTTCAAAAAAATAATCACTTGTGATGAAACCTGGATCTTCCTGAGTTTGATCCTGAGTATGAACCCTCAGTATGATCCTGAGACATAACAACATTCAATGCACTGGAAAACACCATCATCACCAAGAATGAAAAGAGCATATCAAAGCAAGTCCACATTCAAAGTCATGCTCATGGTTTGTTTGTTTTTGACATCAAGGGTGTAATTTTGGCAGAATGGATTCTAGAAGGCCAAACAGTGAACCAGCATTATTATAAGGAAGTTTTGACAAAGCTGAGAGAAAGAGTCAGATAAAAAAGGCCAGAACTGTGAAAAAACAGTTTCATTCTTCATCAAGACAATGTGCCTGCTCACACAGCACTTTCTGTGAAATAGTTTTTGGCTGATAAACACATTACTATGATTGAACATTCTCCATATTCACCAGATTTGGCACCATGAGACTTTTTTCTTTTTCCTAAAGTGAAATCGGTGCTTAAAGGAACACGTTTTGAGTCAAGAAGTAAATGCAGTCAAGAAGTTGATGCAGATATGAAGAAAACAGTAGATGTGTTGACACAGCTAACAGAAATTGATCTGCTCCACACCTTCACCCAGTGGAAAACAAGACTGCATTGGTGTGTGAGTGTGAACAGGGAGTAATTGAAGGGGACAAGCATTAGAACTGCAATACATATGAATAAAGATGGGTTTTTGTATCAATATCATTATTTAATAGACAGACCTTGTATCCTCATCTGTTGTTCAACATGAAGATTATGGATCACAAGTTGTGCTGGACCCGTTCATTTTGTTTATTAATGAAAATATTGTAAGCCTGAGGACAGATAATTGTAAAAATAACTAGGCCCTAAAAGATGTAATAAAAAGCCAACAGCAAAATACAGGCCTAGGGTGGCTTGAACCAACAGTGCTCTGAGACAGTCCCAAGGTGGCCATGGTAGCCATGAAAATCCTTACTGGACCATGTTAAGGCAATCAGTATGGATACTGAAATCCTTCAGAACAACAGTCCTGGAGTTCTCCAGAAATACCTCTGAGATCACTTCAGCCAGCTTAGTCAGAGACTGTACTGGATAGTAGAGTGGGTGTTATACCAGCAGAATCCATGTCCTGTCTCTTTGGCACAGCACAAAGTGCAAACCCTTAAAATTGCTGTCAAGATGGGTGGATTTCCTCATGAGAGTGATGAATCCTTATATCTGATGGTTACTTTCTCCTCCAAAGTTCCTATCTATGAACCAGATACCCAGGTGGACAAAACTGAAACAGGTCCACCCCACCCATTTCATCCATCCAAGTCATGTATCTGTGAGGAGATTATCACACGAGTTTAATAATAATCCGGGACAGGGACGCCACAGGATTGAGAAAGGGCTTCCTTTTCAGACAACATTGTCCCTGTCCTGTTCTGTCCCTGTGCTGCTTCCGTTCCATTCTGGGTTTTTTTATTGATGGGCAAAAGCTGTCAATGATTGCCCATTCAATTTCAGTAACAGAATCATAGGCAAGAGAAAAGGTGCCCCGTTCCTGTGGCATGATCTGGGAGGTCCATGCCGAACACTTCTGGGTACGATCGGGACATCCAGGTAAATGACAGCCTTTTTTTTACCCTCCCCAGTTTACTTGTTTTTTTTTTATTAGGGTGTTTAGATGCTTGGTTTAATTTTTTGACATTTGGTTGTATTATTTCCCATGTGATACTGGCCTCCCTGTAAGATCCTGTAAGGTCCGTACAGAACACTTCAGGTGGCAATCGGGACAGCCAGATAAATGACAGCTTTTTTTGTACTCTTCCTTGTTTACTTGTTTTTTTTATTTGTTTGTTTTGTTTTAGTATATTTAAGTGCTTGGTTTTAGACTTTTATTTTTATTTTTGTTTTTGTTTTTCCCATGTGATCATTCTCTCACGAGAATGGCCGGGATTTGGTCTCAGGAAGTGAATGGAGCTCTGTGTAGTTCACACAGACAAGGATGTGGGTATGGCCTCCGGAGACTTTTATTTTTGTTTTTGTTTTTCCCATGTGATCATTCTCTCACGAGAATGGCCGGGATTTGGTCTCAGGAAGTGAATGGAGCTCTGTGTAGTTCACACAGACAAGGATGTGGGTATGGCCTCCGGAGACTTTTATTTTTGTTTTTGTTTTTCCCATGTGATCATTCTCTCACGAGAATGGCCGGGATTTGGTCTCAGGAAGTGAATGGAGCTCTGTGTAGTTCACACAGACAAGGATGGGGGTATGGCCTCCGGAGCACAGGGTGGTTGTCTAACTGTCATTAAGGGCCATCGCTGCCGCCCTGTGCCTGCCCAGTCCCTGATCGCCAGGTGCGGGGGCAGAGAGATGGGCCTAGAGGCCCTTATCTTCACCTCTGCAGCCCGTACCACCCTTATAGAATCATAGAATCATAGAATTGCAGAGTTGGAAGAGACCACGAGGGCCATCCAGTCCAACCCCCCTGCCACGCAGGAAATCACAATCAAAGCATCCCCGACAGATGGCAATCCAGCCTCTGTTTAAAGACCTCCAAGGAAGGAGACCCCACCACGCTCTGAGGGAGTGTGTTCCACTGCCGAACAGCTCTTACTGTCAAAAAGTTTCTCCTCATGTTGAGGTGGAATCTCTGTTCCTGGAGCTTGCACCCATTGCTCCGTGTTCCAGTCTCTGGAGCAGCAGAAAACAAGCCTGCTCTATCCTCAGCGTGACATCCCTTCAAATACTTAAACAGGGCTATCATATCGCCTCTTAACCGTCTTTTTTCCAGGCTAAACATACCCAGCTCCCTAAGTCTCTCCTCATAAGGCATTGTTTCCAGACCTTTCACCATTTTAGTTGCCCTTCTTTGGACACGCTCCAATTTGTCAATATCCTTTCTGAATTGTGGTGCCCAGAACTGGACACAGTATTCTAAGTGAGGTCTGACCAAGGCAGAATAGAGTGGCACTATTACTTCCCTTGATCTAGACACTATACTTCTATTGATACAGCCCAAAATCGCATTGGCCTTTTTAGCTGTCGCATCACACTGTTGGCTCATGTTCAACTTGTGGTCTACTAGGACTCCTAGATCCCTTTCACACGTAGTCTCATTCAGCCAGGTCTCTCCCATCCTATATTTATGCATTTCATTTTTCCGCCCTAAATGCAGTACTTTACATTTCTCCGTATTGAATTTCATTTTGTTAGCTTTGGCCCAGCTCTCCAGTCTATCCAGGTCATTCTGAATTTTGATCCTGTCCTCTAGGGTATTAGCTACTCCTCCCAATTTGGTGTCATCTGCAAATTTGATAAGTATGCCCCTAATTCCCTCATCTAAGTCATTGATAAAGATGTTGAATAGCACTGGGCCCAGGACAGAACCCTGTGGCACCCCACTGGTCACATCTTTCCAAGACGAAGAGGAGCCACTGCTGAGCACCCTTTGGGTTCGGCCGGTCAACCAATTACAAATCCATTGAACAGTTAACTTGTCTAGCCCACATTCTACAAGCTTGTTTGCAAGAATGTCATGGGGAACCTTGTCAAAGGCCTTACTGAAATCAAGGTATGCAATGTCCACAGCATTCCCTTCATCTACCAAGCTGGTAACTTTATCAAAAAAAGAGATCAGATTAGTCTGGCATGACTTGTTTCTCTGAAACCCATGTTGACTTTTTGTGATTATGGCATTGCCTTCTAAATGTTCACAGACTCTCTGTTTAATGATCTGTTCTAGAATCTTCCCTGGTATTGATGTCAGACTAACTGGACGATAATTGTTGGGATCCTCTTTTTTCCCCTTTTTGAAGATGGGAACAACGTTTGCCCTCCTCCAGTCTGCTGGGACTTCTCCTGTTCTCCAGGAGTTCTCAAATATTATTGCCAATGGCTCTGAGATTATATTTGCCAGCTCTTTTAATACTCTTGGATGTAGTTCATCTGGTCCTGGAGATTTAAATTCATTTAGATTAAGAAGGTATTCCTGTACTACCTCTTTACTTATTTTGAGCTGGATTTCCCCTATTGTGTCCTCTGTTCCATTCTCCTCAGGTTGGTCCTCCTTTTCCTTTTCTGAAAACACTGAGGCAAAGAAGGTGTTGAGTAATTCTGCCTTTTCTCTGTCCCCTGTTAGCATTTTGCCATCTTCTCCACGTAGCGGCCCTATCATTTCCTTCTTCCTCCTTTTGCTGCGGATATACCCAAAAAAACCCTTTTTATTGTTCTTAACCTCCCTAGCAAGCCTGAGCTCATTCTGCGCTTTAGCTTTTCTGACTTTACTCCTACACGTGTTCGCTATCTGTTTGAATTCTTCTTTGGTGATTTCCCCCCTTTTCCATTTCCTATACATGTTCCGTTTAAAACTTAGCTCCATTGAAAGTTCTTTAGTCATCCATCCTGGTTTCTTGAGACACCTCCCATTTTTCTTCCTCAATGGTACTGTTTGAAATTGTGCCTTCAGTATCTCCCTTTTGAGAAAGTCCCATCCGTCTTGAGGTCTCTTCTCTTTTAGTATTCCTGACCATGGGATCATCCCAAGTATTTCCCTGAGTTTACTGAAATCAGCTCTCCTAAAGTCAAGAATACGTGTCTGACTATTCCTGGCTTCTCCTTTCCATTGTATAACAAACTCCAGGAGAACATGATCACTCTCACCTAAGGATCCCACCACTTGCACCCCATTAACCAGGTCGTCTCTGTTGGTTAGGATCAGATCTAAAATAGCTGACCCCCTTGTTGCCTCTTCCGCCTTTTGGACCATGAAATTGTCTTCCAGGCATGTAAGGAATTTGCTAGACCTTGTAGTTTTGGCTGCGTTAGATTGCCAGCAAATATCAGGATAGTTGAAGTCCCCCATCACTACTACATCTCTCCTTTCTGCATGTATGTTCATCTGTTCTAGAAAGGCAACATCCAATTCCTCCGTCTGATTTGGGGGTCTGTAGTAGAGTCCCACAATAACATCCCTGTTGTTTCCCTCCCCTTTAATTTTTATCCAGATGCTCTCCACCTGGCTTCCAGTATTGATGTCGTGGATCACTTCACTGGTGTAAATATCCCTGACATATAATGCTATTCCTCCTCCTTTCCTGTTTGGCCTGTTTCTCCTATAAAGGTTATACCCCTCTATTCCTACATTCCAATCATGAGACTCGTCCCACCAGGTTTCAGTAATGCCTATTATATCATATTTGTTTTGTAGTGCAAGGAGTTCAAGTTCATCTTGCTTATTTCCCATGCTCTGTGCATTAGTGTAGAGACATCTGAGACCATGTGTTCCCTTTACTTGCTCCCTGTGCAAGTTTTTTTGCCTCCCACTGTTGGGTCCTTGCGCTGTTTGCCTTGTTCCCTCTATGACAGTTTGACTATTTTCTCTAGCCCTTTTGCCTTCCAGAATACTGTCTCCCTCCCCCATTTGACTCAGTTTAAAGCCCTCCTGATCAAATTCTTGAGACTGTTGGCAAAAATGTTTCTTCCAACTGTTGTACGATGCACCCCATCTCTTGCCAGAAGTCCCCCCGCATGGAAGCGCAGTCCATGATCCAAGAATCCAATTTGTTCTCGGTGACACCATCTACGGAGCCAGTTGTTTACGTCGGCTATTTTCCTCTCCCTTCTTGGACCATGCCCTTCAACTGGCAGAAGAGACGAGATGACCACCTGTGTGTTCATTTCTTTCAGCTTCCTCCCCAGGGCCTCATAATCTCTTCTGATCTTCTGACCCTGTGCCCACTCTGTTCCCATTTGCCAGTGTGCAGGGCAGTACGGGCTGCTTTGGCTGACAAACGGCCCTCCACAGGCCTCCAGCGGACTTCTGGCTCCAGGAACCTGGGACTGGAGCTTCCAAGGGCTGAGAGTGGCTGGGCAGGAGGCAGGGAAGCAGCAAGGAGGGGCCGCACCCAGGATGGTGGCCCAAGGTCACCTGTGAGGGGGAAAGAGCACTCCGTTCACATTCACCGGGGCTCCAGCCAGAGAACAGCAAAGAGAGAAGGAGAGCAAAGAGATAAGAAAGGAGGCAGAGGAGAGGAAGGCAAAGCTCAAGGGGGAGAAAGTGAGAGAGGGGGGGACCCACTGCCAGAGCTGGCCAACACTCCCTGCCTCCCTCCTTCCCTCCATCCACCCATCGCTCCATCCAGGTGCAGCTCCAAGCCATTGGCAACCCCCAGAAAGGAGGCAAGATTGGCTTCTGCTGCTTCTTCCTTCTCCCACAATCCTAAGCTTTTTGGAAGAGAGGGAGAGAGGGAACCGCAGGGCCACCCCAACTGCTGGCTGGATCTTTTCATTAGAGGCAAAAAAAATTCCTCACATGGTGAAAATGGTGGATCCCAGTATAGGCATATCTTGCAAGTCTGCCCCCTCCATGGTTGGTCCAACCAGTCACGGCTCAGCTCTCCTGTGGCTGTTTCAGGAACATTGCTGTTTCAGGAACAGCCTTTTGCGAATCAGTAGTTCACACTACCAATTATGTGCATTTTTGTGAACTTTATCAAAAAAAGTCAGTGGAAATAGCAAAAGCTGATACCAACTGGCTTATGGGTCCCCCCCCCTTCTGAATACAGTGACTTTGATCCAAAAGAAATGGGAACTATTAGGACTCTGCAAATTCTTAGCGGATTTATTTTGCCATGCAACCGACCCCTAGGTCATTCATTAGAACATTCCACCACCACCACCCAGATACATCAGCCAAACTAAACCACAGTTGTTATCCCCAATTTTCACTTCGGGGTTATAGATGTGAATACCCCTATAACTCCATTGTGGGAAATCTAGGAACTGCAGATTGAAACAAGTCTATCACACCTCAGACTGAAACCAGATTTTTCACACCTCACTAGTGGGGAATTGAAGGTCATGTGTGACAGTCCTAAGGATTAGATTAGTGGTGCACAACCTGTGGCCCTCTAGGTGTATTGGACTCCAACTCCCAGAAGCCTGAGCCAGCTGGTCCAATGATCAGTAATTCTGGGAGTTGGAGGCCAAAACACCTGGAGGGTGGCAGGTTGTATACCACTGGATTAGATTAAGCCAAAGTGGGTAGATGGTATGTGGGGAATAACACTGGTGGGTCTCTCCATGAACCAGAAGAGCCCATAGTGACTGGCAAAAGATTTGTAATGGATCTGTTTCATGTGGATGAAGTTCTGAGGTGGATTCCTCTGGGAGAGGATTAATGTTTTTAACCTTTTAAACCATTTATGTATCTGGATAGAGTGCCTTGAAAATGGCCTTGATGTTTTTTCAATAATGTGATATTAAGGAAAAATCGTGGGAAAATCTAGAATAAGAGCTAATAAAAATAAGTAGATAAAAGAATAGGAGCAACAAAATAAAATTCCCCTGATGCCATCTTAGTACACAGCTTACTTTGCCCAAATCAGCCCTCCTCCCCCCAATCAGAGAAGACTGGGAAGGAGTCAAGCGGATGGTGTTACTATCTTGAAGAATCCTCTTCTAGTGAGTGTCTTGATCATTCAGCCAGCTTCACTCCACCCAGACCTTCTATGGCTGTAGAAACCTCATGTAAAGTGAAAGGGGGCAGGGCATTGACTGGGGCAGTACTTCTCCAGCCAGCATCTCAGATTTACAGCTAGCTTAGTTCTGTCTGGATTGTCTGGAGTGAAGTGGATGAGGGTGTCAGTAGGAGAAGCATTCCTCAGAAAACATGCTTTCTCAACCTTCTCCCTTTTTCAATGGAGTAGGGTTTTTGTGTAAAGTGGGGGCTCATCAGAGACCCCATGGATCAACTGAGGATAATTTGCAGGTAGAATATGGCCTGAAGGCTCGTAGATCTCCTTCCTGACCTAACAGATTCACTACACTGTTTATAGCCACATATACTATAGGGACCACAAGTATATAGACCAAAGGTAATTCTCCTTAAGTTCCCTATTAAAGTGGTTCATCAGCTTCCCAACAAATTTAAAATAATAAGAATACAATACATTCTATGGAGATTATCAGACAGGAACAAAAAAAGTGTTCCCATCCTGCAATCTCCTTTCCTGCCCCTGTTCCACCCCTGTCCTGGCATAAGAAAAAAAAGTTTCAGACTTATCTGAATCGCACTTGTGCCAGACAGACCAGGAAGTGAAAGGATCTCTAGAACTCCTTTCACTTCCTGGTTTGTAATCCCAGCTGCTCTCGCGAAAAGAGAAGAGCCAGGAATTTAAAGGTACAGGCTGGGCTCAATCAGGGGGAAAATGGGGGGTGATCAGGCAGCAATGGGAGGGGGAGATTGGGGGGTGATTGGGCAGTGATGGGAGGGGGTGATTGGGGTGACTGAGCAATGATGGGAGGGGGAGATTGGAGGGAGATTGGGCAGTGATGGAAGGGGCAATGGGGGGTGATTGAGCAGCAATGGGAGGGGTGATTAGGGGGCGTTTGGGCAGTAATGGGAGATGTGATTGGGGGGCAATCAGGCAGTGATGGGAGGGGACAATCGAGCAGTGATGGGAGGGTGATCCCAGTGGCAGTGGAAGCCTGTTAAGCATAAGGGAGGCATCTGGAAATATTTTGACACTTTGGACCTCCCACCAATGCTGGCATCATGCCAGCATAATGGGCACCTTTTTACATGACCGTCATTCCGTTACAGAAACAGAATGGTGAATCTATTAACAGCTTAAGCCATGAATGAAAAAAGATGGGGACAGAACGGGGGCAGCACAGGAGCAGAACCGTCAGGGACAATGACATCTGAAGGGGAAATCCTTTCACGATTCTGTGGTGTCCCTGTCCTGGTTTATTAGGCTTATCTGATCATCTCCTATGTTCCACAGTGGATGAATCCCATACAAAGATCTAACATGCCCAAAGACTGATAAGTTCATATTCAGTGCTTTCTAAAATGTTTTCATTCACAGCCAGTTCCTATTCTCTGCTTCTCGACTAAAATGCCATTGCAATTCTGAAGCCATGTGTTTTTGTACAAAATACCAGTCACTGTTTGAAGTAGCATTTTTCATGAAAAATAACCTTTAGTATTTTACCTTGACAGAGAGTTGCTTTTGTTCCAATAAAATCATTCAGCCAGTCATGCAAAAAACAAAAACAACAAAAAAATGTTTAGACATGATATTTGCTTCGGTTTTCTGTAGACTTTCCTAGACCTGAAAAGAGAGAGACCAAATGTCCTATCCCAGGATGTGATGGCACAGGGCATGTGACTGGATTGTATCCCCATCACCGCAGTCTTTCAGGATGTCCACACAAAGTCAGAGTTCCCCTTGAAAGTAGGTATCATTTCTTTGTACTGAAAACTGTATTTTGCCCCTTGCCGTCAGAATGAATACACAGGGAATTGTTTTTGTGGAAAACAGTCAGAACTTTATCTGTGAAGCAGCAAGGATCTGTGATGGGCAATAAACCCATGGATATGTGCAAACCCTCTCTACACTTTGGACACCAGATTATTTCCCAAGATCTCCATGTAGGCAACCTCTAAAGAACTCTGCCTCAAAGCACCAGATCAAGCAGCTTCAGTCTATTCTTATCACCTGCCTACTATAAAGGTCAGCAAAGGAATCCTTTAACTGTTCCATCCCATCCCATCCCTACCTGGCCCAAGTCTTACCCTGACCATAAGTTGCTATCTTACCCACATCTTCTTAAGTTAGCCAACATGGAAAGGAATCATGAGCAAGCAACTGTTCACCTTCCACATGATGTAGGATACTCACTAGACAACCTAGTAGCCCCCCTCACAAAAATAGGAATAAAGACATGTTGCTGTGGTATGCCTCCAAAGATCTGTCTATAGTGCAGAAAGACAGCGGTTTGACACCACTTTATCCACCATAGTTCTATCCTATGGAATCCTCATATTTGTAGTTTTTTGAGGAATTTAGCCTTTTCTATCAGAGAACTCTGGTGCTTCACCAAACTACAAATACCAGGACACCATAGCACAGAACTATGGTGGATAAAGTGGTATCAAACTGCTGTATTTCTGCAATGTAGACAGACCCCAAGTTAACTCCAACTGGTGATGATCCTATCATAGGGTTTTCTTGGCAAGATTTGTTGATGAGACATTTGTCATTGCCTTCCTCTAAACATAGGACTTTATCACACTAGCCTGTTATAGTGCTATCATTCCACTTTAACTGCTAGGGCTGCCTCCTGTGGAATTCTGGGATTTGCAGTTTAGGAAGGGGCATTTAGAACTAACTCTCAGCCAGGGAGCTCTTAGCCCTCAATAAACTACAAACCTCAGAATTCCACAGGAGGCAGCCATAGCAGTTAAAATGGGATGATAGCACTATAACAGTGTAGTGTGATAATCTCTATAGTCTATAGCAGTGTTTCACAAACTCCAGGTGTTTTGATTCTTAAACTTCAGGTGTTTTGAACTTCAGCTTCCAGAAGCCCCAACCTGCTTTGCCAATGATAAGAGATTCTGGGAGATGCAGTCCAAAATATCTGGAGGACCAAAGATTGAAGATCTCTGGCCTACAGCACCTAGTTTTCCCTAGCAGTCTCCCTGTCAAGTACTAACCAGACATGATCTGGTGTCTTCAGGATACCAAACATTCTTAATGGCGAAGTCTAAGGCTTTCATGACTGGCATCCATAGATTTTCCTCAGTTTTTTTTTTGTTTTTTTTTTGATGTGAAGCCATGTTCTGGAATAGTTTCTTTCTGACATTTCACCTGCATCTGTGGCTGGCATCTTCAGATAAATCTCTGAAGATGCCAGCCACAGATGCAGGTGAAACGTCAGAAATAAATGATTCCAGAACACAGCCTCACAGCCCGGAAAAAAACCAAGGAAAATCTATTCTTAATGGCTTTTGAGTCACAGCTTTATTAAGTAAACAAACATGGACCAGAATCTTGACTTCAATCCACTTGCTATAGAATAAGGGCAGGCAACATGTGTGTTCTAACTACTGTCAGAATGCAGCTCACATCCACTCTGGCCAGCAGAGTCAATTGTGAGGAATGATGGGAGTTGTAATCCAACACCTTCTGAAAGGCCACATGCCTCTCTTAGCCACTTACAAGATAATAACTTAGGAAAAATAGGTTGGTAAAGTCAAGAATGATGCTGGGGCCAAGACACATGATGGCCTTTCTAATATATTCAGGAGGGATTGCAGAGAGGGAACTATGCCTTCTGATATGCCCATCCCCAAGACCTCTGAAGACCAGGCAACAACATGTATATGCATGACTTCAGTGGGCAATATGACTCCACAGCCTGCTAAGACATCCCGACAAACACCAGGTGTTCTTTCACAGTACAAAATTATAGCATTATAATTCCATTTGGCCATGGCTGCATCCTGTGGAATCCCAATGTTTTTAGTTTGGTGAGACAACTGAGCTCTCTGGCTAAGAGTTTTAAATGCCCCTCCCTTAATGGCAATTCCAAGAGGATGTAGCCATACTAGTTAAAGTGGAATCATAGCATTATAACTGTGTAGTGTGAAAGGGACCTTGTATAGCAGTGGAATGAAGTCTGTTTCTCCTTTTTCAAACCCCTGTAGGGGCAGAAATTGAAATCCTTGGTGCATGTGGACCTAGACATGTTTGGAGGGTTGACTTGGAGATTAAAACTGCCATGGGCAACTGTGTGGGATCCATGGACCAATTTTCCCCCTGAGATCCCCACATGGACCATTCTCCCACACACATAGCAAGCCCAAGTAAGCTCCATTTTCTTCTGCAACACTTTGAGAGGCACTGCAGAGGAAAATCGTGGTATTGTGGGGGGAGGTACATGGTTCTGAGATGCTTTGGGGTGGGTGGAAGGTATTTTCATGGGGTTTTATTCATTTGGGGGAAACATTTTGTGTGATTTGAGGAAAATTGCCTGAAAATAGCACTATTTTTTATTATAAAATGGGGTTGGGTGGCTGATGAGGGTCTTTGAGGCCACAAATGGGGTTCAGGGCCACAGGTGATCCACAGTTTGCACTATGCCCACATCTGTGTTCAAGTAGGGGGGGGAGACTCAGAAACCTTGGAAAGACTAGAGATTCTTGCTTTTGCTCACTATACTCCAGAGTCATGTGACCATGTAAGAAATAGCAGGGTCACTGCTGTCTCCACTTTGTGGAATTCTCAATTCCATAGAGAAACATGGTGGCTTAAAGATCCTGACATGCCTAGTGTTTGCAGAACAGCATAATAATTACATAAGATCACAACCAATAGATAGCAGCCTCTAAATCTTGATAGGGTGAAAATATTCCTAGTTCTTAAATACATACACCAGGAGTGGAATTCTGGGGTGGCTCTCCAAATGTTGTTGGACTGCAACTCCTAGCAGCCCTAGCCAGTATTGCCAGTAGAGAGGAATGCAAGAATTTCACTTCAGTAATATCTGGAGAGCTGCATGTTTCTCACTCCTGGCATAAATATTGACAACCCCAGTGTTTTGAACCTACAATGATGTTGACGTGTATTCAGTATGCTCTTTTCTTCTTATTATTTAGTCCTTGCCATGCATGAAAATGTTCTAAAGTGCCCCACTCCTGGATGCACAGGAAGAGGACATGTCAATAGTAATCGCAACACTCACAGAAGGTAACCCTACTCTTTTACCAGTAAAAATAAGGTAGCCTTTTCACAAGAACATTTTCATTAGTATTTGCCACTCATTCTGTGCAAAATAGTAACACAACCACCTAACACCCATGGGGAAACATCATTTACAGCCAAATGCGCAGATCAGTTCATTCAAATGTAGAAAAATATAAGGTATGGTCCAGCTAAAATGAAGTATTTTTGGGTCCCATCATCTTTGATAGGAAACAATTAGACACCTACTTCATTAAAATTATTGAGATATCAAAATGCTGAAGTATAGAATCATAGAGTTGTAAGAGACCACAAGGGCCATCCAGTCCAACCCCCTGCCTTGCAGGAATACACAATCAAATCATTCCTGACAGATGGCCATCCAGCCTCAGTTAATCCTTTTCTGTAATGTTCTGAATGTTATTCATTCCTTGTTTAATAACTATTATCTCTTAAAATTCTAGAAATATATTTTAAAAAGAGGGAATAGTTTTAGCCATTGGTATGGTTTTGTTGTTGTTGTTGTTAACTGACTTCAAGTCAACTTCAACTATGACAACCCTATGAGTGAGGGATTTCCAAGTCACCCTATCCTCAACAGCCCTGTTCAGGCCTTGAAGACTCAAGGCCATGGCTTCCTTGATTGAGTCTATCCATTTGTAATTAGGTTTTCCTCATTTCTTATTGTCTTCTACTTCACAAGCATTATTGTCTTTTCTACTGAGTCATGTGTTCTCATGATATGTCCAAAGTGTGACAGTCTCAGTTTAGTCGTCTTGTTTGTCTTTTTTAAGGTCCACAGTATCCAAAGAACTCTTCTCCAGTACCACTTCTCAAATGAGTTGATTTTCTTCCTATCAGTTTTCTTCACTCTCTAGCTTTCACAACAATACATAGAAATGAGAAATATGACAACATGGACCATCCTAACTTCAGTATTCAATCATATATCTTTATACTTCAGGATCTTGTCTGGTTCCTTCATAGCTGCCCTTCCAAATCCTAGTCTTGTTCTGATTTCTTGGTTGCATTCTCCACTCTGATTAATGACTGAGCCAAGGTATGGAAAATCTTGAACTATTTCAATGTCTTCATTATCTACTTTAAAGTTATGTAAATCATCTTTGGTCAGAAATCATAGAATAGCTAAGCATTGTTATTGTAGGGAATGCTGCCAAGCTCCGGGAGTTTGACTTTGTTATCAACTTGCTCTGGCCCATAATTTATATTTACACTTTGAGGAATTGAGGAGGCTGGTTTGTTTAGTTCAAGTGTCTGTGATGGCTTAGGGGGTAAAGAAGGAGCTGTTGTTATAGATCTGTTACTCACGAGCTATGTTGTCTCTGCCGCTGGGAAGAGTGAGTCAATCCTCATCTGTTTTTCTGCTTTGGAGGATTCCTGGTTGTCATTGTTGTTGCTGGGGCTGGTCCGATTTCTTTTCTTGCCTTTGGGTGACATTTTTGAGGTATATGTAGGTGGTAATTCCAGATGTTAGTGGGAGGACGATTCAGAAGTTGTTAGTCCATCACCAAGTTGTTAGTCCGTGCTGGTCTATGACTGTAATAAAGATTCTATTCTATTCTATTCTATTCATCTTTGGTCATTATTTTTGTTTTCTTAATGTTTAACTGTAAACCTGCCACCACACTTTTGCCTTTACTTTCTTCAATAATCCTTCCAAGTCTATGCTATTTTCTACTAGTAGTATGGTGTCATCTGCATATCTTAGATTGTTGGTGTTTCTTCCTCTAATTTTCACACCTCCTTCTTCCGAATCTAGTCTTGCTTAACGTATGATATTTTTGGCATACAGGCTAAACAGATAGAGTGATAAATTGCAGCCTTGCTTGACTCCCTTGCCAAGTGGAAACCATTTTTTTCCTTCATATTCTGTCCTAACAGTAGTCTCTTGTCCTGAGTACACATAAGGAAAATAAAATGTAGAGACACACCCATTTCTTTTAAAGTGATCCATTGCTTTTTGTGATTTATACAGTCAAGGGCTTTGTTATAGTCTATAAAGCACAGACTAATTTTCTTCTGAAATTCTTCAGGGTCCTGCATTATTCAGCAGATGTTTGCAGTATGATCCCAAGTGCCTCTTCCTTTCCTGAACCCAGCTTTGACATCTGGCATTTCTCAGTTCACATATGGTAAAAGTCTTTGCTGTAGAATTTTGAGCAGCACTTTGCTTGCATGGGAAATTAATGCTATGAGCCTCTGACTACAGCAAGTCCTGGTGTTCTCTCTCTTGAGGATTGGAGTATATATCGAGAATTTCCAATCTGTAGGCTATTGTTTTGTTTCATATATTTGTTGACATATTTTAGTTAGAACTAGAGTAGATTCTGTGTCTGTAGACTGAAACAGCTCTGTTGCAATGACATCTGGCCCAAGTGTTGTTTTTTCCTCCCAAGTGCTCTGAGTACAGCTTTTGCTTTACTTTTTAAAAGTGGAGGTTTGTATCAATATTGTTCTTCTTCAAATGAATCTGTCATCCTTTCATCTACTTTATATAGTTCTATGAATTGTTTGTATCATCTTTTTAGTTCTACTTGTTTATGTAATGTGTTTCTTTGTTGGTTGTAGAGCATCCCCACTCTTGGCTTAAATCTCCCTTTCATTTCTTGGATCTTGTTGAAAAGGTCTCTTGTTCTTCCATTTTTGTTGTCACTTCTATTTCTCTGTATTGATTATTATAGTATTTCTCCTTATGCCTCTGTACAATCATTAAAAAGTTGCATTCAGGCCTCTGGTTTTATTACTATCACCTTTCATTTGTGCTTCTCTTCTTTCTTTGACTGCTTAAAGAGTTTCATCTGTCATCTATTGAGGCTTATCTTTATTTTTGGCTACAGATAGTGTACTTCTAAATTCCTCCCTGACAATGTCCCTTGCCTCAGTCCAGAGTTCATCTGGTTTCTAGTCAGTTAGGCTTAATAGAGCAAATCTATTTTTCACCTTGTCTTTAAATTATGCAGGGATGTTCTTCAGGTTGCATTTCAGCATGATGGTTGGTTTAGTGTTCTTCTTTAGTTTTACTCTGACTTTTGCTATTAGTAGTTAGTAGGTCTGTGCCACAATCTGCTCCTGGTCTTGTTTTACTTCCTGAGAGAATGGAGCTTCTCAATCTTCTGCTTCCAATTTTATTTGAGTTCTGTTTGAGTTCTATATTGGCCATCAGGTGATGTCCATTGCATACAGTCGCTTATTGGGTTGTTTGAATTATGTGTTTGCAATGATCCAATTGTTGGCCTTGCAAAATTCAGTCAGTTGGTCTCCTGCCTCATTTCTTGATCCTAGGCCAAACTGCCCTGCAATCATTGATTCTGCTCCATTTCCTATTTTTGTATTCCAGTCACCTATGATTAACAAGATGTACAGTTTTGGTGTGTGATCAACTTCCTCTTGAACTATCACATAGAATATTTCAGTGTCTTCTTTTTTGCCTCTGTGGCTGGAGCATAAACTTGGATTATGATTATATTTATGGGTTTTCCCTTAAGTCTTATTGACATGATTCAATCAGACTCATGATATGTGAATATACAGCTATACCACCTATGCCAATAAATTATGCTGAAATATATACATTTTGCTATAATCCATCATATAACTCAGTAAATAATTTAAATGTTAATGCTTCTTCACCCTAACGTGATGAGAAGTTATAATTGTGTGCTTGAGTTTAAATATATGTAACCATAACTAGCAACAAATTAAGTCAATTACAAAGGATCTTATTCATAAATACAGAAAAGGCTGATTTTATGTAGTGAAAACAATCTGATCAGATATTTTCAGCATTCTTTGGTGTGCTGATTCAATCTTCTGACTTCTCCACCATATGTTCAGGTTATGATTCACCATGACTCTATCCAGCCCACCAAAAACAGGGATGAGATAAGCTTGGTTAACTTCCTCATTGAAGAAACAGATGTGGGAATGGGTTTTATATTACAAAATATAATCTTGTTACAGGGCCAACATTACCATTGGAAAGATCTAGTGATGCTTGATGCTATATGGAGCTAATGAAGAGGCATAGAACAGCAAGCACTGAATTTCTCAGATTGGGATGGTGGCAATATGCAAAATAATGTTGCATAGAATGCCAAAATGTAAATTTAAAGTGTTTCCTCCATTGGGGAGAAGAACAATGGGTTATTAAGAAATACTCATATGTGGCAAATCTCTTTCAAACAGTCTTTCTGGTTGTCCCATTGCGGCAGCTGAAAAAATGGCAATGTCTCAGGAAAAAAATCAGCAAGAATCACCCAAAATGGGGCAGTGCCATGATCAGCTCCACAGGTAAGACTCACCCATTATTTCATATTTCAGGTGTGTGGCTGAAACATATTTGTAACTAACACTGTAGCCTACAATATCTTGAATGTTCATCTTCTCACTCTATAATGCAGACAGAAATTTATGAAATCTTATGTAAGCAACTCCATAACATTGTATGAAAAACACAGGTGCTTCTGTATAAGTGGAAGGACTGCAGGCCTAATTCATGCACAACCTTTTGGGTTTTGCTTCATGTGGATGTACAAGGGAGGCTTCTGTGCCTCAAGTTTTTGTATTGAAACTACCTTTGGGCCTGCCCTTGACACCTGTAAGTTTAGCTGACTTGTACAGAATTTCACTGAAAATGCATATGATTCTGTACAGGAGGTTAGGTAAACATGCAGGGACTGGAAGTGGGGCCACTAAACACAATCTGTTCTGACTGCATGAATTCATTCTACCTGACATATTGACTGCTCAGGGTTTGTTTGTCTTAATATAAGAGAAAGGAATTTTAGAGAAGTACAACAGGAAAACAATAAACATATGATTTGGTACCTTACTGCATCAGCATTTATTTAGACCTCTCCTAGCTCTAGGCTTGGAGTGTTAGTCTGTATTCATAGGCTGCCCTATCAAAGGACTGCACTGAAATAGATTTTTTTAAAATACTCATTATTCTGTTTTCTTCATTGTTTCTACAGGACAAACTTAGTGAAGCAACTTGAGTTGTCTCAGTATAGCTGCCGATCTGTCCAACCAATCCTTTCCTCCAGAGCCACCTTTACAAGAGAGCCTGACAAATGTGGGAAAGTACCATTTGACTATGCTAGTTTTGATGCCCAAGTCTTTGGCAAACCCACACTGGTGCCAACTGTGCAAGGAGAAAAACCTATACAATTCCTTGACTGTAAGTGAGAGGCAGACAAAAATCAATTATCCTTGTTTTGGTTTTGAATTATGTCTCAGATTGCAACTAAAAAGCAATAAATGCCAATAGCATAGCTAAGCCATACAATTTGACTGTAACATTTGAAAAATATGCAATAATTTTAAAAAGTCTAGTCAGGAGAATCATGGAAAGCTGTGTATTTGTTGCTGTGCCTGCAGATAAACAAAGTCTGGTGCACAGGTTTGGAATGTGGGTGTTCATACACACATATACATACATAAGCATACTGTTAGTTTTAGGTGCATTCAGTTCAATTTATCTATGGATTGGCTACTGCTCTGGAGCACCTCTGTGTGTCACTTCCCTTCAAAAGTTGCATTATAGCAACAGATGGACTTGCTTATAATGGATGGAATTCTGTTGAGGTCATACACACATACATTCTTTCACACATGTGGTTGGACTTTTTTAGTCCTGAACTTTGCTAATATTTAGTGTATGGCTGCAAGCAGAGGTTTGCAAATGTAACTGTTATGCATACGGTTGCACATTCTCAGGCAGTGCGCATTTGTCAATCTCATCAATTTACCACTTCATCCACTAGATTGTGGGACAGCCTGCACCATGGCTACATTACCACTTGACATTCCCCATTGTGGAATGGGACATTAAGCAAATACACTGGCAGATACGTGATTGCTTGTGCAAAGCCAACATTCATAGTAATGGTTGAGTAGCACAAACACTGGGCAACCTACCTTCGTAGGATCTCTGTAGAATCTTGGTCAATGAGTAATAATCTCTATTGAATTAAGTGTATCAATGAGCATTGCCCTTGCCTTACTGTAAATGGTTTAATTCTGTTAGGCTTATGGTCCATCTAAGAAGAGCTAATTAGATTTCCAGATATGGTTCCATATACAGTCAGCCCTCCATATCCACAGATTCTGCATCCACACATTCCACCATTCATGGCTTAAATTAAAAAAAAATCAAAAAACAATTCTTGATTTTTACCATTTTATATAAGGGGCACCATTTTATTTTGCCATTGTATATAATGGGACTTGAGCACCCATGGATTTTGGTATGTATATGGTATCCTGGAAGCAAACCCCAGCAGATAGCAAGGGCCCACTGTACTTAACGTTCGGGATAAATTGTTCTATTTCATGACAGGTTCCTGATACTGGTGCTCACTCTGGAAGATTACTTTAGTAATATTGCTAGTGTCCACAGCCCCAAAATTGGTACACAAGCAGGCATCATTTACAGTTGGGTACTAAAGTCTTTGCTCTCACTTTGTTATCTAGAACCCTATGCCTACAGAAGCCTCAAGTCAATATCGTGAAATGAGGCTGGAGTAGGGCTTACCTGGAACTGGAACCCAATTTAGCTGTGCATTTTTTTCTCACTGTCATTAAATTATATGTCTAATACCAGAGCCTGAAAACATTAATACATTAACACTGCATTATCAAAGGAAATTAATTCATTAATATTTAAGTGTTAAGTAGAATTTATATAATTAATGTGTTGCATTAATTGTTAGTAAAAATGCTAATCATTAACTTGTTAAATAAAAACATCATTTATAAATTACTAAAAATGGCAAAAAATGACCAACTCCCCTGGTACCCACAAAAGTAATGAATTAAAATAACCTGACACATTAATTGTCATTTGGACGTTAGTGCCATTGTGTTTAACCATGAAAATATCAAAGTTTAAATTTATTGTTATAACAAATTATCTCCAGGCTCTCTTCAAAATGACTTAAGTCTCAGATTGTCTATAAAAGATTGCATATGTACTCCACATCAAAATGGACACTTTCTGGATTGTTCTGTCTTATACAGTTCACTCTCTCCAAACTTAAAACGCTATCTGAAATTTGCTAGAATGGGCAAAACTATCATTGAGAAATTTGCTAAATCTTCATAAAGCAAACAGGATCCTGAACAATACCAATATTTCTTGGGGGTGCCCAAGATTTCAGCAAAATATCATTGCTGCATCAGTGAAATCAATCTAGAAATCATTGGCTTTATCTCTGGCTTGTCCAGGGAGAGTTAGGCCACAGTACCAGACATCGTATTTCAGACATCATGATAAACATATCACAGAGAGAAGGTCTATGTATTGGCATTATTGGTCAATACACACCTATCTTAGTATCATGACTTGTGTTATGATAGCTGAAGACATCTAATAAGTTGAATGGCTATTTAGCTCTATTTTATTATTTTAAAACAGCTTGACACTCTATGAAATGGTCTATATTCCTTGTTAATATGATATTTCACATTTATCTATACAAGGAAGACTATTTTATTTACCAAAGTTCATAATGAATTAACCAGAAGAAGAAACCATTGTAAATAAAATGTGAGGCAAACAATGCTTGGCTATAACCCAGCATTGTTTTAGCAATTTTGCTTCTGTTTTATATAGTAAAAGTCAGTGTTAAATGGACCAACCTGATTGTGCTAACAAAATTTGTAAGCCTTTTCATGTTTAAACTACAGTTGAGCCAACTGTGGTTTGTTCTTGATTCACCCATCACTGAAACTGATGGAAGTAAAGAATTTCCGGTGTAAGGAATAAGTATATCTTGAATAAATGATTTACAGTTTCCTCTTCTACCTGAAATGGAAGCACCTGAAAATTTATATAACACTTTTGGATTTCTGACAGGAATATCAACAGCAAAATCACCTGAAGTTTTAAATGCATTACTTCCTGAAGCTTTTAATAGCAATGTTGACTTTCCAGTCAAGTACAGATATTCTTTAATTTATGTTTTACCTCTTTTATAGTATGAAATGATAATATGTTGGGGTTTTTTTTAAAAAAAAAAACAACCTAGCATCTTTAATAGGGGGAACAGTTGCATGCAATCTATTTCTAATCAAATCTCTCTTCAACAGCAAAGCATTTTTCAAATCCAGGGAAATTTTCTAATCGGCTGCCTAGTGCTAGTGCCCACACACAGAGCCCTTGCCATGCCAACTCTTACGGCTACGGTCAATGTAGTGAAGACACCCACATAGCAGCAGCTGCTGCAATCCTGAACCTTTCCACCCACTGCAGGGAAACAGCAGAGATCCTCTCCAACAAACCACAGAGTCTGTCTGCCAAGGTAGGCCAGTCCAAGAACCTGGAGGGTGTGCTAGCTACTGAACTGCGCAAATAAACTGTCTTTCATGTTAGTGACTTCATTCAATTCACAAATAGCAAAAGGAAGAAAGAGATTTTAAAAGGAGCAGTTCCTTTCTGGGTGTTCTTTGGAAGAGAGACAGAGGGATGGTTTTGGGAGGGGAAAGAAATGCAAGAGCTGTAGGCAGCTTTTGTAGGCAGCTGCTGTAATGGGTTTCAAAGAAGAATTATGGAATGAAAGAAGGGAGACTCTAAACCCATCCACAGTTTTGGGTGGACACACTGCAAAATTTTTGTATCAAAATTTTGTCTTTGCATGGTGAAAAAGGCTACTGTAGAATGAGACCATGTCACATATCCAAATTCTGAAATATTTTTTGTTAGTACTAATAATTTGATTTAATGTCATAAAACTACTTGGACCATTATTAAGAAATGAGTAAAAGCTATGTTAGAAACTGAAGCTGGGAAGAGGTTGCTTACATATCTGGTTGTTTACACTTTTGTATTTCATTGAAATCATGTTCCATTTTCAGTGATTATTAAGAGCTACAAAAGGTATCATTGTGTTATAAAAATTTTACTACATAGAGTATATAATATCCCTGATTATGCTGCCTTGCAAATCAGTAGATTTGACCCTTTGTTGTTCTAAGACTTATGAATACCGTTGCATGTCATTGTTGCTCCAGGAGCACTGTTAGAATTTGGACTATGGTGGCTGATAGACCCTAATCCAAACACACGGAATCTGTCTGGCAGAAAAGATGGCTGGCACAGAGTCATGGAAATGGATGGTCTGTGAAAAGTGTTCTAGAACAATGCACAAAACATCTTTTGTTCTTGAATATGCTTTCTGTGACATATGTCTGTTTTGCAAACACAGTGGTAGACCTATAAGCAACATTCATTCTGGCTGGAGAGAAACTCCTTCCTTGGAGCTCCTGCTCTACATAACTAACTGCTATCCCTGGTGACAAATCCATATTTATTCAATTAGTTGAGGTTTTGTGAGATAGAATTTCCTGCCTTTTTCCTTTTTGAGAGACTTTCCGTGAACTGACTGGCCTGCTTCTTGAATCCAGCAAAGATGACAGTGTTACGTTCATCAACCTGCTAGCCAGACAACTCTTTTTTTAGGGCCCAGGATTTGTTGCCAATTTTCTCTGGGTCCACAGCTTTATTTCGCATTACTGGCCAGAGCCATCATCTAGTGCTGGGTTATGGCAAAGACATCTCTTCCACCCTCTTGTGTTCAAAAGGAGGCTGATGCCAGAGGGTCTATTAAATTGCTTCCCCTACCTTTGGCTGACCTTAGAAACAGACCTTTCTTGCCAAAGAAAGGTAATAAAGGGACTGTACATAAGATTTTTTTCTCTCCACTGTACACCTGTTTTGCATTTGCCAAAGAGGGGAAGGCAATCATAACACCTCATGGTGGCATTTGGGACATATAGTAGTGGGTGGGTTGCATCCAGAAAATTTTAAAAATAAAAATAAAAATGGCCTTTGCAGTCTCATCTTCTGCCAGCCATCACTTTTGCCAAACTTCCAGTAGGGCACAATGACAACCACTGGTACAGAATATCTGACAGAAGAATTAGAATTAGCTTCTGGCCAGAGCGGAGGCAAGCAAAACTGAAAGAGATGGAGTAGCCAAAATCACACATATTCTTTTTATTTGGTTTGGATAATCATCCATTTTCTGAAATGAGGGATTTAAGCGAGATAATATATGCTACCATATTCTCTAGATACATGTACCTAAACTAAAACAAATTATACTACAAAATTCAATAGATAAGCTGAATTCCATATAGTTACATTCTTTTTGTTTTAAGTTGATATGATGATTTTTTTCTGTTTTCCTTACTGCTTCTCCTTTATTTGATTTGTTTGATTTATATCTTTTTAAAAGATTTGTTTTGAGTCTGAATATCTTTTTCTCAGAAAATATTACAGTTTCATTTGAAATTCAAGTTCAAGTTCAAGTTTATTGTGTTTTAATGAACAGTCATTATACACAATTACAGAAAACAAAATAAAAAAGGGAAGGAGACTAAACAATTTAAATTTCTACTTTAAATTAACCTTTAAGAGTTAAATCATTTTCCATACCCCCTTTAAACTTTATGGCATGTATTTGTAGAGCCTTAACAAGAAATTTAGATGTTCTAAAAGATATATACTTCTCTAGATCTGACAACAGAAAACAAACCTTTACAATAGATGACCTTCCCTTCATTGGTCTTAACAATGGATAAATGTAGTTGTTTCTAAGATCATTGTAAAAGGGGCATTCAAGCAGTACATGAGTTATATATTCTATTGACACAGAATTACAACCACATACTCTGTCCTTCTTAAGAACTTGCTTATGCTGACCCATCCAATCTACCAATGGGAGAACATTTAGTCTTGCCTGTGTGGGAGCTATCCTCATTTTAAAATTTGGTAGATCTACTAGGTATTTTGGGAAGGATATATACAACGAAATAAAGGAGGCATAATACTTATTGGATTGGCAGGACCTGAACTCAGTCACCTGTAATTGCATCTCAGTATCTCTAAGACTTTGGAGCATTAATACTTTAGCTCTATCAAAACCTAGGGTCAAAAGAAAAGAGACAGAAAATCCCAGATTCATGGTCACCTGCTGCATTTTATGTTCCCATGAGTCTGGGCCCATCTCTTCCAAAATCATCAGAAGAAATTCTGATACCTGCTTGAAAATAATTTTAACCCCCCAAAAAGCAGGGCTAACCTAAGAGCTTCAGCTTTGGTTGTTATTACATCCAGTTCTGCATGGAGCAATGACAGTTTTGTAGAAATGGGAACTGCCAGGAGTCTGCGCAAAAAAATATTTTGTGCTCTTTCTAATGGGTCTAAATTGACCATAGCCCACAGTGGTGCTCCATATAACAACTTTGGCATAACCCTGATTTTATAAAGTTCTAAAGTGGGCTGGACCAGATTGCCCCCTGTGCGATAGAAATATAATATTGCATCTAAAGTTCTACCAGCTAACCAGGTGCTTGATTGAACCTGTGAAGACCATTTACCTGTCCATTGAAATAACACAACAAGGTACTTAAAGGAAAATATTTGCTCCAACTTATTCCCTTCAGGTATCCAATTGCAGGTTTTCTTAGATTTACCAAATATAACTTTTGTTTTTTGGTAATTGATAGAAATTAATTAATTCTTACAATATAAACTAAACGGTTTCAACAATCTACACAGGCCCAATTCAGTATAAGAAATCAGGATAGCATCATCTTCATATAGGAGGGTTGAATATTTTTTATTTCTATTTTTTTATAATTCCTTTTTATTTATCAAAAAACAGTAGAATACAATTGAACCTGTCCATTGTGTAGTCAAACGCCACAACAAAATGTCAGACAGTAATAGTATTTTTATACATAAAAAAGAGAAACAGAAGAAAAGAAAGGAAAAAATAATGCATTATACATAGAACAAATTAAATATACTCCCCTAATAAACAGTTTCATTTGGTTGTGAAAATAGAGGTAGGCAGTTTTATGCAATGTAGTTATGTAATGGTCTTTTGAAAGGGTATGTATTTCATTCAGTTAGGACATCATTCCACAATTTCTCATGGTGGGCAGGTGGGGCCTGCTGGGCTATATTGCAGTTTATGTAATCAATCATCGAAAGCCATTTTTCTTTCTACAAAGGGTGTCTTTATGTGGTATCCTTGAGATATCTTACTTGTTCCTTAAGCTTTTCCATTAACCAAATATTCCAGAACCTCTTCCACCATTTTCCCATCATAAAGTCTCCTGTTTTCCAATTTTGTGCAATTTCTAGTCTTGTTATTGCCAACAAAAATTGTATCAGGTCTCTGTGTTTCACTGTGGTATTTTGATCAGCGAAAAGGGAGAGAAGTATTATACTAGGGGTTATGGAAATTTGCTTCGTGATCTGAGAAATCAGCCTAAGTACCTCAGACCAGAACTTCTGGACCAGAGGGCAATGAAACTACATGTGGAGATATGTGCCTTTGTCCTTGCAACCCCTCCAGCAATTGGGATTACTACTTTTGGTGATTTGAGCCAGTCTGTGGGGTGTCACATACCACTTATAAACCACCTTAAGTGTGTTTTCTTGTATTATGACTGGACTTTTCCAAAATGTTGGGGATTTCCAGATGTTTGACCAGTTCAGATTGCTTAAGGGGTGAGCTACCTCAGTTTCCCAGGCTGATTGAATCAAATGGTCTCTGTCATTGTGGTTTCTATCATAAAGTTGTATATAATAGCTGTGTGGCCCTTGACCTGATTGGTAGAGGGCATACATAAGTTTTCAAATTTCGTTAGAGGTCTAGGGGTGAAGCCCTGATGTTGTATGTGGGATAAAAAATGCACAATTTGGGTGAGTTGTATGCAAGTGGGCTGAATGGGGTCCAAATCCTTTACGAGTTCTTCTTTGGTTTTAGGAACATTTTTATTATATAGATTAGATATCATATATATCCGTTCTTGTCCCAATCTAGGTAAGTTGTGTATTTGATTGGGTCAAAAAAATTGGGCTGGGCCAGGAAGGGGCAGTTGGGTGATACCTGGGTATCATTTTGTGACTCCACTGTTTCCAAACTCATAAAGACATTCACGAGAAAGGATTTTCAATTTTTTTTTATTTGAGGGTAGGAAAGGTTAGAGAAGTACATTTCTATGTGTTTTGGGTCTTTCAGGTTTAATTCTTTCTCAATCCATTAGTTCAGGGTATCTCTTGAATATCTGAACCAGATGCATAAGCTGAGCAGCCATAAAGTAACATGGCAAATTTGGAATGCCCAGTCCTCCCCCCTTGGAGTTTCTGATATAAATACCTTTTGGAAATCTTGGTGTTTTATTGTTGAAAATGAAAGTGTGGAATAGTTTTTCCAAATGTTGAAGTGTGTCAAAGGGGGTTCCAGAGGGATCATGAAAAATAGGAATAGAAGTTGTGGAAGTACAAACATTTTTAGTATTGCTATTCATCCCAAGAGGGATAGGTTAAATGTGGTCCAGTGTTTTATTTTTTGCTTTATCCAGGTTGTTTATAGTTCCATGGCAACAGTTGAACTATGTCTTTGGTGATTAGTATCCCTAGATATTTAAATCCAGAAGATTGTAGATGTAACTTAGTCAGCTGTTGCCATTCGTGTTGTGTTGAGTGCGGGGTATTTGGGCATAGTAGTTTTGATCTTTGCATGTGTACTCTGAAACCTGTGTATGTGTCACATTTGTTCAGTATCTCACCATATATTCTGGCATATAAGATGACTGGGTGCATAAGACGACCCCCCCCCCCAATTTTTAAGTTAAAATATAGAGTTTGCCACCCACCCCCCCACCAGCCAGCCACCTGGCTGGAAAGCCTGTCCCCCACCAGCCAGCCAGCTCAGTGGCTGTAGATGATGGAATAGTCTGTGAAATTAAAGGACTGAGAACAGCTAAAAAAGCATGGGATACTTTGAAAAATCTCTGTGGTGTTCAATCTTTGGAAAGTAAGGTTGCATTAATAAGTTGGTTAATATGAAGCTATCAAATCCCAAATTTCTGAATGAGCACTTTAATGAATGAGCACATTAATGATTTTAGAGCCACATTGGCAGACAAGAGAATTTCACCATAGACAAAACTTGATGCAAAATGATAAGTCTGAATCCAGAAATTCTAATTTTAGGCTAACTTGTCCTGAAAAGAAACATCATTTTGACTCTCCTGAGCTAAATGGATGGCCATTTAACACTTCAAAGTTCATTTAACACTGCAAAGCAGTCATTCTCACAGCAGGAGGAAAGATCTGCTGGGAAAACTGCCCAGGCCATTTACACTTCAATCATTCTCAAAGCAGGGGAAAAGATCTACTGGGGTATAAGACCACCACCATCCCACTTTTGAGGAGATTTTCAAGTGTTAAAAAGCAGTCTTATATGCAGGAATATACGGTATTTCTAATTTTAACTGGAAAATAGTGCTCGCCTCTCAAGAACACAACTACACAATTTATAAATAAATTGAAGAGAAGCGGAGCCAGTAAACAATTTTGTCTTACTCCCTTTTAACTGGTACAGAGTCAGATAAATGTCCTCCATCAATTCTGATTTGTAAGGATGTATCAGAATATAAAGCCCCTATGCATTTTAGAAATTGCTAAACTTCTATGGAATAGAGTCAAAAGCAGCTTTCAAGTCAATGAAAACCACATAAACATGCTTTATGATTCCAGCCAAATATTTATCAATAATATATTTCCGTGCAGAACAATTATCTAAAGTTGACCTACCAGGACAAAAACAAGCCTGTCCTTGAGCAAGCAGAGCACCATTTTCTATTCAGTCCTCCAGTTTATCAAGAAGAGATCTAGCATCAATTTTCCCTGGAACATCTAAAAGGCTAATTGGTCTATAATTTGCTGGATCATTTCTAGGCTCATTTTTATAAATTGGGACCACAATAGCTGATGACCAGCTTGGAGATGAATTTCCTGTATTGTTAATTAAAGAAAGCAGTATCTTATTTGTTCAGTATCTTATTTCTGAGCAAAGATTGGGGCCCACCAGTCAGAGAATGCAATGAAAAGATCTGGTGGAAGACCATCTTTACCAGGAGCTTTACCTTTTTTTTTTTTTTTTTTTTTAATCTTAAGATTAGTGACTTGGCCCTGTCTACTGAAATATTTCCCCAGTAGTGTTCCTGATTGCATCCAGTATAATCATCAGAGAAAGTTGTAGGAAGGTTAGACTCATTAAATACCCTCCTAAAATAACTTTCCAATACAGTCTTAGGAGATTTTCACAACGGGGCCAAATGCCCCGTTTCTGCTCTGCAAGCCCCTCTCCTGTCCCTGCTACGAGATCAAGGAAAATGTTCACACACTTACCTTAATCCCGCAGCAGGCACATCCTCCCTCTCCCTTTGGCTTCACTGCTGTAAATGCACCTGCCATAAAGCTGCTTTTACAGCAGTGAAGTCAAATTCCGCTCATTCTCATGAGAAATTCAAAAATAAAAAAACCCAAATGCCAAAACCAAAAAGAAAGTACAATTTTAAAAAATACAAATAACCCGGGGGGGGGGAAGGAGGGTGCCACTTACCTGGGTGTCCCATTCCAGAGTGTCCAGAATGGACCTCCCTCCTGCAGCTGTCATCACAGGAGACGAACAGGACAGCTTTCAGACCACCCGTGATTCTGTTACTACAACGGAATGGGTGGTCATTAATGACTTCTCCCCGTGATTGAAACATCACAGGGAGAAAACAGAATAGGCACGTTGAGGGCACAGAAGGGGGTGAACGTGGTCTGAAAGAAAAATCTTTCAGCAACCCTGTTCTGTGCCTGCAACAAAACATATAGCTTGTGTGAAAATCTCCTCAGTGATAGTTCCCTGATCTTTTTTCCAGCCTTGCAAGCTTATCCCAAAATTTAGTAGAATTCTTTTGCAAAAGTGCAAGGCCTAATTCCTTCCATGGTTCCTCATAATAGATCCTTTTTTCTCTTTAATTAGTCTTTTATAATTTTTATGCATATCTTAAAATTGAGAGGGAATTTGAGAAGAATTACTGGTACGATATGCCCTTATGACTTTCCCCATCTGCCTTTTAAAATTCCTCCAATCCTTATCAAACCACACATTATCCCTTTTGGTTTGATAATTTTCTGACATAGATAACTTTTTTTTGAGAAAAACGGTCTGAGGGACTTTGTTAATTGTACATATAGTTGGTTTGCTGTTTCAATACTGGATGTTTGGAGCAGGTCATTTCTTAATTTCAAAAATTCTTCTAAATAAAGACTCTGATGCAAATCTACTTGCAGCAAAGGATTCCATTTAATCCTCTTTGAAGTTAAAAGTGCTTGCTCGAAATTTAGATGAGTATCAACATTTGTGATAGTACTGTTGGATCACTTCATGGAAATTTGAAATTATATCAGATATGAACTTGGAATTCACTTTTTGCCTTTGCTTAGACTTCCACCTTTGTTTTGAAAATAGTGTTTTGATTGGATTAATGGTTTAATGCTTTTTACAACTTTTGTACGGCATACATACTGTTTTAGCTATTTTTGTTTCAATTTACATTGTAAGCCACTTGGAGTTCTATTTGGGGGAAAAGTAGGATATAAATCAAATCAAATTTTCAAAAAGTATTGGGAACATTTCCTATGAATGAAAAATGAATTTATGTAGATTTCATTCCTTTCAATGCTGCTTGAGAAGGAAATGTTTTGGTAGAGGTGGCTGCAAGGAAGATGAGTGGCGAGACTGCTCTGGGTTTTAATCAACACTTTACAGGAGCTAGTCAAGGTGCTGAATCCTATAGGTGAATGGAAGGATGCTCTTACCTGCTTTTGAAACATAACCCAGTGGGGGGGGGATTATTGTTTTCTTTACATTGTCTTCTATGTCTGGTATATTTCTTTTGGAACAGGACATTGGTCTCTTAGTTTTAAAGATGTGCGTATATGTCTATGTGCCTTCAATTCACCTGTTGACTTATAGTGACCCCATGAATTTTATAGGGTTTTCTTAGACAAGAAATACTCAGAGGTGGTTTTGCCAGTTCCTTCCTGTAAAATGTAGCCTAGAGCACCTGGTATTTGTTGCTGGTGTCCCATCCAAGTACTAACCAGGGATTACCCTGTTTAGTTTCCAAGATCAGACGGGATCTGGTGCCTTTAGGGTATTTATATTTTAACTACTCTAAATGAATGAAGTCTCCCTAAATTTAAATGAAAAATCAATGTCTGTTTTTATATGAGGTGTTTTCAAGTGAAGTATGAAAACACAAGAAATGGTATTAAAGTCCACAAAATATTATGAATTAATATAGGTCTATGAATCATGCAGCCCGTGAGCCACACATAGTCTTTGGTATGATCCTATGAAGTACTTGACCCCCATGGATCTCTGAACCCTGAATTTGTGGGGGGGGGAGCATTCAGCCCCTAAATACTTTTTAAAGCTGAAAATAGATTCCAGGGGTCCTATAACGCCTTTAAATGTTGTTAGCCCCTCCCAAAACAGAAAGAAAAAAAAACTAATAATGGACTTTTTCAAATGGGGTAAAAAAAAAAAAAAACCGAGGAGGTCGGGAGAAAAACAGGGTTGTTGCACTTTCAGAGCTCCATTTCAGATAGCCCGGTCCTCCTCCGTCCTCCTCCTGACCTTCCCCCATGCTTCCTCCATCCTGTGTGCGCTGCTTTTTATTGACAGAAAACCTCTGTCAATAAAAAGCAGCAACAACAGTATGGGGGAAGGTCGGGAGGATGACGGGGCTGTCTGTAAGCGTGACAGCCCCATTCTCCCGAACAGGTTACCCTGTTTGAAAAAGTCAAATGACTGAAAGTTCCTTCCAGTGACCAATAAGTGCATCAATGTGATCATCCAAGAGTCCAGAGGAGTTGAAAGGTGCCCCCTGATACCAGAATATGCCCACTTTGGTTTGGTTGGCTCCTGGCTCCAATAGTTGAACTTAGTTCCCATTTAAATCATTCATGACTGACATGTTCCATTGATTTCCACCCAAGTTTAACTTCAGAGATTATCAGATGGGCCCTTAAAACCCATTCCTGTCTCAGTACCCCCCCCACCCATCCCACTCTCATCCCTGTTACACTTTGAACAAAAACTTTTCAGACACTTACACTAATCCCAGCATAAGAACTGCTACCTCTCCCCTCTGCAGGCTGGGAGTGAATGCAGCCATGGCAAAGCTGCATTCACTTCCTGTAAAGCAAATCCCACCCGTTCTCACGAGAGAATGATTGCATGGGAAATTTAAAAATTAAAAGAAATCCAAACATCAAAAGTAAAAAAAACAAGCCCCAAAACGTACTAAAAAAATCCCAAGTAACCCAAGGAGGGTTTAAAAAAAAAAAAAAGTCACTTACCTCCTCATCCCAATCACACCTGGACGTGTTTGGCACAGACCTCCAAGTGGCCTCACAGTGAGGCTGGCATCACACCAGCAGAACAGGGCTCTGTTTCAGATGCCTATGTTTCCATTACTGAAACGGAAAGGCGATCTATTAAGGACTTTTCCCTGTGAATAAGAAAACACGGGGACAGAACGGAGGCAGCACAGAGGAGAGGGATGATGTCGTCTAAAAGGGAAATCCTTTCGCAATCCTGTTGCATCTGTGTCCCAGGTTATAAAGCCCATCTGATAATCTCCTTTCTTGTAGCGCAAGTTACATATGTATTCTAGTGCATTGTTACATATGTACTGAGAAGTTAGGTATGTCCAACTGCTTTCAACAAGACTTATTCTGAAATAAGTGTTATAGGAATGCACTGTACTAACTGGTAGAGAGCCAGCTGAGCCAAAACTAGACCACCAGAGGCTTTGTTGAATCTAAACACCTTCCAGACTTGGAAATTACTTAAGACTATCCTCAGCCTAGCCTAACTGTGCTGGCATTGTGGCTGCATCCTTGGACTAGAGAAGGTTTAGCATAACTCAGCTCTTCCCTCTCCCCATCCTTTCTCCATCACTTTTCTCTCACTCTGCTCTAGGCATGTAAATCCTCATACAAGGATGGATAATTTCCATAGTTTCTCCTCACTGTGGTAAAAAATTAATAATTTCTGCACAGTTTTTGCTCAGTATTTGCTCATCTTGAAGTGTTTGAGGAAATTATTCTGTTCAGAAACATGTGCTTGTGTTCTGTGAAAAGCATGGTTTTGTGTACAGAAAAACATTCTTCACACAAAGCCCAGTGTTTCCAAGAGCACAAAATTTGGTACAAATTTGATGGGTTTTAACACAAAACCATGATTTTTGCATACAAAATATGCTTCCAGAAACACCTGGGGGGTGCACAATATTCTGGGTGTTGTGTGAAAAATATGTTTGAAGTACAACACTCGCCCACCCTCCACTCTTTCTAGAAACATATTTTTGATGCAAGGCAAAACAGAATTTTTTGCACAAAAGCACATGTTTCTGAAAATGGGGGGAAGGAGGTTGCATGAAAACATTTTGTGAAAAATGCCCAACTTTTGCAGTAAATGTCCTGCTTCTGGGAAAAGGCACATATTTCCTGCAAAAATCATGATTTTTGTTTTGCAGAAAAATAATTTTAGTTCAAAAAATCTGTTTCTGTTCCTGAAATACTTCAAAATGTTCAAGTGCAAAGTGAAAACTTCAGAATTCTCATCTGTGTGCTTCATTGAGTGTCAGAAAATCCATTCAGCCAAGAAATGAAAACTGGCAAATAGTTTTTCCATCAGTACTGTTCTTCAGGCAGATCTTCTCCAGTGGAGCTGTTCTGCCAGCAGATGGGATGGAAAAAAATATTCAGAAATATTAGAGAAATTATCAAACCCCATGTTTTTCATATGATGTGGAACCCTGATGAGAAGCCTGGATTGCCACGAATCTTTGCAGCTCATGACTTATTCTGTGCAAAATTCACACACATTTGTTTTGCACATAAAAAAAGCACTTTCTGTGAAGAAAATAATATTTCTACACAGAATTTTTTTTACAGAAAAGCAGTTTCCTGCACAGAAAAATCAAAAATGTAAAAAATTTATAATGTGCATTTTCTGTACAAAATTTACAGAATAAATTTTTTATTTTGTGCAAAAATTGAATGTGGTAGATTTTCACAGAAAGCAGCATTTTTCACATTGGAAACAACTTTTTCTGCACAGAAAATTGTATTCTGTGCAAAGCAACCATGTGCAAATATTGTCCAGAATATGTCCTGAATTCTGAATGTCCTTCGAAAACTGCATGATTTTTAAAGACTTTCTCATAATGAGAAGTATATTGCTAAAATTACTCATTGCTTTATTCAAAAAGAAAATTCATGAAGAATTACATCCCTTCTCCCAGCAGAAGGGTATTGTGCCTAATGCTAACTCCATACCGACATACCATCTTTTGACTTAGAATTTTACTGTCCCTTTGACTCCAGCCCATGATAATGACTATGGCATCTAAGGAAGGCTCAGAAGTGCTGTATGATGCTGATATGTCATGAATTATTATAAAAGCTTCTTGAAATTAATCTGGATAATTGAATCCAAATTGAATCCCATTGAAATATACATGAAATATTTCAGCAATTTTTCAGCAAGAAATGAAATACAGCAATTTTTCAGCAAACACTTCTATGATTATTTTTTGATTATCTTTAGATGGGCCTATAGGTAATTTCTGTTCTAGATTACTGAAAGAAGTTTGGAAGAGACAAAGATGAATCAGTCAGAAGTATCAATAGTTGAAGTGAGACTTCTTGTATGTGGCCTCATCCAATTTCCCCAGGAGTCAAATATTTAAATGGTTTTAAGAGCTAATACTTTCTACTATAAAGCAAGTTCTTACACCATATACATCACATATCAATCATATTGTATCATATCACAGATTTCTCCTGTCTCATATAATGGTTTATGCTACTGTCACTAAAAGAGGTACACACAAGCAGTATGTTCTATCTTTATCCCTTTCATTGCCTTTTGCCAAGAATTCTATTTAATGTTTGTTTGTTTTCCTGCAACATGCTTCAACAAAATGTCATATATATACTGTGCCCTGAAAGAAAACAAACTGAAAAAAATAAACAGCATAAAATAATTGGGAGAAAAGCATCTATCATTCCTTTCATTTCTTTTCCTGTTATAAATCATGAAGTTGCTGAGTGAAACAAAATAACATTTGAGTTGAGGAGGCCAGTGTATATGAGTGTGTGTGTGTGTTTAGTGCAAAACAAGTAGAACCTAAGAAAGGTAGCCCAGCAGGTCTGATGTTATTCTGTAGCAATTAATACTAAGCAATAAAATTTGATTTTATAAAATGTCAAATACTTGCCAGTTATCCCAGTGTTTTTTGGACTCAGTGGCCCGAATACTGGGATCAATTTGCTTCTTGATGAGCAATATATCTTAAATGCCAGAGACATCTTTTAAACAACAAAAACTTAAAATTCAGCCAGGAATAGCATGTGGGACCAGGCTTTCATAGACCCACATGGTTATAGATGATTCTTTGAACAATGTGTGTAGTGCTTAAGATCTTTGACTAAGGACCTAGTCTCAGGGTTTTGGTCTTCAGATCTTAGATGAGTCACTATCCAGGTCAAACCCTTCTTTGTATAGTATCTTCTGGAGTCCTTTCCCAGTTACATTTCTCAGGCACCCATTTTTCTATCAGTTTAACACCAACTTTTTTAAAAAATCATGTGTAATATGTAATAAGTTTTAATGAAAACTAATCATATTTAATTTAGCAAGTGTTTGCTATTTGTTAGCTATTTAACAAGCTGTAATTGCAGGGTTGTTGTTGTTCTTGTTGTTAAAGTGGGGTTTTATTATGTTTTAAGTCCAGTGGCAGCACTGGGGGGTGGGGAGTTGCGGTAAGGCCTAACTGCACCAGGTGACACTGTCAAGGGTAGGGGTGACACAAGCCTTAGTGAAGCCTCAATTTAAAGCATTGCTGAAAGGTGTTTTAAGGATCAACTGATCAAATGGTGAAGAGAATGGGTTAAAACCAACATTGCATTTGCAGGAGTCTGCTAGAGCAACAGTGCTTTTTCCCTCTGCCCACTTCCCTGAAGCCCCTTGGACCATACCCAAATAGCCCCCACAGTGTTTACCAGTCCTCTGGAACAATGCATCTCCACGTTATCTGATGTGAGGGGCCAGCATTTTTGTTGTTGTTGTTGTTGCAATGCCTCAGCGACTGGTGCCATATATGTTCCCACTGGCTATAATTGTTTCTTTCATTCCTGGAGTCTTGCCAGGGAGCAGCAGGCAGTGGCACTGGGACTGGGGACTTTTTCAGAGGGGGTTAAAAAAAACCCTGGAGAGGTCAGGAGGAGGATGGTGCTGTTCCACTTCCAGTGCTCCGTTTCATACAACGGTGTCCTCCTCCCAGCCTTTGTTCGTTCTGCCTCTGTCCGGCTTTCATATTGCCTCCGCCACTTTTTATTAACGGAAACTTTATTAACAGAAGGAGGATAGCATTGTCCAAAATAGAGCGCTGGAAGCAGGGACAGCACCATCCTCCTCCCGACCTCCACAGGATTTTTTTTTTTATCCCATCTGAAAAAGTCCTGGGACTGGGACTGGTCCATGGAGTACCATTTTGAGCAATACCACTCTGAAGCATATTTTAATGGTGTGGAAGTGGACTGTGGAAGCAATTACCCTCCCAGTTCTGCTGAAAGAATTTCCCTCCCCAGAATGATCCCATTGGATCTTTCCCAAATTTTTTTTTAAAAATAAATAAGTACACAGGAAGCAGTCTTTTACCTCATTAGATTATTTTTTTTTCATCTAGCCCAATATTGTCTGTTCTCACTGGGAGCAGCTCTTCAGGATTTCTGGCACTCCCCCCCACCCGCATCTCCTATATACTATATGATTCTTTTAACCAGAAATGCCAAGGAACCTGAATGCAAAATATAGGCTCTTGCTCTACCACTGAACTATGACTCCTCCTCCTCAGGGAATGTACATTGAATATGCAACTCCTATATAAAACTTAGTGGCAGTTGGTGGCTCTCATGTCAGTCAGTTGATGCATCCTCTGTCAGTTCTATTCTAGACTGTAAAGGAATTAATTGCAGTGCTGAACCTATTGGAGGGGGATAGGGTTAGAACTTTGAGAAGCTCTTGAAAGATCAGATTAAAACCTAGAGCAGTTTCATAGCCCCACGGACATAGGAGATTTTCAGACACGATTTTCGGCAGTATATATTCCAAAACAGCTCCGTTGCTGCCGCGCGGCAGGGGAGCAGTTTTGGATGATGCCGTTCCTCTGCCGAACCCCTCCGTGTCACTTCCGTGACAGAATGGAGGAAGGCGCATCATATTTCACTCATGGGCAACAATTGTGAATGAAATATGATGCGGCTTCCTCCATTCTGTCACTGAAGTGACACGGAGGGGTTCGGCAGAGGAACGGCATCGTCCAAAACTGCTCTCCTGCCGCGCGGCAGCAACGGAGCTGTTTGGAATATATACTGCTGAAAATCGTGTCTGAAAATCTCCATAGAAGTCATCAGCTTTTACTGCATAAACATGTAGTTTTAGATATGTCCATGTGTTTTTTTTAAAACAAGCAAACAAATTATCAGTGCTGAATGTTCGTATGGCTTCAGGCTGTTGCAGCTTGCTTCCTGTTAGTTTCCACAGAGGCATAGAGCAGTTCTTGTCCAGAGGATCTTATGCAAAGCTTCATCCTTGGAGCAGGTAATAGTTTTCCTTCAGGGACACCCAAAATGTGTCTCTCAGGTCTCACAATACTATTTTCCACCTATTTAACTTATGGAATTTACTGGCACATAGTGTATTGATGGCCAATAGCTTGAGTGGCTTTAAAGTGAAGTTTCCTGAAGCTTAGATTGGTTCTCAAGACCAGTTCAGAAAGATGGATGATATCAGGGGTGTGGTCCTCTCTCCCTGAAACATCATTCTTGATTGTATCTTTTGTTTTCCTTTTATCTGTGGAAAGAGAGGCACTGAACAGTTTATCCATGCCACTTTCTGAATAGGGAACAGCATTAAACCAGTGCATGGAGGAGAATTTTCTCTTGGTACTGGCTGAGTCACATTGAGCATTTACTCCAATTGCGGCAGTGAGCAGCAGACTTTTAAGCTATCTTTGGGCCTTCTGTTCATTCCCAAATTGGAAAGGGGAAGAAAGAAGAGAAGCCAACTGAGCCATACTCTCAAGGAGTGCTCCTTGAGGTTGTAGCTCAGTTCCTTACCCTCTCCTTTCTGTGTGTGGGCAGATGACTTGCTGGGGCCTCTGTAGGCCAGATAAGGCCAGCCTGATAGGCCAGATTTGGCCAATGTGGAAGAGGCTCCCCACCTCTGCTTTAAAGGATTCAATCAATTCATAGAGGACAGAACAAGGGCTAGAAAGCTAAAGTGTTGTTTGGGAGGAAGGGACTAAAAAGCATTCCCTGCATGCATGGATTTCCCAGATGGCCAGCTAGGTAATTTTAGACCTTGAATTTAGCAGACTTGTGCTTCTATCCTTTTAGATGGCAGTTGTGGAGCACAGAACTAAAATCTTTACTTCCCTGCTCCCTCTGACATTGCACGCATTACAACTGCTTCTACATGTCAGAACAAACAATGAGACAAACACAAACTGTCAGCTGTGATAAAACTAATTCCTCTGAGCATGGATATTTTGCATTTTAAACTCACTTAAATCACTTAAATCACATCATAACTACAAGAATAAAATAGAGTTTGCTTCTGCTGCTCTGGTACTTAAATCAATGCCTTGGGAATAAACAGCATTTTGTTGCAGAAACACTTTTTTAACAATTAAAATGATAAAATGAGCACCTGTAAGCATGTACATGCCCAGCTAGCTCATCCTTCCTAACTACAATTTCTTTTAATAGAACAAAAAATTATGCTAGAGTAACTGGTATCAGCCCTGATGGGTCCTGGAAAGTCTATGTCAGGCTGGGGGATTGTTTGCTACACCATTGTTTGCTACACCTGGTGATATCTGGGTGTCCACTAAGAGAGGTGGATGGGCTATGGGCCCTGGTCTCCTATTCCAAGGTCCAGCTCTAGCTGCACCACTGAAGACTGCCATTAGCATCAGGATGGTTCCATCTTATGTTCCATCTTAAGGGGGAATTTTTTTTTGTTCTACTACTCCCAGAATCCCCCAGTCAGCATGGGGAATTAGGGAGTTGTAGCCCCTCCAAGTAACTTTTCTAAGCTTTTCTGGCTGCAAGCATGGGCCTTTGATTTAATCCAGCAAGGAAGAGGCAGAGGGGGGATGAGCTTAAATCCCTTCCAGCCCTGCCCTCTGCTCTCCTGGCAATAGCACTGGGGATGAGGCAAAGTTATAGGCCTCCATCCTGCGCTCCCTCAAAAGGGGTTCCTACAGCACAGTCACAACCATGCTGGAAACCCTGTAATCTACAGAAGTGATTGTGAGTAAGTAAACCTACACTCTTTCCTTGGTTGGCCTACAATGATTCCAGCTAGCAACATGGACAATTCTATGCTGAGACTGAGAAAATGGGAAAGGCTTAAGCAATGTTTAGGCTATCCCTTAGAAGATTAATGTTTCTCAGTTATGGGTCCCAAGATGGTATTTGACTACAGCATCCACCACACATTCAGTGATCAGGGATGATCAGAATTGTAGACCATTTACACCTAAGGAGCCATGATAGTTTCTTTGCTTTCCCCCAAAGTGTTGGCTTTCCATATACACAGAGTTTCTTTCTGTGGTAACATTTGAAGGTGCAATCTTTCACCTGCAGTACAAAGGGGCCCTGTCTCAATAAATCTGTATCACGTGCTTCTTTTCAAAAACATAACTCATCACTCAGAGCTACACAACACTCCTTTGCCTTAAAAGGATAAAATAAGCAGTACTTATAAACATTTTAACAATTGTTTCTAATCCAGTTGACTACTATTTAAGTACATATAGTTAAAACACTATAAAAAATAAAACTGAAAGAATTATTGATAGAGGATGAAAATAGAAAATAAAATTTAAATTGTGTTATAGTTTTCTGTTTGGTGTTTGGCAGTTTCTGTATCTGAAGAAAAAGTTATATGATTTTTTTTTTTTACTGGTCTAAATTAAACAATGTGCTATAAAGATGGATCCATTCTCCTATGAGTAAAAGAGGTGATTTCTCCATGATTGTGTTTTATTATCTTTTGCATCTGTGAGCTCTCTTAAACCCCATCTGTACTCTGTTCCAAACAAACAATTTGGGTATTTTCTTATCACACTTTAGTATATAGTCACCAGTCTTTGTACAATAGAAGATTGCCTTAGCTAGTACCTCCATATTCACATCAACCACATAAACAAATATGCATTGTCTTCCAACCAAATACCATTCCTGTAGCTACATGAGGCTGGATTCCCAACTGTCAGATGTGTTTCCTGACATGTTTGGATCTGTGATTTAATTTGTGAAGACTTTACATGCTTTATGGAATTTGTTTGCTGTTTTCCCTGCCTTCTGAGTAGCTGATATTTTGTCAGTGACAGAAAATCTGCACTATTTATGGGTTTTGCACTATAAAACTACAGCATCCCTATCACATGGCATCTTCTCCTAAGCCATCTGTCACAGAGGTCTGGCATTTTATGTGAATGCTGGTCAGGCAGACTTAACCCAAGTTTTTTTATTATGAAAAATGTCAGCAACTACAATATTTAGCATTTTACTTTACAGTCGCCATTAAACTTGATTACTTGTAGCTCTGTTTCATGGCTGTACTTAGATATCAACCATGAAGCCAAAAAAGCACAAGGGTAATCATGGCAACCCAGTTAGGTCCTGGAAAGTTCAGCTGGCAGTGATGCAGTTAATATCTTTGAGATATAACTAAGGTTTATTAATGCTGATACAAAATGTATTTGATATTATACAGATGGCGTAAGATGTTGTGGTTACTAAGTTATTATCCAGGATAAGCTGTACTGTCAAATTCGAGGCTTAAAACTATCACAGGAGATTAAACTATTTACTAAAAAGGGGCAGAAAGATATAGCCAAAGCATCTTAGTATGAACATTTTAGAAGTGTATTTACTTCCCATAAATATAATAAAGCATATCTTGCTTTAAGCTGAGGGATTGAAAATGTGGGCTTCATCATGCAAAAGAAGGATGTGAAAGGGTTTCTGATTCGTGCACATGTAAACACAATTGGCCTGATTGTTCCAACTTTTCATGAGAAACTAAGATCACTGATTTTCCTGGCCCCGTGACTAGCCTGGGTATCACATGGACATTAGGTTTTGAGGGGGGGGGCATGTTTTAAAAATATTTGTAAAGAAGTAGCATTACTTTGATAATGACTGAGGTTGGTATGAGTTATACAACATCATTTTTCCTATAACAATCCTATCAAAATTATTCTTGTTGAATGCTTGATTGTTTTGATGTGGCTAGACTTTTTAAAATTGAAATGGTATGTAAAGCCTGAAATCAAAATTAGATTCTGTTTAGCTATTTGCAAAGGTTAAAGAAAATGAGATCTTCTTTTTGATTGGCATATTTTTAGGCAAAGTTCGAAACTCCCTTCTGTAATCACCCAGATGTACTGATTGTCAAGCATTTCAGGTAAAGCAGGTATGGCACTAAATCATAAAATCTTAGAGCTGGAAAGGATCCCAAGAGCCATCTAGTCAAACCCCCTTCCATGCAAGAATACACAACTAAAGAACTCCCAACAGATGGCCATCCAACCTCTGTTTAAAGACCTCCAAAGATGGAGAGTCTACCATCCTCAATCTGTTCCACTGTTATTAACGGCGAACTCCCGTTAGTAAAATATTCCAGAAGAGGGAAGAAATAACCCAGCGTGACGATGACGGCATATTGGGAGAGGGGACTGGGCGTGCGAACCGCGGCGCTGCTTCCGGGACAGAAATATTTCTGTCCCGATTTCTTCAGGGAGTATTTTAGGCGTGTGAAAATCTCCTTAGTCTCTGGAGCAGCAGGAAACAAGCTTGCCCCATCTTCTGCATGACATCCCTTCAGATACTAAAGATAGCTATCATGTCACCTTTCAGTCTGCTCTTTTCCAAGCTAAACATACCCAGCTCCCTAAGTTGTTTCTCATAAGGCTTTGACCATCTTGGTTGTTCTCCTCCAGCTTGTTGGTGGAACTTTTAGAACACATGCATGCATAATCACAACTCTGTTCACAAAGTCAGCAGCTGCACTCACATAGCATGCTAAACTTTAATTTGTGTTAACAGTGGTTTATCCTTCAAACAATCAAACAAACCACTAGGCTTCCCAAATCTCAGGGTTGATTCTCAGGGCCTGCCCCCTTTTCTCCAATCCAGTTTGGATGACTGGCATCTCATACAGGGCTCCCCAGTGAAAATGGGGACCATTTTGGATGGTCTGACTATTCTTTCAGAATCAATACAAATGAACAGGTGAGGATTTATGGAACAGTTGCCATAGTAAGTCTCCATCTACACTGATGTCTTTTGTGCTGACCAGTGAGCAAACATAATAAAAACCTCCACTGCTGTGGCTCAAATCTTTCCCTGCATATGGTTTGATTGTTAGCAGAGGGAAAAGATCCAGTGTATATGGATGCTCTTGTGTTAAAATTAATTTAATGGATTGGAGCTGTTTCAGATGGTGTGTCATATGGGAAAGAAACATGTATGATCCAGTGTGGTGTTGTGGTTATTAAGGTAAACTGAGACTTGGGAGATCCAGATTCAAGTCTACACTGAATCCACTGGGTGACCTGGGGCCAGTCACTCTTTTTCTCTCACTGACCATCCTCACAGGCTTGTTCTGAAGGTAAAGCAGAGAGGCAGAAAACTCTGTATGCCTTCTTGAGCTCATTTCAATCAATCAATCAACCAACCAACCAACCAATGAAGTATACATATATGAATATAAATAAAGAAGTAACATTCTACAACATGTCATGGTTTGGGTCATAAATGCAGAATGAGAACCAATGTGAAGATTTTCCAGTTGCTCTGTACACTTCGCAATAAAGCTTTATTTTTCAGTAAAGGACACAATCTGGCTCTCTTTATTACAGTAAGCCTTTTAAAAGATCTTTGTAATTCAAAACTCCATTTCAGATAAAGTGAGATTGTTGCTGATGTATAAAAGACCCATAACAAATGGTCCTCTTGTATCTGATTAGTGTATTTCTTTCCCTTCCCCCTGATACAGATGTTGTAATATCCCTCTCTTGTGGGGGAAGGGATGGAATATAATAATAATACTGTTTATGAGCTAAGCAGTGAATTAATGCTTTTATCTGAAAGGGGGTCATAGTTCTCTTTAAGAGTGAAATGACTGAGGAGATTTAAAGCTAAACTTTTTCTAAAAAATACAAAGTCTGATTTAATGGCTAGCTAGCTAGATGATAGATAGATAGATAGATAGATAGATAACATTTAAGAAGCATCTTATTTAAATTCTACTTACCATGTTTAAGCATAGGAATATATGAGAGGGCATTATTGAGATATCACTTAAGTCTGCCTAAGAATTAAACATTAACGGGTGTAAATCGAAAAGCTGGTTTTAGATTTAGATATATTTAAATAAAAGCATTTTCACTTATCCCTTAAAAGCTCCACATGTCTTCTGTTGTAATTATAAACTGTTCCCTTAAAAAAAAAAAATCTCTCTTCTTGCATTTCAGGGAGCTGACATTGAAGTTGATGAAAATGGCACCCTGGATTTGAGCATGAAAAAGAATCGAAATCAAGAAAAGGTTACCCATCTAACTTCTTCCAGCACAACGGTTCCTACTCCTTCCTCCTCACCCTTCAAAACAGGCAGCATTCTGGTCAATGCCACCTTCTACCAGGCCTTGTGTGAAAAGGAAGGCTGGGACACACCAATAAACTATAGCAAGAGTCAGGGGAGAAAAGAGGAAGAGAAAGAGGTACCCTTTTTGTTTGTCATCATGCCATGGTGGGAGAAGGAAAGGTACAGTGGGCCCCCCCATATCCATGGGGGATTGATCCCAGGACCCCTCACAAATAGCAAAATCTATGGATCTCAAGTCCTATTATGCATTATGCACAATGGCATAGTAAAATGGTGTCCCTTATATAAAATGGTGAACAGCAAGGTTTGCTTTGGGGATTATATTTTTTTAAAATATTTTCAAACCATGGTTGGTTGAATTGGTGGATAAAGAATCCGTAGATATGGACGGACAACTGTATATCTAATCTCAGGTGATTTGATTTGATTTGTGAAAGATTTCCCTGCATGTAGAAAGAGGAATTTCAATACATTTGTACCAGGGCTTCGTGAAAATTATCAATGACCATATTCTAGAGAGTGTGGCCAGTATTCCTAAAGATAATATCAAATTTTGGGATTCAGTTTCTGTTGGAAGTAGGAAAAGGATCTGAAATCCTAGCTACAAGCATCTCAATTTATTTTATTTTAAAGTGTTGTTTTATTATATGCTTAGATTTTTTCAGTCCTGCAAATCTCATATAGAATAATAAGGAATTGGTATTCCATTCTTATATTCCATTCATCCAGAATTAGAGTTCTTTTCATGTTGTGTTTCTAACGTGTACTCATATTCTTTATACATCAAGAGTGGGCAAACCTTAGAGGGCTGTGCAAACTCTCCAAAATGTCCCAAGAAATGGCCAAAAATCCCCTTCTGGTTTTGAACACTGTGGACTTTTTCGGACGGGGTTTTGTAATGGAAGCAGCCTCGTCCCCGTTGCAAGGCTGCTGCGCAGCAGGGGGTCCATTTCGGATGATGATCTCCCCTGCCGATCCCCTGCCGATACTGTTGCGTAAGTGCTGGGATTCTGCAGCACCATATTTGGCGATTTTCTAATCACGATCAACTTTCGTGATTAGAAAATCGCCAAATATAACGCTGCAGCATCCCAGCACTTACGCAACAGTATCGGCAGGGGAGAGTGTCATCTGAAATGAACCCCCTGCTGCACAGCAGCCTCGCAACGGGGACCAGGCTGCTTCCATTACAAAACCCCGTCCGAAAAAGTCCTGTGTGTGTATGTGTGTGTGTGTGTGCACACGCGCACACACTAGAGAGAGAGAGAGAGAGACCAGTAGATCACTGTGAATGAATGAACACATATTCATTCATGTTTAACAGTGAGCTATCTATCATCTATCTATCTATAGTGTGTGTGTTGATTTATTCATTCATTCTTTCTTTCATTCATTCATTCATGTTTAACAGTAATAGGTGGCTGCAGTCTATTTAAAAAGTGAATTGCAACTTAACACTGAAAATACCATAATGCAGTCTCAACCTTTTGACAGCCCGTCTTACTTATAGGGAATATTAGTGATCCAGGTTTCTTCTGTTTTTCCTAAAACATCTGTATTGAACTGGAATGTTGCATTAGGGATTTGTGCCTTTAAAACTGGGCCTGTATCGGTTTTGTGGAAAGCATACAGAGGAGATGCAAAGCTAAGGTGTGAGCCATTAGTACTGATTTCCTTCCCCAGGCATTTCTTTCCTTTCCTCATTTGCACTCTTAAGAACAAGAGTTGCCTGTTCTTTTTCATGATGTCTTCAATTTAAAACATATGGTGACCCTGTCTAGGCCTAAGAATTGTTAGGTGTAGACTTCCAAGCTATATAGTGATTTAAAACTAAAGGTGATAACAACCGCCCCATGTCTTTAAACACAGGCCTGACACAATCATGTGACAAATAGGATAGCAGCACAATTGAAAACATCAAGGACCAGGAGTTTGTATTTTGGGTGTGCATTTGTCTGCTGCTCTGTCCATCCAGATATCCCACTCCAACCTGGCTCCAACAAATATAAGGCAAAGTCAAAAGTAGAGAATTTTTGGCTCACCCAGTGTTTTGGACTATGGTTCCACTTCTTCAAAGGAAGCTGGAGGAAGGATGACAGAGGAAACCAGTGGCAGATGGAGTATCAGAGCAGCCTATCTGCGTACCTCTTTTGCACCTGAAATCTGTACTTCCTGCTTTAAATGGTACAAAGCGATGACATGACATGTTACTGTCATGTTTAGTTTGTTCATTTCAGGCAGTGATAAAGTTCACGTATTAAAGAAATCAAGCCAACATTAAAAATATAAGCCACATCCCATCCACTCCTCTCTATTCCTCACAAAGGCACTATAACACAAAGGAAACATCAATATGCATGTCAACATGGCACGTCAATTTGGCCTACAATAAAGACTGAATAGAAAACAAAAATGCAGCTGTGGGCCCATACACACCCCTTCATAAATAAGACAAATATTTACATAAAGTGAATCATGATTTGTAAGAGTTACTATACTAAATTATAATTTAAAGCCTGGTGATTTCCTTGATTTTTGTTATGCCCTTTTCATTTATGTGTTTATTGAGTATTGGCACTATGTTTTTTGTTTGTTTATTTGTTTACTTTCCCCTCCCTCTATCTTTTTGGCCATGTTTATCCCACAAATATTGGTGCCAAGTCTAGGCAAAGTAGAGTGCTATTTGGACTTGCCTTTATGATGAATAATCAGCATTGGGCCCTTATAATGCCAATTGAGTGACATGTTGATAAATTAACAGGAATCAGTCCTGTTTATTCGGCTTTTATCTTTCCATATAACTTAGTAACAGTGCACACAAAATGGCTGCCAGGTGGAGGCCATATTAGATGCTGCCTGATGGTCTTGTTGCCTCACAGTAAGCTGTTTGGGACCAATATCTTGCATCTCAGAAAATTAAGGCATTTATTCTTATGCCAGTGCAAAATTCAGGAAGAAAAAAAGTATGGGGGAAAGAATCCCTTAATCCTTTTGATGACTATGATGACCAATCTATATGGTAAATCATTCTGGCCAGAATCCAAGAGTGTACTTCATGCAGAATCATTGTTTTCCCCTTTCATCTACAGCCACCCACCTAAAGTTCTTTTAAAACTTGTTCCAGAAGGCAGAGAAACTTTAGTGCCCTGATCAGTAAAGAGTGATCAGGGCAGGCACTGCGAAAGGGAGGTTTTTGTCATTGCAAAATGCTTCAAATCAATTACAGAACTTTGGCACAGGTTCAGAGTGAATCATAAGTGTTGGATTGGGGTGGGGTTTACTGGGAAGCCTGGTTTGAAACACCTGTTACTCAGTTTTAAGGGGGGTGCAAAACACAGGAGTTTCATTATGAAACATTGAAAAATGTTTGCAGAACTGTGGTATGGGTGTGGAGCAAATTGGACAGTACTGGATTTGGAGGTGTTTACTCGGAACCGCAAGTTGAGGTATCTTTTTCTCAGTTTGGGGGCATTGCCAAATGTGTGTTTTATTTTTGCAAAACAATCTCTAAACTTTGGCATTCATTTGGAGGAATTCTAAATTTCAGAATACAAACAAAGTTGATGTGGGCCAGAAAAACACCCATGAGGCTTATGAAGCCCATGGGCTCTGTGTAGCGTACCTATGAGTGTAGCTAGGGGCAGGGGAATGTGGTCTTTGTCTTGCTTATAACAGTTCTGCCTACCCAATTAATTTTTCATTCAGCCCCCAAATTTCTAGAATTAAAATGACTTAAAACTTCAGCTGAGCATTTAGAAATATAGTTTAGGCATCCAAAGGAAAGGGGGCAGGCAAAGTTACCCAAGGGAATGCAATCACTTCAAATATAAGAGTTCTAGGCATTCATGCTTTTCAGCATCTCACTGGGCTTGTCTACACTGGCAAAATTAAACAACCTCACCTTGTGTTCACTGGGAGCTGTCCAGGTGCTGTACAGCTCAATCTGGTTGTTTGTTTGTTTTTTCTGTTTTTTAAACTGTCTCAGAGCTTTAATCTGCACCAAAAAAAGGTGGGCATTTACTCTGGGTTTGAGCAGAAAATCTGGATGTTTGCATGTGTGTGTGGATGAATTTTGGTGGGTGGGTGGAAGAGGTCAGGACAAGGCTCCCTGGGCCAGGTGATCTCTTTGCATGTTTCACTTTCACTTTTTAGTGGATCCTTGATTGCCTCCTCCCATATAATCCACCCTCTACTCTCAAGCCCTCTGGGAGACATTCACTCCAGTCAGCCAGGACCAGGTTAGCACGTGTCACCCAGGGGACTTTTTCTTCTGCTGCCTCTAGACTGTGGAATGACCTGCCGGAAGAGATTTGACAGCAGAGAGTACACTATACATTTAAAATGGCATTAAAGGCCAGTCTCTTCTGACAGGCCAATCCAGATGATTTTTAAATTATATTTTTTTTAATTATGAAATTTCAGGTATGGACTGATTGTTTTAATATGTCTTATATATTATTTTAAATGGATCTTATGCATTTTTAATTTATTTTATGTGTTGTATTTGAATTTGTTGTTTCATGCCTCAATCATAGGGAAAGATGGAAGATTCAGAAATTTAAAGACTCACATGACCTAAAACACTAGCATCATTTTTTAACATTGTATTGACCATGGTCTTGTTAAACGATCACCACAAAGGGTCTGCGAAGATGTGAATAATTTCATGTGTTGCCTGTGACATACCTCTGCCCTCTGAAATGGTATTGGGCAGCCAGTGGCAGAAGTAGGGGGTGCAGATAGACCAAAGTACACCAGGTGACACTGTTGGGGGGAGGGGTGATCCCAGCCTTACAGTGGACAGTTCTCTCCTTCATTCATTGTATACAAAATGGATACAATGCACATGGATGCACCTATGTGCAGACAATTATCCTATAGATAATACTATTTCTGGAAAGTCTCCCCAAGTGTCTCTCAGAAAATTGACCTAGAAGGAATAATTATCCCAAGACATTTTGCTGTCAGAGAAGGAACAGTAAATTGTGTCCTCTCCATACTGGGGCCATAAACAATATTTGCAATTCTTTTCATCCTTGGTGAGAATGAGTACCTTGACACATTGGGACACCCTGTCAAAACAACAACACCTGTCCACCTCTGTCAGATTTTTTAGGCCCATGTAAGAGTGCTTTCCCCCATTTGTTTTCCTTTTCATTCTGTTTTGTTTTACACAAAGCATCATATTATGCACAAAAATATATTTTGTATTATGCTAGTATTGTGTTTTGCATTATGTTGGTTGACTCAGATGTTTGCCATGCTAAGTAGTGGATTCTAAGTGCTGTGGTCCAATAATTAAGTTTTTCAAGCTCTGGTGAAGAATGGGTGCATCATTAGAGTCATACTATGCTAAATTGCTTCTCATTATTGGTCTTGGACCCACAGTACATGTGTAATTCACACAATTAATGAACAAAGTGAATCATGTAAATGTTGCCCCTGGTCCATGTCTGAGACATATTTGTTCCAAGCAATACTAGATATCAACAGGAGACTTGGGAGCAAATCCTTAGTGAATTGTAACAGTGTCAGCTGCCCTTCTGGATAAAAAGAGATAATTATTTGAGTTCAAATTTATTCTCATCTTATTCATAAGCACAACAGTTGGTCAATTTTGTTGGCCATTTTAAGAATATATTGTGTCCTACACATGCTGAGAAATGGCCTGTCCAGATGCCTCTTAAAAAAAGGAAAAATCCTAAATTTGGAAAAGGCCAACATTCTTTCCAAAAAGGGAAAATGCTGAGAAATAACTGGAGCTGTCAATTTAGTTCAACTGTCATTTCTGCAAAAAATTCAGGGCTTAAAATGTTAAAAGTGCCAGATGCTATTATCTGTTATTTGTGTTGTCATTATGTCCTGGTCTTTGCAGAAATCAATATAAATGTCCATCTGTACATTAATGGAATTTCATTCTCCTGCCACCCCCACCCCCTATATCTGCCTAGGAACACACAGACTGGAAAGGCTCCAAAGAAGGATGCAAGTACTTGAGCTTCTCGAACAACACACCCATGCATACACAAGTGCAATTCTGTTTCCACTTTGAAAACAAAATTGAGAGCTCGGGGCTTGGCTACACACTGTTTTAGCTTTCTAAATCTTGATGATTTTGTTTGGTGCTATTGAAGATGGCATTGTGAGGGCATTGTATTCCATCCTGTTTCCACAAAAGAATTGAAGAATACATGCATAAGTAACATTCAAGCAAATGCAATAAACTTCACAATAAATTGCAGGAGTAGCTATGTTGGCCATAAAACAAATTACAAAATACACATTGTGATAATAACTATATTAGACCTAAAAGGATACTTGTCTTCTTTGAATCAGCTGCACATATACCAGTAGTCAGCACTGAGTAAAAGAAAGCAGCGCATTTTTAATAACAATCTCTTTTCTTATTTCAGAAAGATCCTGTGATCTGTCCTGAAAATCTGGAGGAAAAAAAATACTCCGATGCCTCTGTCCCAAGTCCAAAACCTAAGCTCCAGTCACGAGATCTCAAAAAGGAACTGATCACGTGGGTAACAAAACAGTTAATAGTTTTCTTTCTTGTCTATTTTGGCTTTGAGAACACTGAGGCACTTCATAGTGCTGACTCAGAAAATCTGGCTATATAGGCTATAGCGCTTTGGGTGCCAGGACATCTCCTATACAGTTGGTGCTTGTATTGAAATATCTGGGAAGAGTAGCATCAATAATATATTCACTTTTGCACCAATTATGTGTACTATGAGATCCACTTGCCCATAAGGAGCCCTGGTGGCACAGTGGTTAAATGCCAGTACTGCAAGCCACCACATTGCAAGTTCAATCCCACAGGGCCCCAAGGTTCACTCAGCCTTCCATCCTTTTGTAGGTCAGTAAAATGAGTACCAGGCTTGTGGGATTAATTAGCCAACACACATTGGAAACTGCTTAATGCGGTGTAGATGTGTAAATTGATATTGCTTAAATCAATTGGTAAGCTGCTCTGAGAGGCTGAAGATCAGGGTATAAATATCTAAAAATAAGTAAATAAGAGAGTCATAGATGTGGTTTCCAAGGACTGGATTGCACAAGCAATGGTCAATTTGCTGGAGCTTTAGGTAAGTCTGTTATTTTTTTACACTTCTGTGGTATCACTCCTCCTTCAGTACACATAAACAAGCAAATAAATCAGAATGTGTTACTGGCTGCAGAATCTTTCAAACAGAACAGTAATATGACAGGAGTTGGGGGAGCACATTAAACTCCTTGGCCACAATAGCATCCTATTTCCCCTTAATAGCCATTCCCCCCCCCCAAGCCCAGTTTAGATGTAGACTTTTAATCAGGGGGTGACTCAGGGCCTGTCTACACTGCAGAAATACATCAGTTTGACACCACTTTATCCAGTATAGGTCTATCATATGGAATCCTGCTATTTGTAGTTTTGTGAGGTATTTCACCTCTTCTATCACAGAACTCTAGTTCCTCACCAAACTAAAAGTTTGGTTCCATAGGATAGAACTATGGTGGATAGTGCTTTCAAAGTGATGTATTTCTGCAGTGTAGACAGGCCCTCAGAGGGCCAAGAATGTGGCAAAATTGCAAGACTGCCCCCATTGCACCACATGTTGGGTGGAATGGGGGTGTTAGGGGCCTCAAAATTATAGAATCATAGATTTGGAAGAGACCACAAGGGCCATCTGTTCCAACCAACTCCCATGCAGGAAGACCCAATCAAAGCACTCCTGACAGATGGCCATACAGCCTCTGTTTAAAGACCTCCAAAGAAGGAGACTCCACCACACTCTTGCAACAGTGCATTCCACTGCTGAACAGCCAAGGGGGCACACACAGCTCACAGGCTACACTTTCCCAAACCCTGTAATAGATCTTGGTGTCAGCCCTAAGTCTGATTTTTGCCTTCTGGAATGAGAAGCACTAAATTTACTGCTTCTGGTAGGGCACAGTGGACCAAGGGCTTGGGCAGTCAAAGTGCAAGTACTTTTTGAATAGCAGGGGCAATTGTGTCATCTGCCACACCCATCAGTCTTCCCTGTCCCCTCTGAACTAAGCTCTAGTCCTCAAGGGAACTAGAGAGAACAATTAATTTTCCCAGTAACAATATCTTGTTATGAGCAATTCCTGTTGTCATACACAGTATGGCATTAGGGGTGGGGGTGGATGTTTTATTCTTCGACAGCCATGTCCATCAGATTCATAAGAGACCTGGAAATGGTAAGGATGAAAACAACTAAAACGCCTCTGTTGTCTCCATTTTTGAACTCTCTTCAGGAGCACAGTCATGGTGCCTTTAATGGCAAGCACCTACACTTCAGAATTTCCCACCAGCTTTTAGACATTATAGCCTGTTGTGCCAGATTTAACAGTGAATATCTCAACTTTATTCCAAGGGCTGCTCACCATATTGTATCCACACTTGCAGGTTAAGCTTGCCATTTTTAAGAACAAAAAACCTAATAAAAGTAATGGTAGGAAAAGTCCCCCATTTTTCAAAGCAGCACAAAGCAGCACATGATTTTTTAAAAGATCCCCCACTACATGATTTTTGTTCCCAAGATTCATGCAATGATATTGCCTTAATAACTGAACCTAATGCCTTCTCACAATAGCAGGGATTGAAAATATGGAGCCCTCTGGACATTTTGGGGCTGCAGCTCCTCTTACCTTTTGCCATTGGCTGTGCTGGCTAGGAGGAGTAGGAATTACTGTTCAGCAACGTATGAATAAACCCATGTTTATCTGCTCTATAGTTATAATAACTGCAAACCATCAATCTTTTCACACTACACAGTCATAGTATTATGATTCCACTTTAACTGCCTTGGCTGCATCCGGTGGAATCTATAGATGTGCAGTTTACAAAAGGGTATTTAGAATTCTCTGCCGGAGGACTCTAGTGTCTCATCAAATTACAAATGAGGGATGGAAAAAAATATTCAAAAATATTTCCGCATGTTTCTTGAATGTGAGGAAATCCTGATGAGAGGAATCCTGGACTGACAGGAATCTTCACAGCTCTAGGACTTATTTTGTGCAGAATTAACAATAGAATTCATTGTGCAGAATTTTGTCCATAGAAAACAGCATTTTCTGTGCAAGAAACAGCATTTTCCTGTGTATAAAATGCAGTTTCTCTACCCAAAAAGCCATGTGCAAATTTTTTACAGAATAAATCCCTAACTGCAAGCAGTCTTAGAAAAACTGCTCTGTTTTTAAAGACTTGTTTGCAACAGAAGAAAATTGCAAAAATTACTTGTTGCTTCCTTCAGTGAAGAATTACATCTCTACTACAAACCTCAGGATTCCATAGGATGCAGCCATGCAGTCAAAGTGAAATCATAGCGCTATAATTATACAGGATTAAAGTGTTCTTAGTATAGAATTTCAAACCATCCATAATGTTTGTTTTGAACACTGCATACCGATGTGCACTACAACACATTTAGCTACACATTTTAATTCCAAAACACTTAAGTAATGCTATATAAAGAGTCTAAAGGTAATGCTGAGGGCAGGAAAAATTTACTAAATATTCACTGGCAGAAGAGGTAGTTAGTGAACAATACAGATGGCTCTATCATGAGGAAGTACCGATAATGGCAAGAGCAATTGTAAAGAAAAAATTTGCTCTGAGGCTCAATTACAATGAACTTTCTTCATTATAAATATAGATTGCATATTTTGAAATATTAATAGCCTCTCCAGTGATTATATTATACCAAAGCAGCTGTATGACTCAGAATGAAATAAGTTGTCTAAATGATGTATACTGCTTAAAAGAATATTGTGCATTCTATGTCTATTTTTTAAAATATTACCTTGAGATCCACGTTGCAAGGTTTAACAGAGCAAATACTTTTCCTTCACAGGGCATAACTGAAAATAGTACCGGGGTTAAAAATACCAAACGGAGAATGAAACAAGATTTTAGGAACAGTCTGTCATAAATAGGCTTAAACAAAGAGGGCACTTTTATTCTCCCTGGGGTTTTTTTTAAATAATAGAGTGGAAATGCAACTCATTAGTAGAAAATTGTAATAGTTTAAGCTCTTTCTCAGAAAATTGCTGTTTTGTATGATCTGGGGTCCTGAAGCTGACAGAATTTCAGCCTTCATTTCCATTCCCCCATTGGTCACAGTCATGCTCTGATAAATTCTAGATTGTTCACCAAGGATTAGTAGTGTGTCCATGGATTCTGACCTTACTCCAGCCCCCTTCCTCTCTCCTTATGCCTTCCTATCATGTTTGTTGTTTATTAAGCCACATTCTCCCATTGCATCTGAAGTAGGAAATCCAAGTTTTCACCTCTATTCTAAAACCAGGAAGGAAAATAAGACCATGTTTTGATTTCAGTTTCTGTTTTGTAAATATAGATTAAACTACATTTTCCTGATTTGGATGTAATGGGAAGCTGTGGCTTAATCATAGTCAGCACACTGAAAACAGTTGCATGATGGGATTGGCGAGGAGAGGCAAGAACAATGTCTGTGGACACAGTGCTTCTTGGTTTCGCAAACCATGATCTACATATTAGACTGAGATCATGACATTTGAACAGGGGCAGAGGATCTTGGTGACCCCCCCAAAACAGGAGATCACACCAGCCCTTTGAAATCAAATGCAAATATATAGCAAGAAGATCTTAATCCATATTCACATTCCAGAAACTATTCTATTCAAAGTACTAGCCATTACCTTTAAAGCTCTAAATGACTTGGGGTCAGGTTGTTTGGGATGGCAACCTTTGTGGGACCCACAATAGTCTACCCCCCACAGCAAAACCAGAAGCAGGCAGAAGTTTGTGGGGAGGGGGAGAACAAGGATTAGAAAACTTCCAGAAGTAGCAGTGCTTAATGTTAAGAGGCAAAGAATAACAAAACAGGGGTCTAGAGGCTTCAGAAACATCTACAGGTGGGTCCATGTGGCTCATAGGTAACACAATTCCCACCCCATCTTACACCCATACAAGCCATTATGTTTCAGTGGCTTGATGATTAAGATAAGCTCACCAGTTTACCAATAAGGTCTATCAAGGTGGAAGGAAAAAGTGTTAATGGCAGTGGTCCTACCACTCTGATATTACCTCCCATGGGAGATTGCTCCCCCCCGCCGGTAATTTGTACTGTAGATGTGGGCTTTTAAACAGAAATGTTTTAATCATTGCTGATTTTTTAAAAACCTGTTACTAGTGCAAGATAGTATTTCTAAACTGTAGACAGATGATGATAAATTTTTTTGATGATTTAATGTGTAAACCACCTTGTGTAAATGTGTAAAAAATCTATATTGTCCTTAAAACCAGGCTATAGATGCTTAACACAAAATATGAATAAGAATACAGTACTGTATATAAATGCCTAAATCAAAGAAAGCATAAATAATAATTAACATATTTTCCAATTGTCTTGGGAGATGTTTAAAACAAAATCCCTGTTACTAAATAGTAGTCAGTCTGACCTCAGTGTGGAACTCTTAAATATTCTTTAAAAGAAAAAAAAAGGATAGGTAAGCCAAATAGTTACTCCATTTACCCATGTATCTAAACCTGGAGCCCTTTCACTCTACACAGTTATAGAACTATGATTCCACTTGAACTGCCATGGTTGCTATGAATTCCTGGGATTTGCAGTTTAGGGAAAGGGATAGAGTCTAGTGACTCCACAAACTACAAACCCCAGGATTCCATAGGCACTGGCAGCTAAAGTGGAATCATACAACTATAACTGTATAGTGTGAAAGGGACCCTCCTTACATATTGGTTTATCTATACCCCCCATGTCATAATGACATCTAAATATCACCCAAACACCATCAAAGAGTCCTGTGGCTCCTTAAAGGATGTCACAAGACTGACTTACTCTTTCTCTTTCTCTTTCTTTTTGCTGCAAAAGACAAACATGGCTACATCTCTGGAATGGCTACCCTTCTGGACTAACAAATTTATCATGGCATGAACTTTTGTAAGCAAGACCTAACTACATGAGATGTTGTCTATGAAAGTGACATATTCTAATGAGATATATTTGAGTTATGCACAGGTAGTTTTAAGGTGTATTGAAAATAGGCGGGTTCTGTTCTGACAAAAACGAGAGTCTTGTGGCAGCTTAAAGATTAACAAGTCTTGTCGTGGCATAAGCTTTTCTGAAAATGGTCTACTTCATCCAATATATGAAGTGCTGACAGATTATTTATTATACACAGGCTTGTGTGGGTTGGGAATTGTAATCAGATGGGTCAGAGGAAATTGAAATGCAAAAACTACAAACAGGGGAATTTTAAGTGAATATTACCTACCGTCAAGCCAATAGCTGGGTGATAGCTAGTGTTCCCAGATTTCAGGGCCTGTCCCATATCCTCTAGACCTCAGGGCAATGGGAAGATTTTCAGGGCAAGACCAATGCCTTGAAAAGTCTGAGTTTATACACATTTATTTCCATACTTGTAGACTTGCCATACTTCACAACTGTGATTGACACTTAATGTATCTTGCTTAATGACATCAAATAGGGGCTGCCCCTTGTAACATCACCAGAAGCACCCATGAAATCACAAAAAATTGTTCCTAAGTCTCAGGTTTTGGTGCTAAACTGTCAGGGTGTGGGATGCTCCTGACCTGGCAACCATAGCAGTAATAGGTATTCTTGTATCAATATCACATGTATTTTGGTTTATTTTTTATTTTATTTTTTTAAAAAAACACTGTTATTGCTATTTAAAACAGAAGGCCACTTCTGTGTACAATTGTCCCTCCGTATCCATGGATTTGGTATCCACGGGTTTAAGTATTCACAGCTTGAAAATATTCTTTAAAAAATAATAATCCAAAAAGCAAACCTTGATTTTGCCATCTTATATAAGGGACACTATTTTGCTATGCCATTGCATATAATGGGACTTGAGTATTCACAGAGTTTGGTATCCACGAGGGATCCTGAAACCAAACCCCAGCGAATATGAAGGGACAACTGTATTTACTTGAACTTTGTCCCCTGAGGCTTTAATAGAGATACAATATTTTTATCACATTAAATGTGTTTATCACATCACATCAGTGCAAGAATGTGTGTGTTACTTTCCACTTGCTGTTTTGTTAATGGCAATTATCACTCTTTGTACTTTTTGCATTTGTATTCTCTCTGACTTCAAGGATTGCTGTCCCTGCCCTCCCACTCAGTCATGCATTTAATTATCTTCCACCACAGGTAACACTTTAAGCATCTGGTGGGCAATGTCCACAAAAGCTTATCCCATAATAACATTTTTAAATCTTCAACATGCTACCAAACAGTTTGTGGTTCTTGTTGCAACAGATTAATACTGTACCATACCACTCCACCCCAAAATTATTTCTACAACTTAAACAAAAATCTTGCTACCATGTACATTCATTTTTACTGTCATTGTATGGTTTATATGATCATTAAAAAGATACTGTTATGAGGAAAGCCATTCCAGATAAGCATCACAAGGCCAGTTCCCACCTGAACAAATGGACATTTCTTCACACAGGAGTGTACCACAGTTCGCAACTATGGTGGAAAGACTGCTCATCTATATTAGTATATTTATTTTACAGTGTGCTGGAAATGGTAGTTAGCATATTTAATGTGTAATTAAACAAGAGATATTTAATTGAAATGACTATACCAGTGCAATTTCCCTGCATTTTATTTCAATAGGTGTCCAACACCAGGTTGTGATGGCAGTGGTCATGTGACAGGAAACTATGCATCACACCGCAGGTAAAAAGAAAATGTGAGAGACATTAATAACAAATACAGAAATGGTATTTTGAAGTTTTAATAACAGTAGTTCTCAGAGATGGACTGAGGTATGCTGAGGCCCTCAACTAATCAAGGTTCAGAATGCTTATAGCATTACCAAAAATGCATATTATTTTAACTATTTTAATTTGAAATTTGGGGTATGGGTTTTCTTTTGTTTCACTATTTTGGTATCAAAAACCCACTTAGTAGGGCCTGATGCACTCACGTCCTGCTCAGTTTAGGTTCAAAGGATACGCTGAAGTAAAATTAAGTTATTTAGAGTACATGTTGTAGCTTTATAGATGACAAAGAGATGGGAAAAGGATAACAGAAAATCTAAGTGAACAAATTGGTCTCATGTCCCTTTATCCAAAACTCTAATACAGCCTCAAATTCCAATGTTTCCTGGGTCTGCACTGTTAAATGTTGTTACTCTTTTAGCACCAGACGGACCTTCAAGTTGCCAGGATCTCCCCTGCCCAAGACCAGGACAAAAGAAATCTCACATGGGGGTTAAGAGGAAAAGCCTTATAAAAGCTACAAGATAACAATTAACAGGTTCAGGACAGGTGTAGTTCCAATCCTCCTTCTACCACCCCCCACCCCCACTGAAGAGATTTTCAGACAGGGACAAAAAAAAATCCTCATCTCGCCATCTATTTCCCATCCCTGTAACAGAATAAATGAAAATTTTTCATACACCTACCTTGCCACATGATTAAAAGTCATCCCCTGCCCTCCGGCAGCCCGGGAGTGAATGCAGCCTGGACGGAACTGCATTCACTTCCTGGAAATGAAATCCTGGCCATTCTCATGAGAGAATGATCCCATGGGAAATTTAAAAATAAAAGTCAAACTAAAAAGTTAAAAAGTACACCAAACACAAAAACACATTTTAAAAAACCAAGTAACCCAGTGGGGAAGTGTGTCACTTACCTCAATGTCCTGATCTCGACTGGAAGCGTTCGGCACTGACCTTCCAGTGACCGGCATAATGGGGTGCCGTTTCACAAGCCCATGATTCCAATACAGAAATGGAATGGGTGATCTATTGATGGCTTAGCCCATCAATAATAATAATAAAAAACCAGATGGAACAGAAGCAGCACGGGGGCATAATGGGACAGGAGTGATGTTGTTTGAAAGGGAAGCCCTTTTGCAATCCTGTGGCATTCCTGTCCTGGGGTAATTAGGTTGTTTGATAATCTCCTGAGAGAGGAGATAGATTCTTGCTGTCAGAGGGATACCTTCTTATTAGCACTTTATCTCATACTACATGTCTGTCTGTGTTTACAGTTGCACTCAAGACCCTATTGAAGCACACATGACACATGGGATTTTTTCCCCAGGCCTTATGCTTCTGCTAGGATTTGTGCAACAAGAAGATTAATGGGTTGCAATCCTAGAACTCCACACTCTGCCTTGTTCCAAATGCCATGATGGTCTCAAATGCATGCAGCCATCTACACTCATCTTTTCTCTTGGCTTTTGTGGGCACCAACATTGTGCAAGTACAACACACATACAAACAACTTAGCAAAAGCCTTGGCTCCACCAATGGAGGTGAATACTCAGGCTTAAAAACTATCTCACATACAGAATTAACTTTCTTCTCCTCCAGCATATGTCCTGCAACTTGAAGAAGCATCAAAAAACTCCCTAAAACTTCAGCTGACCCCATGAGACCTGGCAACCCTCGTATTTATGAACAGTGGCTTCTTTAGCAATTGGACATTCTAGACAGAAGGAAATGGTTGCAATTCTAAATACTCATGCTGCTTCCTACTGTGGACTGTACTGGTTCTTCCTTCCCTCCCCACTATAACCATTTCTTCTATCCATCTATTTTTTAAAATAAAAAAGTCTGCCTTTAGCTTTTTCCCCTGCTGTCTCATTCTCCAGAAATGCCTGAGTTTCAGCCAGTAGTATCTCATGGCATCCATGCCAGTGAGATGATGAATCCACTCTGGTTTTTTGTCTGAATTTTAAAGACAAAACCATCCCTGAAATAAATTCAATGCTTTGGATAGCTCCTGTAAAGTCCAGACTAAAGCCTGGAATAGATTCATCACTCACAGATAAGCTACCTGCCACAAGGGCTAGAGCAGTGGCTCTTAACCTTTTCTTTACCAGGGACCCCCTTTAAATGTATTTTGTTGCTGTGGACCTCCAAGACTTAACTCAAGATTTAAAACAATAACAACAAACAAACAAACAACATAATTGCACCATTCATTAAACCTTCCTTCAGAGACACTGGAGGAAGAGGGAAAATTTTTCTCCTGCCTCTTCCTGCAAGTTTGTGGCTGGAGCGGATTGAATGGCAATGCACAGGCCAAGCCAGCAAGCCATGGATTTATTGCATTTGCATTGCCAACTTGCTCAATAAGATAATATTTATCACTAAAAGCTACTATACTGTACTAGTAAACATTAGGGATCATACCTGGTTGCCATCCATATTCAAGCCAGCTAGCCAACCAGCCTTTGCCTTGTCTTCTGTTACATTGCTGCTCCATTGTTGGGAGGAGGTGGGCCAAGCAGCCTTCAAGCCTTTGTGGACCCCCTGTCAGGATATTGTGGCCCCTCAGGGTCTGTGGACCACAGGTTAAGAACCACTGGGCTAGAGTATCAAATATCTCATTCATTCACCATATGTACCATCTCTGTAGGAATACCCCCACTCTCTCCTTTCCCCAAAAGATGTCAACATCTTAACATCTTTGCTTGTATTTTGTCAGGGAGGAAAACAGCAATTTTTCCTGTCTATTCTGCCCAACAGAGAAAGATGGAAAACAGTGAACTTGTTATCAATCTAAAATGTACTCAGTGAAAGTTGCTTTTGAGCAACAAATCCATTTTTATGAAAAACCACCACAGTCTTGGAATTTATTACAAGCAGTTTATCATTGGCCTTTTTAATGGCAACATATTTCAATCCAACCAGTAGCCAAGGTTCAATGGCATATTTTGGTATCCAGTGCCAACAGAGTTGGGATTTTCTTCCCTTCCTTCTCCTGCTGGAGTACTCTGTAGTTCTAAGAATCTGCACCAGAGGGTTTCCTAGCCCTCCTGAGCAGATTTTTAGTGTGGTGTAGTGGTCTGAGTGTTGGACTAGGAGTCTGGGAAACCAGGGATCAATTTCCAACTCAATCATGGAAACTTTCTGTGTGACTTTGGACAAGTCATATTCTCTCAGCCTTATAGAAAGACATTGACAACCCCCCCCCACAAATCTTATTAAGAAAACCCCATGATAGGATCACCATAAGTCAGAAAAGACTTCAAGGCACACAACAACAACAACAACAACAACAACAACAGGGTGCTGTCTGAAAGAGGCAGTTTTGGGGGGGAAATGCAGGATCTAGAGGAAGAAGGGTTCTGGCCTGGCCATTAATATTAGTAGTGGTAGTGGTAGTAGCAGCAGCAACAAGTGATGATGATGATGATGATTTTTCTATAACACAATCAAGGAAGTCTATTTAAAATTTGTTTTTCCTAGTGTTTCTGGCTGCCCACTAGCTGACAAAACATTAAAATCCTTGATGGCTGCCAACTCGCAAGAACTTAAGTGAGTATGACTTCCAAAGAAGAATGACTGATTGCTACTTTTATTTCATAACAAGTCCGCTCTTAGTTTTGTTGATTAGCAACAAGTAATACTGTTCAGATTATACTATGCTTCATGTAAATGTGAAGGTCTCTCCATGTAGTTTTGTGCAGCTAATATCCAATGTATGTGGACATCCACAGCAATGGCAAAATAGGGAGGTGGGGCTTGTGCAACCCCTCTTCTCATGTTTATAGTACTTTATGAATGTCTAAATAGAACTATATTTCTTACATATGTGTGTCTGGGGGTAGACACACATGTAGACACTCATGTACACATGCACAAACACACACAATTCCTACTAACAAAATAATTGTACTGTTTGTGAAGTCGAAGGCTTTCATGGCGGGCATCCACATTTTTGGTGGTTTTTTTTCTTGGCTGTGAGGCCATGTTCTAGAAGAGTTTATTCCTGATGTTTCACCTGCATCTGTGGCTGGCATCTTCAGAGAATGGTGGTGTGTGGGTATCTGGGGTTTATATACTATGAGTCCCTGTTGAAAGAGATTAGCGTGTACATTTGTGTATTCAGTTGTTGGATGTTCAGTTCCTAGGGTGAGAGGATATGCAAGGGGGATTAGTGCCTATTTAGCTCATGGTCCATTGTCTGCTGGGAAGCCCCATGTCCCTGGGTGAAGTTCATTTGCATGTATTGAGTTTTTATTTTGGTGTTTTTCAGGATTGGTAGTCAAACTTTGTTTACTTTTAGGGTTTCCTCTTTCCTGTTGAAGTTGTCCAGGTATTTGTGGATTTCAATAGCTTCCCTAGGCATTCTGATCTGACAGTTGTTAGCTTGGTCCAGAATTTCAGTGTTTTCCAATAGCATTTTATGCCCAGGTTGGGTTATAACGTGTTCTGCTACTGCTGATTTTTCTGACTGGCCCAGTCTGCAGTGTCTCTCATGTTCTTTGAATCGTGCTTGCACACTGCATTTTGTGGTCCCAATGTAGACATGTCCACAGCTGCATGGTATGCAGTCAATTCCTGTGGCTGTGAGAGAGTCTCTTTTGTCCTTCACTGAGCACAGTATTTCTTGGATTTTCTTGGTTGCTCTGTAGATCTTTTGGAGGTTGTGTTTCCTAATCAGTTTCTCTATTCTGTATGTGATACCTTTGATGTATGGTAAAAATTCCCTTTGGGTGGTTGTTTTTCTTCACTCCTGTGGGTTTTCCTGGGTCTGGCCACTCTTATGATGTCTGAGCTAGAGTAACCATTAGCCTGTAGAGCCCAGTTTAGGTGTTTCAGTTCGTCTTCCAGGTAGTGGAGTTCGCAGATCCTTTTTGCGCAGTCTAACAATTTTTTTATTGTGCTTCTTTTTTGTTCTGGGTGATGATTGGAGTTCTTGTGTAGGTATCTCTCTCTGTGTGTAGGCTTTCTGTATACCTTGTGTCCTAATCATTGGTTTGGTTTGCAGATGACCAGGACATCCAAGGATGGCAATGTTCCTTCCTTTTCTTTTTCTATCATGAATTGGATGTTCAGGTGGATGCTGTTCAAATGGTTCAGAAATGTGGTCAAATCTTCTCCATGGCTTTAAATGGTGAAAGTGTTGTTCACATATTGGAACCATGTTTTGGGCTTTTTGGGTGCAGTTTCCAGGCCTTGCTTTTCAAAGTGTTCCATGTAAAAGTTTGCTATCACAGGGCTCAGAGGGCTTCTCATGGCTACCCCATTTCTCTGCTTGTAAAATTCATTGTCCCACTGGAAGTAGCTTGTGGTGAGGCAATGTTTGAACAGGGCTGTGATGTCTGCTGGAAACATTTGTTGGATGAGTGCCATAGTGTCCATTGTGACATCTAACAACTGAATACACAAATTTACATACTAATCCTCTTCAACAGGGACTCACATTATATAAACCCCACACACCACCATTCTCTGAAGATGCCAGCCACAGATGCAGGCAAAATGTCAGGAATAAACTTTTCTAGAACATGGCCTAATGGCCCAGAAATACCCACAAAGAACTTACAATTGTGCTGTTATTATTTCCCAGAGGTAGTAATTTAAAACAGTGCATCCCACCCTATTTGATGTGGGAAGCAGAATTCCCACCCACCCCCAGTATACCAAGAACTGGTTATCACTTTTGTGCCCATTGGTTGCAATCATTTCCTTCTTTCCTCGAAACCTGTGGGACCAGCAGCCAATGACTTTGGGATCAGCACTGATCCATGGTTTGAGTGGCACTAAACTAAATATCAGCCTGCTCTGTGTCAATGATGGTGTCCCCATTCATAGAACCCTTATAAAAACAGGATATATTTCCTTCCTCAATATCTTTTCCTGTATTTCCAGTTGCACACTGAGGTGCCAGACCAGAGGTGGGGGGACATATATGCACAATTCTCTCAAATTAGCTAAGTTGATTAGGTCTCATTGGCTTGAAAGGGTGTTTTTTTGTCGCCACCTTTTCCACTTTGTTTCATAGGTGTCCTACTCCTGGATGTGATGGCTCTGGTCATGTGACTGGAAACTATGCCTCACACAGAAGGTAAGTATTCTTTACCTTATTCAGAAGGAAAAGCCATTGGAAATTACATTACAGACCAAGGGGAATTAATTGCTCTACTTCATGTACTTGTTCACAGTTTGTCTGGTTGTCCTCGGGCCAGGAAAGGTGGTCTCAAAGTGACTCCTACCAAAGAGGAAAAAGAAGACCCTGAGCTTAAGTAAGTGAGGTAGCATGAATTTGACATCTGTTCCTCACCATTTGATTGATACATCACAAGAAACATTCAGCTTGGTTTCAAATTCACTAATGTGTATTCTCTCCAATCCTTAACAGTAAATTCTAAATAAAATGTGAAAAGTTGAGTTTTATTCCTTCAGGAAACTGTACAGTCCCTGAGGTAATCCAGAGGATACCACTTAGTGGAGCTCCTCAGCCTTGGGAACAAAGAAGCAGATCTTGGAAAAGTTACATTTTGGACTACAACTCCAAGATTCACCCAGCCAAATGGGTGTATTTATATACCCACCATCTTTAACATGGTTGTATAAAGCAGGCACAATGTGTAAATTTGACCTAAAGTTAAGTACCTTGATTCCTCATGCTGAAACTTCTGATTATCAGCTGGAATCTTTTTGGGGAGTTATGTCTTCATAAGTGGACTTATGTCTGTGTGAATTAGAGGGCTACTGTTGTATTACTACATAGCAGAGCCAGCAAAATGACAGTTGACTGCTGCACAATGGGTTTCTTAATGTCTCTGCTAAGTAGCTAAGTATACATAAAGTTATGTAACATAGATGGTGATATAGGATTCTGGTGGATCTTTTGTGGATTCTGGCAGGACTTGTGATGGTGATGAATTGCAACACAAACAGGTGTGATAGTAAAATTCTAGCAGAGTTCTTCTCCCCCCCCCCATGACTTATAAACATACTTCCTACTATTATGTTTTGTTCTGAAAATTATCAATCATTATTCTAATTGCAATAAACATTATCAACTTCAATTGCTACCACTTTTTTATTATACCACAATAGATTGTTACCACTCATTTATTTTATATTTAAATAGTTGCATCCCACATTTTCATTGCAGGTTTTTTTAAAACAAAATGGATACAAATGTCTTGCAATATTATTAACATAAAATGGTAACATAATTAAATATAATTAAAAGCAACCAAGTATAATACGTAAGCATAAAATTCAAGAATCCAGCACAAAAGAAGGTGATAGAGCAAGACTTTTGCAAATAAAAATTTTGAATAAGAAAAGTATTCAGAATTTGTCTTTAAATGGAAAGATAAGAGGTCTTGGTAATTTTTTGTGACAGAGCCATGGGGCAACCAACAAAAGTGCTCCATGCTTGGTGCCCACTGGGTGTTCACTAACAGAGAACTCACTAATATAATGGTAAGTTTGATTGCCTTAATAACAGTATCTTAGCAGTTCATCCAAGTAGGCACTGTTAAATTTACTGGAAGGACAGTTCTCTGAAGTGGTGTAGTTGCTACAAGGACATTTCCCCCCTACAATCTTTGTCAAAGAGAAAAATAACATGGGTTTTACTGTGCTTCTGTAGATGTCCGGTGCTAGGCTGTGATGGCCAAGGTCACATATCAGGTAAATACACTTCCCATCGCACTGCTTCGGGTTGTCCTATGGCTGCCAAGAGACAGAAGGAGAGTCCACTCAATGGGTCTTCACTGCCTTGGAAACTGAACAAGCAAGAGCTGCCGCATTGTCCTTTGCCAGGCTGCAACGGGCTGGGTCATGTTAATAACGTTTTTGTTACACACCGAAGGTATCACATTTTGTCATTCATTACTCCTTAAAAAAATAATTAATAACTGTCTGCAATTTAAAGCAGTTGTGTGAATTGAAACATTGATGTTATTAAAATATTATAAGAAAAAAGGCTTGTTATAATTGTATATGACTCCTGTGTTAAACACAACCTCTTACTTGAATGGCCAAAGTCTAGATGCCAAGATAGAGAAGGGGAAAGTATCCCACTCACTTTTTGTGCAGTCCCCCAAGCCACTTTGTCCACCCAATCCTCCAACCTCCTCAAAATTTAAAAAAAAGAAAGAAAGAAATTGGGCACCTGAAAATATTCCAAAATGCTACAAAATTGTCCACCCATGTGGTGGTTTATCATTCACTCTATCTCCAAACCACCCACACTTGAGGAAAAAAAGATGCCACAGGAAGCAAAAACTGTCACGCCTAGGTTGCAAAACAAACAAACTTGTGTAGCTTTCATGGGGAAGGCACAAGGGTAAGCATTTCCCTAGTCACTAGAGACACCCCTGCTCTGACTCTTTTAAAATATCTTTGGCTTTACTGCAGCTGTGGAAATCTATAGATGTGCTGATCTGAAAATTCTTTTGAAGGGGCAACATATTTGTAGCTCCACCTTTCCGAATTATTATTTTGCATGTGTTGTTCTGCTAATTGGATACATAGGCTGAGGTTCAAAGACTTCACCAGTACAAAGTCTTTGGCCAGGATCCAGTAGGATTGTTCCATTGATGGAGCTGCTTCTGTCAGCAGAATCAGGTGGCAACTTGTCTTCCCTATAAATCTCTCTCTTCAACCTCAAAACCTTCTCTGGAGTGTTGTGACACCACCACCCTCCCCAGAGAAGCCATTGGAGCAATGGGGATACTAGTAGGGGTGAGAGGAGAGAAAGAATGCCTTGTCATCATACTAGCAGTCAGGCACAAGTGTGATGTTGGATGTAAATCATTAGTAGTTTTGTTCCTTAATCTGACTAAGGGTTTTGCATTGCTGCCTTAACCACAGCTGAAACTTGACTAGAGACAATTTACTGTTTGCCATCTTAAGAGGCCCTTCAGTTACAGACCCAGCCAGTTTTGTCACTGGAACTCTTAGGCACCTGATGCCAATAATATAGTAGTAGATTATGGGATTATACCTTACAGAAAACAACAAATTAGACTTGAACTGATGACTTGGGGAGCAGGAATCAAATTGTGTTTCAACTTTCATATAGGTCCCCTTTCCTACTCTTTTCAGTTTGTCTGGATGTCCTCTGAATGCACAAGCCTTAAAAAAGGGCAAAATATCTGAAGAATTAATGACCATCAAGTTGAAAGCAAGTGGAGGTAAGAAGATAAGAATGTAACAGTGAATGAAGCAGAGTGAAGGCCATGGGCTGTGACATTTCTAAGGCCATTGTCACCCCTGGTTCAGCCTCTCCACACACCCCGGTGCCTCCACCAGCGAAGGACCTCTATTTTCCCAATATCATTGACTTTGACTAGTAGCAGAGGCTGGACGAGTTATTTTTTATTACAATTCCCAGTCTCCCAAGCCAGGATGGCTTTTGATCATGGGAGTTGTAGTTCCAAAATATAACATTTCCAAATTTAGCATACTTCTCAGAGGGGGAGGTGTCTTCTCTCAGTTGTTGGCTATACCAGACATGCAAAGAGATTACCGAATATTGAGATGCGGACCTTTACAATCAAATCATGTGTCTTAGTCTGGGTTTATAGGCCTTCTGCTTCCAAATCAAAATATAAAATTAAATTAATTAGTTCAGTTTTAGGTTTTAAAAATCACTTTCTTTTATAATTAGATTGAACCGTTCATTGGAAGAGTCAAATTTTGAGTGTTTTGTACTGCAGAAATGGGAGACAACTGCACTGGGTTTTGTTCTCAGGCTTCCTTCTCAACAGACACAGACACAGAGTTGATCCCTTCAGCCCAGCTACCTTCCTCTATTGGTTTTCTACTGCTTGGCATTATTCTGCCACTTATCACAGGTTGAGAAATGACTAACAATGTAAAAAGACAGTAGCGATTAAAATGGCTCCATACGTGTCGGGAGACTGGTGGCTCTAACATCAGTTGGGTGGTGCATCTGTGCTGCATGTTAGTCATCACTTTAAAGGAGCTGTCCTATATGCTGAATCTGTTTGGGAAATGCACTGCCTCACTGATACCATAGTCACCATCTTACCCAACATAAACACTTTCAGAACTGAAAAGGACCTCAAAGGTCATTTTGTCCAACCCCCTGCTCAAAACTGTCCAGGGGTATAGAAAGGGTTATCTTGTCTTTAGTAAGTCCTGCTAGTGCCAGTGTGGTGTAGTGGTTTGAGTGTTCATAGAATCATAGAATCATAGAGTTGGAAGAGACCACAAGGGTCATCCAGTCAAACCCCCTCCTTGCAGGAATACACAATCAAATTATTCCTGACAGATGGATTAGGACTCCAGGAGAAGAGGGTTCAAATCCTCTCTGAGCCATGGTAATCTGCTTGGTAGCCTTCAGCAAGTCACTCTCTTAGCCTTAGAAGAAGGCAATGGCAAACCTCCTTTGAAGAAATCTTGGCAAGAAAACCAAGGAGGGTTACTATTTGCTCATCTTCTCATGCTTGTGTGTGTATATTTATAATATCTTTCTTGAATTTACACTTAGGCAAAGCCACACAAAACAGCAATAACCATTATATTATTACATTACATTACATACAATATATCACAAAAAAACCCCAATACAATACAGTACACCAATCATCTGCATATGTTGTTTTAACCTTGATTTGGTTCATTAATCCCCATGCAGGTTTAGAAAATGAGGAAGAAATCAGGCATTTAGATGAAGAAATAAAAGAACTGAATGAATCCAACCTTAAAATTGAAGCTGACATGATGAAACTTCAGACACAGGTAAGAAAGAAAATATCTGAATGAAAATAGTGGTAATTTTGACATAGATCAAGTCACAAAATGGATGAATTTGACTTCATATTGCCCATGAGGAAATTGGCTTGGAATCCATGCCATAATTGCACACATAGATCTGGCACCGTGGAAGCATGTGGAAGTATGCAAACTTGGTAGCATTATGAGAAAATCATGGCAAACCATGTCGATTAATTGTTGCAGTCAGTGAAGTCTAAACAAAATGGGTTGTTCTCTCAAAGATTTTGCTTTGCTCTAACCTGACCTACATAATCAAAATTAAACTATGAACACATGAATCCACTGTTCTGTGTAATCTGACTGACCATTAATTGAGCATTATATATTGTGATGATCACCCAGTCCTGCTTCTTGATGTCCCTTTTCCAAGAGACAGAAAGAAATGAACCTATGCTCAGCTTTCTGGGCTTTACTTCCAAGGCCTCCCTTATGCCTCCTGTGCATCTTTTCTTTCATTTGCTATTGTTGTTGAATGTCCTTATTCACATATGTCTATGTAGATGCGCATTCAACAAACCTAAAAAGCTTGGGAATTTTCGCAAAGGTATGCCATGCATGTAGTAGATAATGAAGCACTAGACTAAAGTGGAGAAATTAGCTCACTGATAAAGATTAAGAATGAACCATACAAATTTTATTTTGCCACATGCATTTCCAGAAAGCAACAATGGGATTGATTAGTATAACAAATCCCAATGCTGAATTGGTAAACTGTTTCTATTAGCCATGATAGGGGATGAGAACCTGATGCCAATAATATAGTAGTAGATTATTGGATTATACCTTACAGAAAACAACAAATCAGACTTGAACTGATGACTTGGGGAGCAGGAATCAAATTGTGTTTCAACTTTCATATAGGTCATATGGGTGCAGGATGTTATGATTCATTAGCTATCAAACCAAATATGGTACTTATGATATGGTTAGAAAGTCATTAGGGACCTAAGCACAAAATGGGACCCACCAAAGCATAATGAGGGGGGTATCAGAGAACAAAGACTAAATCTAGAGCAAGTATATTTATCTTGCTTCGGAGTAAAAGTAGCACAACTTCAGTATCAAAAGAGTCACAATTATTTGAAATTTCACAGTAGGCATACAATCCTAAATCCAAGTGCTAGTCCCAACTAGCAGAGACCCACTGAATCAGTTGCTAAATGGCAAGTCAATATTTGCATAGTTCCCACTGACTGACTAGGTCTACTTTAATCAAGATTAGTTAACTAGTCCTAGTTGGATTTAGGTCAAAATACTCTTTATCATCCTTTGGACGTGTGGTGGAGTAACCAGTCCCACTCCGGCAAGATGGATAAAGGCAATGATGTGCAGCATGACAAAAGTTTAAGCCATTATTAGGACCCTGGAGACACATGCAAATAGGGAACGCAGTCCAAAAATAAAATTTTAAAGGATGATCACTAGAACCCAGTCTCCTTGAATCCTGACTCACACAAACAAAACAGACGAAACAAACAAACATGGAGAGAAGCAAGGACACTTAGGAGACAAAGAAGAGAAGCCAGCTATGCATTGGAGCTACCTGGTGCAAGTTTTGAAGGGAAAAATACATAATACCCTTGACTCTTAGCTTTGCTACAGCAGGAATAATCACCACACTTAAAATCAATAGCTAATAACTTTCCCCATTAGGGATGTAAATTCTTCTCACTGGCAAGAATGAACAATTTTACAGTTCTCATCTCACTGTGAGAAAATGACTGAGAACTGTGTGCTTTTAAAATAGTATTCACAGTTCAGGACTAATTCTGTGCAATAAAAATTCACATTTTTGCATTTAAAACAGCATTTTCTGCACATAAAAGTTATATTCTGTACAGAAAATGCTGCTATCTGTGCAGGAATTTTTTCCCCTGTTTTCTATGCAGGATACTTTTTTTCCTGCAGAGAAATGTTGTTTTGTGTGCAGAAAATCCTGAGTGTTCCCCCCCCCCAAGAAACTTGTTTTCTGAGTAGAGATGTTATGTCCTGCACACAAAAACCTACATGCATTTTTCACACAGAATAGTTCCAGAACTGTGTATATTCTCACCTGTTTAAGATTCTATCAGAGTTTCCTGACGCTTGAGACACCCTCTTTTTTTCTTTTACTATTTTTCAAATATTTTCAAATATTCTTTTCATTTCTAGTTTATTTTATTTATTATATTTATTTATATCCCACTTTTTTTCCAATATAGGGACTCAAGGCAGCTAACAATGAACTTAAAACAATACACAAACATTAATAATATAAGTATAAATATGAAATTAAAAAAAAACAAATTAAACAATTTAGAGTGTTAAAATGTTTAAAAATATTAAAATGCAATAAAACTATATACACCTTAAATGCTAAACTACACAGCACGTAGAAGCCCAGCCCCCATCAAATTGTGAATGCCTGATGGCACAAGAATGTTTTTATTTGTTTCTGAAAGGAGAGCAGAGAAGGAGCAATACTGGCCTAGTTCCAGTGCTTTGTATCACTATGAGGCATAATGATCTTTGAAATGCCATAGACACACAGGAGAGCAGCAGTCCCAATACTGTGGTCATGTATGCAAAGCAGTTGGGCCTTGTGTCCCAGACAGATATTTGAGCTCCTAGTGCAAGTGGGTGATCCCTCTGAAATGGAAGTGCCTTAAGCCAAGTGTAAGGCTCTGTTTAGATACACAAAGTTGCATGATCTATTTCTGAGTATGGTAGACAAGGTAGCACAAGTAAAAGAGAAAAATTCTAACCTTGGAGAAATGAGGCACCGTAGGAACTGCCTATCTCATGTTTCATGAGGAATGAAAAGCAAGAAGATGCTGGCATGGGAAATTTAAAAATTAAAGGGAAAAAACACACAAAAAGTACAGCAAAGCACAAAAACATGCTCACAAAGTCCCAAATACACTGGGGAAGGGTGGGTGTCATAAAAAGAACATCCCCTACCTAACTGTCCCAATCTCACCCGGAAGCGTTTGCCATTGACACTGCATTCATGTGAGTACAATGGCATGCGGATACAAACACCAGCAATGCCAGCAACAAATCACAATGGGAAATCAATTGACAGCTTGGGTCATCAATAAAAAAAGTATGGCTTTTGGACTTTACATGATCATGAAAGGATGATGTCGTGTGGTATGCTCACACTTTCATGATCATTAGGTGTCCTTATGACGATGTATTTGCCTGGTCTGATAAAGTCCCAGGTCAGGTACACCATGAGTGAATCTATGATCAAGTCTGCCCATGCTGACCTCCATAACCAAGAGGCACGCAATGGGCAGTTGTAAGTTTATCTGAAGACATACCAGGGCAACAACTCTGAATATTCGTATAATGAAGAGGAGACTTTCATAAATTCCTAGCCACTTCCTTGAATTAGTGCTGGGATAACAAACGCCATGTTTCAAGAGATAGTTAGATGGTGATTCCTAAAGCAAAGGTGTGCCCAGAAAGGTGGTTTAACAGTGCTTCAGAACTGGACCATATTTCATCAAGGCTTTAGATTGGACAATTTAAAGATACCCACATGAATTATTTCTTTGTTTACAACTTAAACTTGAAACCATTATGTCTATGCATGGACAAGAAGAGATTTGCTTAATTAATTATTATGTTTTCATTGATATTTACCAGAACATTTTCTGTAAAATTTCCACTATTTTATTTTTCCATGGAAAATGTACCACTTGTAGAAATGTATTGTTTCATAAAATTAATTACTAAATAATGAATGAGGACAATACAGGACAAAGTGGACAGCTGGAATTAATGTAATAGTATTTCAGACTAAAATCAAAAGTTATAGTTAATTTTGTTTACACATAACTGTGCCAAAGACAAGCATATGTAAATGTGCACTGCTCTTGAGGTGTGCCAAAATTAGTATGTTAAAAGTTTTCAATCTTCATTCCCCCCCCACCTTACATAGAAGTAATAATGATGGTACTGTGTTTGATTGAGATAGAATATACTTATGAACGTTCTGATCAAAATCATTTCCAAGTACAGCTTTCTATTTGTCTGAATATAAATTTAAATCACCTCATTCACATTACTAATTTCTACTAATTTCAAACACTCCAGTTCAACTACGTCTTGACTATTCCAAAAACCTTTTCAGACATTTATGCAAAACACAAAATTAATAGCTTTTTAATAACATTTGTTTGCCAAACAGAAGTCAAATAAACATGCCTAAATCAGATTTCTGTTTATTTTGAGTGGCATTTTTTTAATCTGGAGTCTTTTCATCTTCATTTCCTCCCCCCCCCCAAAAAAAAAAATCCAGTTCAAAGATATGTAATATTGCCCCAACAAAATAATTTGACCTTTATTTTCTTAATGTTTGTTATCAATTTACATATACAAAGAACATGCCTTGCCTCTCACCTTATATATGCAAAAACTTGGATCTGTCTAAGCTTGATCCTTAATTTTTCAACAAAGCAATCACCATATGGAATAAATGGAATATATGGACATAAACTTTTTATTCCACTCCCATATTTTCAGTATCTTTCAAACAATTGGGATGGAGGGGAGAATCCAATTTGTATCAGATGTATATTACAGTGACCAGCTGCAATGCAAGCTCTTTTATTTTCTATATTTTTCTTTTATTTTTAGCTCTCCTCTCCCACTCTGCTCTGTTTCTAATTTCAGCCATTCAGTGACACAACCTCTCCCAGGAAACTAGCTCCAGAACTCATATCAGGGTTGCTGCTATTGTAGTGAGTCAGCAGGGATGCAGTAAGAAAAAGACAGCAATGTAAACAGCAGCTTGCTTGCTTTTCTCTCTTTCAATGCCTTAAGGCAAAACTCTTCATTTTTAACCAGACACTGACCCTCCTCCCATATTGTGAGCTTGAAGCTTTGTGGCCTCTCATGCATTTCATCCATTTGTGAACTCACTTCCTACAAACAATGTTCTTTTTATCCAGCAGGGTCACTGTCTAGAGCTTCATTTAAACATGTTTCCCTTGTGGAGCAAAGGCAGAAGCCATTCATTGGTTTGGAAATAACATGACTTGCCCCAATTAGGAGTGCCTTGTGACACCGATGTGCAAGTAACTGAAAGTACTTTGAGAGTCACTTCTGCATGGACATCTTCCAGTGCTGTGTGCTATTTCTTCTGAGTGACAGATTGCTGATAGCTTTGCTTCAGACCAAGAGTCCTACTGTTGACCTTCCTAATTATTATTTTCCTTCCTGATTCCAGATAACATCTATGGAAAGCAATCTGAAAACAATAGAAGAAGAGAACAAACTTATAGAACAGAACAATGAGAGCCTGTTAAAGGAATTGGCTGGCCTAAGCCAGGCCCTCATCTCCAGTCTTGCAGACATTCAGCTTCCACAAATGGTATGTCTGTGGGTAAGCATGTAGCCATTTTCTCTGGAAGGAAAGACCATATGCAACATGGTAGCATATTACAGGTCTGCCAAAGATATGCAGTAGTTCTGCATAGTCTGCCAGTCTTACTGCAGAACAGCAGAAAGGTGAGTGCCAAATATTTGTGGCGGGGGTTGCACCTTCAAGTTGTCTGTTAACTTATGGCGAGCCCATACATTTCATAGGGTTTTCTAGGGCAAGGAATATTCAGAAGTGGTTTTGCCAATTCCTTCTTCTCCAGTATAGTCTACAAAACCAGGTATTCATCAGCAGTTTCCCATCCAAGTACTAACCGGGGCTGACCTGCTTAGCTTCCAACAGACAGGATATGGTGCCTTTAGTGCATTTAGACCAAACACCTATATACAACAAGAAGAATATTTCTGGAACAAGGAAAACTTATTGGGAAACTAAGAGCTGTCCTGCAGTGCAAAGGAAAGCAGCAAAGCAGCAGCAACACTCCGTTTTTCCTGCTGCCTTCCTGCATGATGTCAGCGTCCTTCCAGAATTCTCTCATTCTACTCACATGGAGGACTGAGGTAAAACCATGTCTTTTTGCTAACCAGATAATGGCTGCTGTGGATACAGGAAAAACCCATTAGCAAAAAGACATGGTTTTACCTCAGTCCTCCATGCGAGTAGAATGAGAGAATTCTGGAAGGATGCTGATGTTGTGTGGGCAGGCAGCAGGAAAAATGGAACATTCCTGCTGCTTTGCTGATTTCCCCCGGAGTACGGGAAGGCTCTAAGAGTCAATTCATACTAACATGTAGAACTGGACATTGCTAGCTAGTTTTGAAAGAGTTTCTTGGCATTCCAAGGTCTTGGGCACACCCAGTGGGATTAATTTACTTCCCATACTACTTTGAAAAATCTTATTTCTTTCAAAAACAGTTTTCAGTTCAGCCTTTGGGATATCATTTAAAATAATTCAAGACTTATAATTCAAGAAACACAAGACTATGTGGAGAATTCATTGCATAATTTTTGTATATCAGTCTCATTTTTTTTTATTTTTTTTTAGAAAAGCTGGGGAAGGGCTCAGCCAAGGCTCCCAAACTTTATGTACCATATGGGAATATGATACAGCTTGACATGGATCCTAAAAACTCTGTGGAATTTTTGCTATGGGACTCAAAGAGAGGTCTTGTCTATATGTGGGGGGGGAAAAATATGAACACGACTGAAAAAGTAGGCATTCGTAATGATGCAACCTGTCTTCACAGTCAAAAGAGCCCCCCTAAACTCCGCATGACCCCCTAGCCAAGATGGCAACTGCGAGTGACTTACTCACAATTTTAAATCTGTCATCACAATTAAAAAAAAACAACAACCAATTTTCCCATGGTGCACACAAGTGATAGTTCATATTTACAAAAAAAGAAAGGGAAAAAATAGTATAAGATTGTTGTGTTATCAACTTATCGGACCCTTGCTTGCCGAAAAAAATCCAATTTGGCAGCCACAGGCACTTTTCCTGTTTCCTAGCCCCACCCCCATGCTCATACACCCAATCAGATTACGCTGCCTGTTCGTTATCTGTGTGAGTGTGAATGTGAATGTTCAAACGATCGCACATTTGCATGTCATATGGACCTTTTTAAAAAATCCAGATGAAGCCCCGGATGCAATGCACACAGACTTTGCAGTGGATTTGGCTACCCCCCTTCTGAATGACACGTATTTATGTGCATGTCCATATGAATGGATCGCCATACATTTGCATGCCATTCATATTATTTTGACCGTATAGACAAGACCAGACTTTGAATGGTCATTTCCCAAAGAGTAGCCTCCATGCTGCATTACCAAACTTTATTTTGAAATAGCACCGTCATTCCCAAAGTAGTTTGTGATGGGACATAGGGACAAATTATATTTTTCAAATGGAGAATGGTATATCTATATCCTCCTATCCCCCCACCCCCCACTGGGTTTTGACTAGCAATTGGTGTGCCCAAAATAATTCTTAGATTTCTAGTAAATGTCTAAAGCTTGGTGTGAGTACTGGTTGCTCAAGGCCCTATATGTGAGATTAGAGTTATCTTAAAGGCATGTTTTCAAACAACACTGAACATCCTTCACCTCTGCCTTTCTGGAGCTCAGATCTGCTCTTTCCTTATATTAAATAATAAAACACTGGGTACTTTATTATAGTAAAACACTGGCTATCTCAAGGATATAAAAGTGTTTTCCCCCAATTTTCAGTCTATTTGGCAGAGCTTTGGTATGATTGCTGTGGCATGCTTGGAGGAAGAGCTCAGTGGAGCTGGAGCAGAGAAATCTGGGGTGATTCTCAGATAATTTTTTATCAGTTCATGCAATATGCTAAAACAACACTGGCTACCTGGGCAAAGGATGAGCTTGATGCTTTTATGACCCTTGATTTGGAGAAGAAAACATTTAAATGACTAGCCTATTAAACAACCATGGTGAACTAAACAGGCCACAGTCAGACAACATTCTGAAGAACAGGTGGCCACAAAAAAAGGTTCCCAATCCCTCAGGGCAGCCAGTGGCTTCCATGCCATGGGTGCAGTGGTTCACCACTGGTTTTTATTCCAGACTTTTAAACAAAGGAGATTTTCAGACACCTCTTGCCGTGCAAGCAGCCTCCGGAGCAGTAACGAGGCTGCTGCGCGGCAAGGGATCCATTTTGGACGACGACGTTTCTCTCTTGGCGTCATCCGTGACTGTTGCGGCTGGCATTGGAGGCGGCCGCACTGTTTTTCACTCACGGAAGTTGTCCGTGGAGATTTTCAGATGTGATTTTCGGGTGTATATATTCCAAAACAGCTCCATTGCTGCCGCGCGGCAGGGGAGCAGTTTTGAACGATAGCGTTCCTCTGCCGAACCCCTCCATGTCACTTCCGTGACAGAATGGAGGAAGACGCGTCATATTTCATTCATGATTGTTGCCTGTGAGTGAAATATGATGCGGCTTCCTCCATTCTGTCACAGAAGTGACACGGAGGGGCTCGGCAGAGAAACGGCGTCGTCCAAAACTGCTCCCCTGCCGCACGGCAACAACGGAGCTGTTTTGGAATATATACACCCGAAAATCATGTCTGAAAATCTCCCGTGAGTGAAAAACAGCATGGCTGCCTCCAATCCTAGCCGTAACAGTCACGGACGACGCCGAGAGAGAAACGGCGTTGTCAAAAATGGACCCCTTGCCACGCAGCAGCCTTGTTACTGCTCCGGAGGCTGCTTGCGCGGCAAGAGGCATCTGAAAATCTCCAAACTGTTCAAGGTTTTGAGCTTATCTTGGGGATTGGGTTAAGCATGTTGGCTAGCTCCTTTACTCTCTCTCTCTCTCTCTCTCTCTCTCTCTCTCTCTTTGGCTTTTCTTCACAAACGAAGATTCAGGAAGGACTCATCCCGCGCTTTCTGCAAGCACGCTGATGACTAAAAAGGCCAATCTGAGATAAACTAGTCCGGTTGCAGAAAGCACAGCAGAAGGTCTCCTTGGGTGATGTTTCCAGGTTGTGATTCTTTCTGCATTGTCATTTCTCCTCAAGACTTGTTCAGCGTGAGTTCTCAAATAAGGCTGCAGCATTGTGGATAGTGCATCTCCATGCCTCCTGATGTGAGCCCAGGGCAGACCATCGTTGGTGATCAATTTGGCTGAGCCTGAGATGTTGTTTCAGGGAGTCCTTGTATCATTTTTTTTGGAGACCCCTCTTATGCTGACCCGTGGCAAGTTCACCATAGAGTACTATTTTGGGGAGGCGATGTAGCTCCTTTAACATCTGAAATAAAATCCCAAATAGAGCCACTGCTATGCAAGCCTTCTGTTGACAGGTTCCTCACTAGATGAAAACATGTTTCTTCCAACATACCTCCACTTGATCCATGCCTGCTGAGAATACAAATTGCTGCTTCTTTTTATCTCCAGTGTTGTAGTTATCACACTGAAATTTGACTCCCATGTTTTGTCTTCATTTAGGGCCCAATCAGTGAGCAGAATTTTGAAGCATATGTAAATACGCTCACAGATATGTACAGCAATCTGGAACGGGAATATTCCCCGGACTGCAAAGCCCTGCTGGAAAGTATCAAACAGGCAGTGAAGGGTATCCATGTGTAGGATGGAGAAGCTGCTGGGAAATAGGAGTTATGTAGCAGCAGCGGACTCCAGATGGATCTGCAAAGAATTCCTGGACTACTTAGGAGTATTGATTGCTATGCTGCTTTTCTAGTTACAACGTTGCACTATTTTTTTTTCCAGCTGACATAAAAAGGACAGAAAACATAACAGACTATTGTATTAACAGCAATGACTCAGATCACAGAATACATTTATTTCTGTACAAATCCTTTTTGTTGTCATCACTGTTGTTTTGCACTCTTTTCATTTTGTATAGTGAATGTAAAAAAGTGTGTGTAACTATTTTTTTACATTTCTAAATTTATTTTCAATTCAAGAGTTGTGTATGATTTTTTTCCTTTTTTTAAAATCTTTTAACTGCATTTCTTGCAGCCTGCCATATTTTTACAAATGTGTTTGTTAATTTATTTTCCACTGGGATTTTAAATAGACTGAAAGTTATAGTGTAAATTAAATAATTTGCTGGGTTTGTACAGGAGGAAAAGGGGGAGAACTATGAAAGAGACAAATTAACAGAACGGTGATACTAGTTTTATTTTCACCACATCCTGCTTTTTATAACAGTTTTTTTAATGAAATAAGAAACGGATTTGCAATAGCATGAGAGAGGTGCAAAGAACCAGGGATGTAAAGGTGAATAGTGCCCTCTGCTGGATGAACTTCATCTTGTTGAGCACAGCATGTTGTAAGAGTTCAAGATTTTTTTAAGCAATAAATGAAATATAGCAATCAGCAAAGCATAGGACTTGGCTGTGTGTCTTAACCTGCACAAAATGATTGTTTGAAACCATTCAAGGGAAGAACAGATTTATTTATGGAATCACCCCTCCCATGGCAGAAGAAGAAGAAGAAGAAGAAGAAGAAGAAGAAGAAGAAGAAGAAGAAGAACTTTTCTAACCCCTTCGATGTGGCAATCTTTCAAATTACCTGTAGCTTTTTGGTAGAGAGCTATGAAAATACATTAGTCAACTGACCAATATTGAGATAATTTCATATTCGAAAAATGCATCCCCAGTTGGTGATTTTTTACATACAATCATGCCAATATCATCTTCCCTGAAAAGATAGCAATTGCACTTAGCTTGAAGGAAAGAACTGAGAATCCTGTAGATGCTTCCTTGTTTTAACAGGGATGGAACGATTCCCATTGCAGTGAACTGAGGCTGCACATCAGCAATGCATGATGATGAGACCTAGGAGCTCTAGCAATCTAGTCACAGTTACATTCTTACCTACAGCTCCCAGAATCCCCTAGCCATGTGGGCTGGAAGATTCCGAGAGATGCAATCCCCAAAAGTAACTTTGCCCAGGATCTGCTTTTACATGCATTATACACTAATGCTTCAGAGCAGGTTGCAGTAAGATAACACCCAAGAAAATGGTCCCACACTAGCAGCTCTGTTTGAGATGTGGACTGATACTAAAGCCAGTCCACCAAGCTCAGTATTATCTATAGTGACCAGCAGTGCTAGCTCAGAGAGGGGTCTTTCCCAGCCCTACCCGAAGAGGCCAGGGACTGGACTCTGACCTGCTTCATACAACGAACATACTTCACCACTGAGTTACAGCTCACCATTTTCAGCAGCCTTCCTCAAGTTGTTTGCCTTCTGGATGTGTTGAGCTACAATTCCAATCATCCTATAGCCATGCCAGTTGCAATTCAGCACATTTGGAGGGCAGCAGATCGAGGAAGTCTAATGTAGATGATTGCATATGTTGTACTATTGAGGGACAACCCCTCTCCCCATCACTTTATCCCTAGTATGTGCATAGAGCTTTCTCGTATACGGAAGTCAAAGAGGAAGCTTTGGCTTGCAGAAGGGAACCTGTGTGCACATTAGAGTCCTTTGTGGCAGTGGATCAGTTTGCAACTTAGTTCTGTACTGCAACTGATAATGGCCTTAGTTTCAACAGATTATTATTTGTTAAGGACAGGAAATATGTGGCCGATGTTGTTGGACACCAACTGCTATCATCCCTAGCCAGCATGGCCAAATGTGACAGGATATAGGAACACAGGAGGCTGCCCAGGAGATTGATGTCTGACTGGCAGCAGATCTCCTGGGCTTCAATCAGGATTCCTTTTCAGCCCTACCTACAGATCCCTGGTATTTCCTGGAGTGTATCTATACTGCCATTCTGGCAGTTTGATCCCACTTTAACTGCCATGGCTCCATCCTATGGAAACCTAAGATTTCAAATTTGGTGAGGTACTTAGAAGACTCTGCTAGAAAAGGTGCTCCATTGAACTATAGTACTAGATCTCTCTATCGTGAAGAATTCCAAACACCTCACCAACCTACACATCCCAGGATTCCATAGGATGGAGCCATAGCAGTTAATGCGGAATCAAAGTGCTTTTACATTGTACCATGACCTCCCATCCAAGTACAAACAAGGCTTGGCCCTGCTTAGCTTCTGAAATTGGATGAGATCAGGTCTTTTCGTGGTGATATGATGAGAACTGCAGTCAGACACCATCTGGAGAAGCATGTGTTTCCCCATTCCTATCTTAAAAGTAGATCTTCCAAGTGCTACGTTCCTTAGGCACACTCAGAAATACAGACAGACATGTCTCCAGTGGACCTCTTCAACATCTGCATTCAGTCTCAGTTTAGCAGCAGTTATAAACAGAGGTCTGATGTCTGTTTCAGGGAGTATAAGTAATAAAACTCTCCCCCCCCCAAATAAAAATGTTAGCATTTTTTAAAAGAAGGTATAAACAACCAGCTGAACTGCCTGGTTTGGTGGGGTTTTTTTCTTCTGGTTATTTATTTTTTATATGCACACATGTCTCTCGTGCATAGGTGCCTCGGTGTATAATGTATACATGGATCTAGCGTGAGTTTCAATTTTTCTGTGCTACGATGAAAGTGTTTATTTTTATTTGCCTGCTTGAGATCTCAGTTTGGATGTGACAGCATTCACAGCCATGACTCATACAATGATATTATAGTGTTCTTATCCAAGAGTGCTTCTCCAAGATCGTTCAACTTTCATACACTGTGGTTGCTGTTCCGCATTAGGTGAGGCTTGCTGTTCATGTGGGGATTTGATTTTGGCCCCCAAGACCTTAGTTTAGACAGGAGAGGTGTATGTTCTTAGAAGCTGTGTTTATTTTTTAAAGAAAACAATTTGACAGAAACTGCAGTATGTGCTAATATAAAATAGAACACCAAATTGCTATTAAATTATTGTACTTTGTTTTTTTTAAAAAAAGACATTTGCTATACCTGTTTAATGCATACAAAAATGAATTCATTTGTGACAGAGATTAAAATTTTAATTTACTAAATATTTTAAGAAATTTGTTATATATTTAATTTAATTTAATTTAATCAGTCTCTTACTGACCTATTTATCACTATGATTTACCTATGGCTTAAGTTAATTTATCTGTTTTTGGATTGTTTGCTCAGGATGTATCTTCATATTTATTTGCCTTCTTTGTACTTGATGTTTTGTAATGTGCACTGTGATTTCTCCTCCTTCTTCCTTTCCATTTCTTTTTCTTTCCTGCATTAATTTCCATTGATGAGCTATCCTGTAAATTAGACCTTTTGTAAAGAGCAATGATGTATGCATTTCTTCCTTCCTTCATTTTTTTTAATTTCAGAGTAGTTTGTATACTGTTTCTTCATACAATTAATATTTCTTACATCAAAGCAACAAAACTGTGTTCTGTGCTGTACATTTGGTGTATGGTAGGAAATAAAATTGATACTGAAAGAGGTTTCACAACTTTTTGGGTGTCTTCAGTTGTCATATTGCCAATGGCTAGCTACACCATTTGTTTGCTTTATATAGCTCATGTGATGCTCCCCCTAAAGTTTAAACTTAAACTCAAATAACAACATCAACCATGTTTATTTATAGCACTTTTCGCCAAAGGGCAGAACATCAAACATCTCTCTCTCTCTCTCTCTCTCTCTCTCTCTCTCTCTCTCTCTCTCTCTCTGGCTTTTCTTCGCAAACGAAGATTCAGGAAGGACTCATCCCGCGCTTTCTGCAAGCGCGCTGATGACTAAAAAGGCCAATCCGAGATAAACAAGTCTGGTTGCAAAAAGCACAGCAGAAGGTCTCCTTGGGTGATGTTTTTGGGTTGTGATTCTTTCTGTGTTGTCGTTTCTCTTCAAGACTTGTTCGTTGTGAGTTCTCAAATAAGGCTGCAGCATTGTGGATAGTGCGTCTCCATGCCTCCCGATGTGAGGCCAGGGCGGACCACTGTTGGTGATCAATTTGGTCGAGCCTGAGATGTTGTTTCAGGGAGTCTTTGTATCGCTTTTTTTGAGCGCCCCTCTTACGCTGACCCGTGGCGAGTTCACCATATAGTTAGAAAGAAAACAATAAAACACAACACTATAAAATGCTAAAATGCTAAAATAATATACTAATATACTAAAAACAAAATCCTCATCAGTCTCTACCCATCTTGGCCACCTTAGGCACACTTAGCAGTGTAATTCAGTGAATTGAAGAGGAAGGTCTTCAACACTTTATGAAAGGTGATAAGATCCTCCTCCAGCCAGAGGTACAAAGGGAGACTGTTCCACAAATGTGGAGCTAGATCCTGAAAGGCTCACAACCTTGTTAGAGCTGTACACATTGGTGGAACTGCCAATAATCCTTTGTCTGTAGAGCTTAAATTCCTAGATGGTACATACCATGCTAACCTAGCTGCTAGATATTGCGTGAGGTTAAAGCACAGGGCCTTAAATACCATGCAGCCTTCCAGTTGTACTTTATGACAGTTCCCACCATACTCAGCAAGGATGATGATGATTGGAGTCTGACATATCTAAAAGATATCGGGCTGGAGAAATCTTGACTAATATAACTTCCAGCAATAAATCCTTTCATTACTGTGCTACTTGGTGAGAACAGAAGAGAGGGGGATGAAAATACGGTATTCCAGAAACCAGAGGGAATACTACCCCAAAAGGCACTACTGCACTTATTCAAACATCACACTTTCACTCCTTGCCATAACTAGCACTGTGGTGAATGTGAATTCACATGTGGTGAATGTGACACAATCGACTCTTCATATGCTTTTTCCACATTTCACTTTTTTTATTATTCACATGATACATGCATATATTTGAAGTAATCTGTAGCTATTCCTGAGTTCTTCAGAATCAACTTTCCTTTTTTGCTAAAAAAGCAACAAATTACATTTGCTGGAGCATGCAGTCACTTCTTTTGGGAGTGTGTTTTGCCATCCTATGATCCCGCATTCTTTCTTTATTATTATTATTCCCCTCCCATATTGGTGACATTCTACCTCATTAGCAAAATCCTGTCCTCTCCTAATTTCCCTGGCTACACTGTAGGCCACATTTTATGGTCTATGTGTGGGAATCATCACAGGGTAGCAGCAGCACCTCCTCATTCCTCTCACCATAACTCCCTAGCTTGCTCTCTCACTCTCCCATACTTTTCTTTGTTCCTCAGGGAGGAGAACCATTATTATGATTAAGCTTTTCTCTATTTGGTGCTGAAATCAGTATCTGCATGCACAAGATTCCTCTAACTAGGGAGTGAGTTTCCTTGAAATCAATGCAGCTTACTTCTGAATACACATGTATGTACACATTTACCTGGGAGTAAGTTCCGTGGAGCTCAATGGAGCTTCCTTTCGAATAGACTATGCCTTGAGAAACTTTAAAAATGAGATGGAGGAAAATGACTTCCAACCGCACCTCAAAAGCAATAATAATTTTTGCAATTCTCCCCAACAGCGAAACTTTCCTTCCCCACCCACTTCAAGACTGAGACTAAAACTGCCATCCTAGAGGCATTCACAGAGAATACATTCACTGAAGACAATGGGGATTACTGTGTCAGATGTTAATGTATAAAGCTTAAAAAACAACAAGGAGTTATTAAAAAAATAAGCATTTAAAAGTGAAATGGAAGAAAGTAAGGTTTGTTTTTTTGTTTTGTTTTTAATTCCAAATAAGGATTACATCAGGCTGGTAAGGCATTTCACAACTTAGATATCATGGCAATTTGGGGAGAATGGGTGGCAACATGAATAGTAGCAAAACCACAGGGTCATCACACAGGATTACACACTCCAACCACTCCCAGTTTGAGATAACTGCCAGTGTGTGTAGCTGTAGAAGTGATACATTGCAGGAACACAGAGAACATTTCCTATAATTAACATTGCTATAATTGCTACAATGGTTTAAAACTTAACAGTGCAGTACTTAAAAAAAAAATGCTAACAGAAGAAGTATATATATTTGCATGTGGATTAACCTACTGTCTCTTTACCAGTATTATCAACTACTAATATCACTGAAGTATAAAAGCTTACACCAAAGTTTGCTGCAGTTACAACACATTTACTCTTATAGAGAAGCACTCTGGTGAGAATGCTAAAAGACACAACAAAGAAAAAAGAAGTTTGCTTTTAGAAAGAAAAAAAATATAGAATTGAAACAAAGTATTGCAGTAAATCTTTAGATTTCACCACTAATTCAGCCCAAATAAGAACTGAATTGGCTCAGTGCACACAGATCAAGGTAAGGTTTGGATCAGATTGGTCTGAATCAGATCACATTGGTCCAAAGCATTTTAGATTGATTTGACAATCCAGACAGCAAAATGCTGTAAAAGACAGTGTTTTTCTAAAATGTTCCAAAGCAATACCATATAAGGAAATGATAAGGGAGCCCTGGTGGCACAGTGGTTAAATGCCAGTACTGCAAGCCACGATGTTGTAAGTTTGATTCCAGAGGGCTCCAAGGTTCACTCAGCCTTCCATCCTTTCATAGGTCGGTAAAATGAGTACCCAGCTTGTGGAAGCAATTAGCTAATACACATTAGAAACTGCTTAATGCAGTGTAGATGTGTAATTGCTATTGCTTAACAATTTGTAAGCTGCTCTGATAGCATTTGTGGCTGAAGAGCAGGGTATAAATATCTAATTGATTTTTTTAAAAAGATGGAGAGAACTGAAACTAGATTTTGCTTACTGGAGCCAGAATCTCACCAGCACTATCCAATCACAGTGCTTGGGGGAAGGCATGCTGAAGATTGTGCTAGTTCTTTGTTAGTGGAACTAACGCCCCCAAAAGAATTTGTTTGGGGTTTGGTGATAATACTATATATATTTTTTATTTTTTTATTTATTTACTTATACCCCGCTCTTCAGCCACAAGGCTATCAGAGCGGCTTACAAATTGTTTTAAGCAATAGCTATTTACACATCTAACTGCATTAAACAGTTTCCAATGTGTGTTAGCTAATTGCCCCCCACAAGCTGGGTACTCATTTGGTACCTTGGATTTCTCTTTCCTTCACTCTGCCAATACCCAACCTTCAATCCTCCCCCCACTGCAATTTAGTCCAGTCTTTCCTTACTCTTTATATTTATTGTTTAGGAGATTTTCAGACGGGGGGAAAAACCCTGTGGAGGTCGGAAGAGAAACAGGGCTGTTCCATTTCCAGTGCTCCGTTTCACATGCCCCTGTCCTCCTCCCGACCTCCATTTGTTCTCCCTCCATCCTGCTTTTATTTTCCTTCTGCTATTTTTTACTAATGGAAGTTTCCGTTAGTAAAAAATAGCAGAAAATAGTGGAAGGAAAATGAAAGCAGGATGGAGGGAGAACAAATGGGAATCGGGAGAAGGATGGGTATGTGTGAAATGGAGTGCTGGAAGCGGAACAGCCCCATTTCTCTCCTGACCTCTGTGGGGTTTTTCCTCCAGGTCTGAAAATCTCTTTCATGGAGTGAGTTTGTGTGTTGGCCTCAGTTTTGTTTTAGTAGTAGTTTTGTTAGGCAGTGGCACTTCTCTCACACTCATTTTGGCTCTAGAGTGTTTTTTTTAAGATTAGATGCAATGTTGTTTTGAATCTTTGTTTAATGTGCTCATTCTTTCTCTGCTTTTCTTTCTTGTGTCTCTCTGTCTGTCCTGTACATATGTTAAGTCTTTGTGCACATATACCATGCATACCTCACAGAATGGCAGAAACAGGCAGGAGGGCAGTTAGGAGACACCAGAAGGTTGTTTGCTTACCCTTAGCTTAAGCCCTCTAGGAATTGGGGAGAAGCAGTGCAGCTCTATGAAGGGGACAAGCAACCTCATCAGAACAGCCAGGAGTGTTTTTCCCCCAATGTAAGTTGGCTCCCATGGCAGGGATAGGTATTCTGAAGTCTTTTACTATCCACTGCTGTCCTTCTGGGGACCTCTCCACCTCTGTTCCAACATTATTTACTTTGGCTAGGAACCTGCAAGCATCATTGGCAATGAGAAAGGCATCCCACCTGCTGAAGAGCAGTGGCAACCAAAAGACCTAGCTGAGCCTGAGCCTCCTTACCACCTGACTGGGCCTGTTCCTGGTGATACTCACTAAAAACCAAGTCTCTGTCCTCATCCAACTCACCTGCCTGCTGATTCTATTCTTGCCAGGATTACCATCAGCCCAGCCTCAATCCCACACATACTTCTTAGCTTGTCAACCTAGTTCTGTTGAGGCTTGCTACCAGCAGGGTCCACATTCAGGGTCTACATACCATTTTATGGGGGTCAGATCCAAGAAAAATTACCATCAACCTGGCCTTTTACAGGGCTATCTTTATCTCACTGCTACTCCATCCAGTCAATGTTGACTGCTCCCATTCCTCCTTCTGTAAAAAAACACCCATGGAACAGATATCCCTTTTGGGGTGATGATCATCCCTGGTTAAAGGAATTTGGAAGAGGGGGCTCAGACCCAGCCAGAATGTGACAGATGCTAAGTACACACCATGAATAAATCAGTCAAGCAGTGATAGAGATGTATGGTTGTGTCTTTTTACATAATGCAGGCAGGGATTTATAGTGTGCCCCTCCCTAGGGAGAGGGAGAGACAAATCACAGCCTAGGGCTGCATTAAAGGGATGGGCCTAGAATTTCCTGATTCCTTGCATTATAATCTTCCCATAAGGAGGTAATTATTAATGATGAGTTACACATTTTTGTTAGAAGATCAGATCTTGTCTTATTAAGAGCTCTTGCATATAAACCATCAAAATCTGGTGATTTATTAGTTTGTAAGTTACCAGTTAGTTGTAACTACTATAGCTATTATAATGTGAGATTTGTGCGCATGTGCAAACTAATTGCAGGTTAAGTATCCCTAATTCAGAAATCCAAAATGCTCCAAAATCTGAAACTTTTAAAAACCTATGGTGTAGGGCAGCAGCAGAGGTGGTGGCAAGCCCCAGCCACTAGGCAGAGATTCTTTCCACCTACAAGGAGCTCACCAGCTGCCTGCTTCTACCTCGGAAGTGGTGGTGACAGTGCTCCTGCTCTTCCATTCACACAATGGATATGAGTGGCTGGTGGGCTCCTGGGAGATCTGCTGTATAGAACACAAAGCTGGAGAGAAATGTGAGAGATGTGAGGCTGGAGAGAAACATGAGGCTGGAGAGAGAGATAGGGATCTATGAAATGGGAGGTGTGGATTTGCATTAAGTACCCTAATTTCACAGATCCCAGTCTCTTTCCACCTTCACTTCTCTCTCCAGCCTCACAAATAAAGTACATACTATGCTAATTGTGTTCCAAAATATAAAAAAATAAAATAAAATCCAAAACACTTCTGGTCCCAAACATTTTGGATAAGGGATATTCAGCCTGTACCAAAAATATAATTAAATGCACAGGTTTGGGTGTTTTGCTGTTGTCATGGCTAATTTTTTCAGTTTATCTGAAAAAGGAAAGGAAAAAAATAGCAGGAAAACAGGTATTCATTGTTTAATTTAAGATTTACCCACACCCTGCTTCGGACTTCCCATGGGCTTCTGATTACACACTATAGGAATATAAGGATGGGTTAAACTGTCATTTAGTCTGACCTAGCACATCATTTCTTATGTATGGAGATGTATAGATCAGATGAACAGAGATGTATAGTTCACATTTCATCATTTTGTCCCAGGTGCTCTTTCTCAAAGATGCTGTATTATTGCCATATTCATGCAGTAAGTTTACTCACTCATACATCTCATCCATGTTGTAGCCAGATGTTTGCTTGGCTTTGGGTAACTGTTCTTTCTATAAATCACTTATGAGAAATAGTTTTTAAATGCAAAATATAGTATGGTGAGCACATGTGAAAGCCAAGGAACACTGAACACACATATCATTGGGGAACAAGTTAAATGTTGTGGCTGTCCCCCTCTTTTTCTTTTTCTTTTTTGGCATTTTATGAAAGAAAGCTTCTAAATACTTTCAAATATAAAACTGTTCTATGTCTTCAAAAAGTTGCAAGGAAATACTGTGGTGAAGAACATAATGTGAAGGTTTAAAACAAACCAAATTAATATAGCATGCACATAGCACTAATACAAAATGTGTGTTTGATTTTTGTTGACAGGAATGAGGAATGACAAAACATTAAGTGTGGGTTGGATGAATTATTTTCCTGCATTATAATAGAAATAGTGGTGAAGGAGTAGAGTTATGGCTTAAACTCAAGAAATGATTCAACAGATTGAACTGAAACTTGGAAGAGTAGACAGGGGAGGTCCGAGTATGAACTGCACCAATTTTCAGGAAGGCTAAGAAATCCCTTTTTAATGGGAATGTAAAGTTCAACGGATGACCAACAGCAATTTTGCAGGTTTGGGCTGGCATTCTGTTATTAACATATGAAAGCATAAGACTCAAGAGACTTATGGATCCAGATGGATTCCTAAAGGCTCTTGGGGAGTTCCCTGTTGCCTTGACAGATCATCCTGTCGAAGCCCTGGATGCTCTCTGGAATAGAGAAATGGCCAGGATTGTGTACATGATTGCTCCTAAGTGTCTCCTTCCCACAGAGTGGAGCCAAGTGAACCTCTTAGTTCACTAGGTAGCTGGAGGTGATGAACAAGTGGGACAGAGACTAAAGTGATGATGGCAGAAGACTGAGAGTGAATCTGACCAAACACATGCTAGAGCTCTTTGGAAGGCCTATGCCCTTGTTATGGTGGTGTAACCCTAAGAGGTGGGGGGTGCTTTAGAGACCAACCCATGATGACAAAATCGATATTATCATTTGGGGGAATTATTGGCTCAAATGGAAGCCTGTGAGAGGTGGATAACTTTGGGATCTTTTCACTATGTCTACCAATACTAATTGTAGAGAGCACTCCAGTTTAAAGTGAGATAAAGTATTTTTACTGGAAATAACACAAAGTGAACTCACACATGCAACACATGTTCCTAAGAACCATACAAGGCTAAAGCAGAGTAAGGCAGAAGGATTAGCTAGAGGAAGAGATTCAGGAATATAGGACGATAACTACCAGTCTTGAAGAGGAGTTTTTAAACTGAGAAGATAATCAGACGGTTGTCTGAGGGTGGCACAGGAGGCTCCAATTCAGGGGCTCTCAAAGAAAGTGAGTGGCTGGGTTCATCCACTGTGGCACATCTTTCTATTGTCAGGGGACTAAGCTCTCATCTATAGGAGGGGGCGAATCCATAAAGGGGGGGGTGAAAAATCCAAAAAGGCAGCCGTTCGCAAACATAAGAACTGCCTAGATGGCTTTTTAATTCCCCTCTAGAGCCACACAACCCTCTAGGCCAGCTGGCCACAGGCAGCAATCTAACTGGCAGTTTTAAATCTCCCAACACCTTTTTTTGTTGTTGTTAAAAAGGTGCCATGATTATGGACAGCCGTAATCACATAGTTACACTAAAAAATAAAAACAAAAAAAGTTAAAATTAGCCATTTCATGGACCTACCTTGCCCTCGCATAGCCGGGAATCCAACATGGCAGCTGCTGCTGATTCTCCTCCTTTCTAGCCCTGCCCGCTCTGCTTGGCCAGCCAATCAAATTGCACTGCCCGTTCGTATGTGTATGAACAGAAGTGTGCAGACGAACGAGCATTCAGAAGCTGTACGGATTTATCCAGCCGATCCGGAGGAAGCCCAGATCCACCGCTCCTGGACTTTGAGGTTAATTTTGCCACACACACCCCTCTGAATAACATGTATTTATTTGAATGGTGGTCTGTACAGACCACCAATCTTTTGAATAAATACGTGTCATTTTTCATCGTGTAGAAGAGAACTAATATTTATACCATATTTCATATCCTGAAGGAGTACTTTAGTTAGTACAAAGCCTGAATGGCTTTCCCATGGAATAGACAAAGGAAACTGAAATTCAGTTGATTGTGTTAATGGCTGGGACATAGGAAATGATGGATTTACAACAACCTTGCAAGGCTGGATAGGAGGGTTACAGGAGAGACTTCCATAGGAATAGATTTGGGAATGTTAACTTAATTGTTTGTTTGATTGAATGAATAATTGCTGAGGCACCCATGGCTGGAAGAAAGGATTAGCACATATCTCTTTAACAACTGTGTTTACTAAGAGGTTTCCATACAATCCTAATAAAGGCTGGCTTGCCATTATATTTCTAAGATACACCCCAGGTCATTGTGACCTCCAACTGATTTTTTTTGTTTGACCCAGCAAACCTGACCCTGAAAAGCATCCAATATTTCCAACTATGAGATATCATGGGGAGGGGGTAGTAGGGCATACTAATAGTGGCACTGAAGAAATTATTATTCTCTGCTGTAATTGCATCTACACAGTGTTAGCCAGTGGAGTTGTCTTGAGTTCTCAGGGTCCTTTTACACTCTGGCTTACAAGAAGAGAACAAAGACCACTCAACAGCCTACAGTGAAGAATCTGCAAGGCACTTTGCAGACAAAATCATTCAGATCCACTCCACCCTGGATGCTGTAGTTGAGACAGCTCCAATGGTTGTAATCTTGGCACCTTCTTGTCCTGTATTACTGGATATGTTTCAATATGTGCAATTGAGGATGTGGACAGGATCCTTGGAGAGATGAATACAGTACATGTGTATTGGATCCTTTCTCCTTCTGGCTCCTTGCCCCTCCTGGCTGGAGGGGTACTGGCTAGGTGGGTAAAGGGTATGTCCCTGTTGGTTCTGCTGGACCTCTCAATGGCTTTCAGTACCATTAACCATGGTATCCTTCTGGGTCATCTTTCTGGGATGGAACTTGGAGACACTGTTCTGTACTGGTTCTGGTACTTCCTGGAGGAACAAACTCAGAAGATGGTGCTGGGGACTCTTGTTTGACACTTTGACAAGGTGATCGAGAGGACGGTCGCTTCCCAACTCTAAGTTGTCTTGGATGAAACCGATTATCTAGATCCATTCTAACCTGGCTTTAGGACAGGATATGGAGTTGAGACTGCCATGGTTGCTCTGGTTGACAACCTTCGCTTGGGTATCGACAGGGGTAGTGTAACTCTGTTGGTGCTCTTGGACCTCTCAGCGGCCTTTGACACAATAGATCATTCCATCCTCTTTGATCGCCTGAGAGGGTTAGGAATTGGAGGCACTGCCTTGCAGTGGTTCCGTTCCTTCCTCTCGGACAGATCCCAGAGGGTGAGGCTTGGGGACAGTTGCTCTACTAGAATAGAGCTTAATTGTGGCGTCCCCCAGGGCACCATCCTGTCCCCAATGCTATTTAACATCTATATGAAGCCGCTGGGAGAGATCATTCGGAGGCATGGAGCATGGTGTCATCAGTATGCTGATAACACACAGATATACTTCTCCATGTCTTGGTCATCAGCTTTGACTTCAGATGGCGTCTCTCCACTCAATTATTGTCTTAAAGCAGTAATGGACTGGCTGAGGGAAAACAAATTGAGACTGAATCCAGACAAAATGGAGGTACTAACAGTTGCGGGCCCGAAACCAGGTCCAGGAATACAACTTCCAGTCCTGGATGGAGTCACACTCTCCTCCAAGGACTGTGTTCGCAGTCTGGGGGTGCTCCTGGACCCGTCGCTCCAGATGTCTAATCAGGTAAATGCGACGGTCAGGAGTGCCTGTTATCAACTTTGGCTGATATGCCAACTGCGCCCTTTCCTGGAAATCAGGGACCTCGAAACTGTGGTACATGCGCTGGTAACCTCCTGTCTCAACTTCTGTAATACGCTCTACATGGGGCTACGCTTGTGCTTGACTCGGAAATTTCAATTAGTTCAGAACATGGCAGCCAGGTTGGCTTCTGATGTTTCCAGAAGAGAGCATATAACACCAGTGCTAAAAGCTCTCCACTGGCTGCCTATTAGTTTCTGGGCACAGTACAAGGTGTTCGTTATGACCTTTAAAGCCCTACATGGCTTGGGTCCAACTTACCTCTGGGACCACCTCCTCCTGTACGACCCTCCCCGCGCACTTCGGTCCTCTGGGAGGAATCTGTTACAACCTATGAAAACAAGGCTGTCGGTGACCTCCCAGAGGGCCTTCTCTGCTACTGCTCCCAGATTATGGAATGGCCTGCCAGGCAAGATCCATCTTATTACCACCCTAGACAGCTTCAAAAAAGCTGTCAAAATGGATCTTTTCCGGCAGGCCATTCCTGAATAGCTATCCCGGTCCGAAGATTCAACTGTTTTTCCCCCCTTTGAGCTGCCATTGAATTATTCTATGCTACTGTAATTAGTTGCTGAATGTTTTAATTTTTTTAATTATTGTATGTTTTTAATCTATTCTAGTTTAATATTATTTTAAGGGGTGGGTGGGTTAGGGTATTGAGGTAATTATGGAGTTTTTATACTGTATGCCGCCCCGATTGTGTTGCAGAGGGGTGGGATAGAAATAAATTTTATTATTATTTATTATTATTTAGCCATTGATCTCTGGGGTCACTCAGGTGTCAGTTTTGCCCCCCCCCCCATGATGATTAATATCTACATGTAACTGATGGGAGAGAACATTGGGAGTTTTCAGGTTCAGAATCACTGATATGCTGGTGATACCAAACACTCTCTCTCTCTTTCCTTTCCATTTAATTTCAAGGAAACTTTCTGATTACTGAACCAACAATGCCATTAGGACTAGATGAGGGCAAGCAAAACTTAATCCAGACAGGACAGATGTGCTCTTGGTCAGTCAAAAAGTAGATCAGGGAATAGGGACTCTGCCTATGTTTGATGGGGTTAAACTCCCCCTGAAATTTCAGCCTTGCAGCTTCAGGCTCTCCTGGACTCAGCTATGAGCCTGGATGCCCAGCTTTTGGCAGTGACCAGGAGTGTATTTGCACTGCTAAAACTGCTGTGCCAGCTGTGCCTGTTCCTTGAGACATCAGGTCTAGCTATGGTGACACATGCGTTGATTACATCCCATTTGGACTATTGTAATGCACTCTTTGTGGGGCTGCCTTTGGAAACTTTAGGAGGTCCACAATGCTGTGGCCAGAATGCTGACTGGGACAAGTTAGGGAGCATATATCTCCCCTGTTCTTTCCTACTCTGGCATTGAAGTCACCAAGGATAATAATTTTATCTTCTACAGGGACTTTTTGTATGAGTTGGCATAGGTCTGTGTAGAATTTGTCTTTCTCTACAGGGTCGGCTTGCATAGTTGGGGCATATATACTAAAGAGAACAACATGAGGGAGGTGTAAGGAAATAATGCGATCAGAGTATCCTGTTGCAAGGTTTCAAGTTTGGAGGCAATGGAGTTTTTAATCATAAAGCCTACTCCTGAAAGACGTTTTTCGGTTTTGGGTTTGCCAGACCAGTAAAGTGTGTAGCCGGCACCATGTTCTTTAAGGCTGCCTTCCACATGGAGACGAACTTCACAAAGAGCAGCGATGTCAATATTAAGTTGTGATAGTTCATTGGCTGTTAGAGCAGAACGACGCTCAGGCCGTCCACTATCTGCAGAGTCTCGCATGGTTCTGATGTTCCAGCATGCAAGCGGCAGTTTATTTACACCTTTGGAGGCCGGTGTGTGCCTTTGTTTCTTTGCCTTGGTTTGACCACCTCAGAAGATGCCCGTTGGCCATGGCTAGCCAAGCAGGTAGGTGGGGGATGAGCTTTCGTTAGGCCACCTTTTCTAGGCCCCTCTCCATATGGAGCAAGCAGTGCTCTCCTTAAAAGAGGCTGCTTAGTCGTTCAGGATGCTGCCGAAGAAGACTGTTATCTCCTGGGTCAGCCTCGAGCGACCAAAGTCCTGAACCGCCTGCATGCAGGGTTGGGTCTGTGGCTTCCAGTGCATCTTTACACCTGCTGTTTCGTCCCTCACCTATCTCTACAGGGCTTTTTCGGAATTGGAGTTGTCCTTCGAGCCTGTGCAATGGATTTTTCTGGTGGAGCGCAGCGTGCACAGAACTGGCCTCACCCTTTAAACCAAAAGTTCATCTGCTGTGGCCTTGCAAGCATGGATGGTAGCAGCGAGGTCCTCGGGCCGTTGGTTTTATTAGAGTTTCCTTCTCTTAGATGGTTGACCTTACAGGGTTGGATGAGCACCATCTGCCCAGGTTTGGTATTAGAGTTTTCCTTCTCCTAGGATGGTTGCCATAAGGCTAGAGAGCCCATCCTGCCCTTTGACGCTCTTTGTCAGACCCTTGGATTTTGACCTGTCTGGCATGGGAGACCCTACCTGTGGCTATTATGCCACCACCAGCATAGCTCAAAACATCATTGGGGTACACAAGCCTCTCTCCCACAACAAGGGGGCATCAATGAAGAGGTATCTCATTATTCACCCTCATTATTAACCTTCCCCCAAATCACACCTAGTTCTTTTCACTTATTATTTTCCCTATAACCTTAAGAAAACTATCACCATCAACTTACATATCCATTTCTACTATGTTTATCAACTCCAATGCCCATTCCTCCTTTCCCACAAACATCTGAATTCCCTTTACACATTCTAACCATTCTAAACAATAATTGCTTGGTTTATTCCATAGCAAATTCTACAATCAATTATCCACTTCAAAATTATAACATACTGCAAATTGAAGGCTTTCATGGCCGGCATCAATAGATTTTCCTAGGGTTTTTTCTGGGCTGTGAGGCCATGTTCCAGCCTAAGAGCCCAGAAAAAAACCAAGGAAAATCTATACTCCAAATTTCTATCTCCTTAACCACCTATATTTCTGTTAATTGATCCTTATAACCAAAACATTCTATGGTAACTATAAATCATTTTGTAAAAGTTCATTTTCTAAGAATTCATTTAGGGTGTGGGTTTAGGGTAAGGGGTATGCTTTGCCCTACCATAGAATAACATATTTGCTGTTCTTTATGAAGAATGCTATTTTAGGCACAATTTAGGCTATGGTACTCAGAAGGTCTCTCTACTGTCAGGGATTTTTTTGTAAAATGCTGTTTTTATGTATTAAGGTTTTATGTAATTGGTTTTGTATGTAATGGTTTGAGCTTTGAACTATGACTCTGGAGACCAGGGTTCGAATCCCTGCTTGACCTGCTAAGAAATTCTGTGATTTGCAGTTTAGGGAGGCGTATTTAGAATGGTGTAGTATATATTTCAGAGGAGGGAACTGGCATAACCACCTCTGAGTGATTTTGCCTATGAATACGTGGACTTGCCATAAGTCAACAGTGATTTGAAGGCACATACGCACACAAATTTAGAATTCTATGCCAGAGAATTCTAGAAGGGCTAGCCAGTGTCTACAAACAAATTGTCCTTAGTTGGATTTAAGTGAAGGAAGCCAAAGGCAGGTCAGCCAGCTGAACAGTAGTGACATACTATACAACTGGCTGAATTATATACATGTAGTTAAGGAGAGCAATATTTCATCATCCCCACCATAGTTTCTTTTTCACCCACAACCAGCTGTGTATAGTGGAGAACAGAGGCAAAAAAATGTCTTCATAATGATAATCACAGCATGTGTTCATAGAGGAGGCAGAACCATAGATGCATGCAAGCAGCATATGCTTTCTCCTCTATTACTGCCAGAGTCATTATGCATCAAATGGGGTTCTTGACAAAATAGCCAAGCAATTTTAATTATGTCTGAGCAGAGAAGAATATTTATGTCCACATAAAAAGTAAAGAAACATAAAGAACTCCCAAGTTTATCAGCTTCATGCATTTAACAAGGGATCACCAGCACTGAGGCCATGATATTGAGAACACAGCTGCACTGGGCAGGGCACATTTCTAGGATGGAGGACCATCCCCTCCCAAAGATAGTACTCTACGGTGAACTCACCATGGGTCAGCGTAAGAGGGGCACTCCTAAAAAGCAATACAAGGACTCCCTGAATCAACATCTCAAGTTCAGCCAAACTGATCACCAACAATGGTCTGCCATGGCCTCACATCGGGAGGCATGGAGATGCACTATCCACAATGCTGCAGCCTTATTTGAGAACTCACGCTGAACAAGTCTTGAAGAGGAATGACAACGCAGAAAGAATCACAGCTGGGAATCATCACCCAAGGATACCTTCTGCTGTGCTTTCTGCAACCGGACATGTTTATCTCGGATTGGCCTTTTCAGTCATCAGCGTGCTTGCAGAAAGCGCAGGATGAGTCCTTCCTGAATCTTTGTTTGCGACAAAAAGCCAGAGATGGAACAAGAGAATTAAGGGACAGAAAGGCAACCTCAATTCATAACTCTGTCTATGATAAGAGATTTCTTTGAGTTTTCACTGGCTTTTCCCCATACAACCAACTTTTTCTTTTTGTAATATTTTGCAAATACATTTCAGGCAAATAGTGGTCACACTCCATAGGCAATATTACTAAGACATTTCTTTTATGCCTCGTTATCTCCCTTAATCCAGAGGAAGGCAACTGCAGCAGATTTGGGGGACAATGTTCTGCATCTGGGAACATCTGGAGGGTTGCATGGACTGCCAAAAATGACAAAAAATGAAGGAGGAGGAGGAAGAAGAGGAGGTCCGGGTATCCACTACTTCTGGTTTTGAGAAACTGTTTTGTTTAATGTCATGGGTGCATCCTATGGAATGCTGGGATTTACAGTTTTGGTGAGGCACTAGTGCTCTCTGGATGAGAATTCTAAAGGCTCTTCCCTAAACTCCATATCCCAGGATTCCATAGGATGGAACCATGGCAGTTAAAGGGTAATCATAGTGCTATATTTCTGTACTGTGAAAAAGCCCCTTGTAGCTGCAAAGAGAGATGGTTCACCTTTAGGACTAGAAGCCTGAGAAGGTTAAACAGAGACAATGCAGTCTGGGGAGTCTGTAGGGGTGAACTTTGATGACTCCTGCCGTAATTCAATGGAGGCAATTCAGTTAGCTCTGAGGTTGGACTAATGGTTAAAAAGCCAGTGCTTGGAATCTTATGGTTGAAAGTATTTTGAGTTAGACTGTGGGAATGCAAGGGGGGAAAGCTTTAAGTTTTATTATTCTATTTTTATTTTATTTTTTGGTCAAAGCAGGAGGAGTGACTTCATCTACCAGAGTGTCAGGTGATCAACAGATTACAATAGTTGCTTTTTGTTACCTTACCAAAAAAACACACACCCATATTTGTATAATGCTACAAGCCCTTAGCCTGTGGCACAAAACACATTTCATCATTGCCCTACTACCTACAACAGAGCACACATCACAGCACAAGTCAGCACTTAAACCCTATGATATGCTTCCTTCATCTTTTAGTGAGGACACACTCCCATACCTATAACAATAATAGTCACTCTCATACTGCAAAAGGAATGAAAGTATTCCTCAAGTTACAATTGCAACAAAACTTAGTTATACCTCCAGTGTTGGAAAAAAGAATAAACTGCAAGTAATGAGTTATTTGTAACTATTTATGGCCAAGCTCTGTGTAGATACCCCTCCCTGTCTCTTTAAATTTTCTGGTATACACACATAAGCACCAGTTTTCCAAAAGTTTCGCAGCCCAAAGGAAAATACTTTGCTGAGATGTCTTGCTATGTACTACTGCCCTCTACTGGAATTCAACTAGCACAGTCCTTTTATAAAATGGTTGACAGTGCAGTCCTGAAAATTAAAAATGAAGGTAGCTGGGTTGTCCATAAGAAAATTGTCTCCACTTTTGTTAATATAAATATGACCTACAGTAGTTTTCACTAAGCAAGAAGCCTTGTGTGCTGTACTGTTGGATTTTTTTAAAAGTATGTGGACCAAATTCTCACTCCTTTCTCACTTCTAGCAGTCCGGGGGACATGTCTGAGTAAATCTGAAACTACTGGACCACTTGTTAGAGCAGAGTGGGAACTGTGAGGCCCTCCAGGTGTTGAACTTAAACTCTCATCAGCATTGTGAATGGTAAAAAATGATGTGACTTGCCATTTAACATCTGGAGGGCCCCACAGTTCCCCCTTCCTGTCTTAGGGACTGATTTGAAGTACCATTTCCAAGTTCTGCATGTAGCATATAACATTTCTCTCTCTGTTACCTATGAAGACTATTAATGTTATAGTCATTATGTTACATGTTATAGTTGTTATCAGATCAGCCTATGAAAACTGCCTGCTACTCACCACAGAATAGGTCACTTGCAGGATAAGTATTAGACCTAAAACAACTCAGGGATAACCACCTCACTGAATATAATCTTTAAGAGGGGGGAAAGGCTCCTTCTGGATTTCCCAGAATTTCCCTGTGGATTCTGGGTGTGGGATTTGTTTATACATCACATTCTTGGCCTTGGCACTGGAAGAGAGCCTGGATTGCATGAGAGATGGCAGGAGGGCAAAGAGCAGCACTTTGGAAAGTACATTCAGAGGTTGGAGGGCCCACATCCAATTTCTGCTTCATTTTTAACTGTCTGGCTTCACTTATGTTCATATCTTTGCAGCCTTAATATGAACAGAATAAAGAAGGATGGTTTGTTCCACTAATCTAACTCTGTATGTATGGTCTTCAAAAGTGGAGGGAATTGGAATCCATAAACTTTTAGAGTCCCCCCAGATGCACTTTTCAACTGCTCCATGTACAATTAGCATGTCGACATCTTTTCCCAGGCCGTAGCAAAGAAGATCAGGAAGCATGGCTGTAAATTGTCCTGTGTAACATCTTTAATCATTCATGGATTTGTGCTCTCTTCCATAGTTAATGAGCCTACCTGCATTTGCCCTCATTACTGATCCTTCCCTTGTTCAGTCAGTTTGTTGAGGTTTTATGTATCTAATCCATCTGTCATTTGACTACTGCTGTAGGGTACCTGTTATGGATTTCTAGAGTTTCATTCATGCTGTTGGCATCTTATTCACAAATTGGCCCTTCTCTGTCTGTCATTACATTGAGTCCATTTTGCCAAATTCTTTGGGGTACACATCATCATTCCTCTTCCTCCTATCATTATTATTATTATTATTATTATTATTATCATTATTATTTCTTACCTCCCTCTCCACATGGATTGAGGCTGGGAATGGCAGCAGATTAAAATACAATGCATAACACCAGCTAAAAATGCATAACATCAGTTAAAACTCATAAACCAGTTAAAACACATAACTTCAGTGTAAAGCACATTAAAATAACCCATAGCTTAAACTTCATAATTTAAAAATCACTTGGATAGGCCTGCTGGAAGAGACTGGTTTTTCATGCTGTTTTCAATTCAGACAGCATATTCAGCTGTTAAATCTCTTCTATGTGTCACACTTCTATTGATCATCAGTAGATCTTCTTCATCTTGGAGAGAAGTAATTAGTGGGGTACCTCAGGGTGTGGTTCTGGGTCCAGTGTTGTTTCACATCTTTACAAATGACTTAAATGATGGATTGTGAACACAGCTGCGCTGGGCAGGACACGTTTCTAGGATGGAGGACCATTGCCTCCCAAAAATAGTACTCTACGGTGAACTCGCCACGGGTCAGTGTAAGAGGGGCACTCCAAAAAAGCAATACAAGGACTCCCTGAAACAACATCTCAGGCTCAGCCAAATTGATCACCAACAATGGTCCGCTGTGGCCTCACATCGGGAGGCATGGAGATGCACTATCCACAATGCTGCAACCTTATTTGAGAACTCACGCTGAACAAGTCTTGAAGAGAAACGACAATGCAGAAAGAATCACAACCCGGAAACATCACCCAAGTAGACCTTCTGCTGTGCTTTCTGCAACCAGACTTGTTTATCTCAGATTGGCCTTTTTAGTCATCAGCACGCTTGCAGAAAGCGCGGGATGAGTCCTTCCTGAATCTTCGTTTACGAAGAAAGGCCAGAGAGCAGCAGAAAGGGCAGAAAAACAAAAGCTTCAGCTAGCAGCCATCTCACAGCTCTGACCCACTTTCATACACAATAAGAGACTTACAGGCAGCGAAGTTCATCCAAAGATATCTGTGACATGTTATAGCACACTGGACACTCTGTACATGCTCAAAGAACCAGGCAGCCAAAAACTGTAGCAGAGTAGCAGACGTAACTCCAGTTGCCCCTAGCATTTCCTTTAGGATGTTCCATAAAGCAAACAGACACTTTGGTGTCTAAACTATACTTTACTTTATTAATACATATTAGAATATTTACAAAAAAATAACAGAGAATCCTCTCTGTAGCAAAATCACAGGACACAGCAGCCTGCATCACTACTCTGTCCTACAGGCAGCATAGAATACTCTCTCTCTCTCTCTCTCTCTATCTATCTATCTATCAAATTAGGAAGAGTAGCTAATACCCTGGAGGACAGGATCAAAATTCAGAATGACCTGGATAGACTGGAGAGCTGGGCCAAAGCTAACAAAATGAAATTCAATACGGAGAAATGTAAAGTACTGCATTTAGGGCGGAAAAATGAAATGCATAAATATAGGATGGGAGAGACCTGGCTGAATGAGACTATGTGCGAAAGGGATCTAGGAGTCCTAGTAGACCACAAGTTGAACATGAGCCAACAGTGTGATGCGGCAGCTAAAAAGGCCAATGTGATTTTGGGCTGTATCAATAGAAGTATAGTGTCTAGATCAAGGGAAGTAATAGTGCCACTCTATTCTGCCTTGGTCAGACGTCACTTAGAATACTGTGTCCAGTTCTGGGCACCACAATTCAAAAAGGATATTGACAAATTGGAGCGTGTCCAGAGAAGGGCAACTAAAATGGTGAAAGGTCTGAAAACCATGCCTTATGAGGAGAGACTTAGGGAGCTGGGTATGTTTAGCCTGGAAAAAAGACGGTTAAGAGGCGATATGATAGCCCTGTTTAAGTATTTGAAGGGATGTCACGCTGAGGATGGAGCAGGCTTGTTTTCTGCTGCTCCAGAGACTGGAACACGGAGCAATGGATGCAAGCTCCAGGAACAGAGATTCCACCTCAACATGAGGAGGAACTTTTTGACAGTAAGAGCTGTTCAGCAGTGGAACACACTCCCTCGGAGTGTGGTGGGGTCTCCTTCCTTGGAGGTCTTTAAACAGAGGCTGGATTGCCATCTGTCGGGGATGCTTTGATCAAGATTTCCTGCGTGGCAGGGGGGTTGGACTGGATGGCCCTTGTGGTCTCTTCCAACTCTACAGTTCTATGATTCTATGATCTATCTATCTCTCTGAGTACAGATACAGAGCTTCGCATTACATCATTACACACAGTAAACATCCTGTCTCTTTTAATTCCCACATAGATAAGCATGGATACTTTTTCACAACAAAACCCAGCTGCATATCATGTTTAGAGTTTGTATAGCCTGTATGCCCCCTACTGGCAGACATATTGTCAGTTTGCAACATGAATTTCATGGATTGCAAATCTCATATTCTGACAATCTGGAGGTCTTTATCTTCAGTTTCTCTATAAACAAACATAGTATATATATAGCAAGCCTCATTAACAAACTCAACAGCAAACTCTTCAACATCTACCAACCCTCTTCTTTCTCCACAACACCAACCCACAGACAATACATCTTGTGCTTTGACTATATAAGAGTGTTTGATTGTCAACCTTCTGCCTAGCTACACCTGTGATCAACCCCACTTCAGTTGTGCTAGCCTGTAGTCTGTTGCACCAACATTTTTCCTTTTGCACTTAAAGCAATATTACCCTGACATGTTCCTGCTGCTTTGTCACTTTTCTTCAGCTCTAAGATATGCAGACACACCATACTGCTAGCAAAAAACAACAAAGACTTGGAAAAATTGCAAAAGATAGTCAAAGAAGTAAGTGCTAAGGCAGGCTTACTGTTGAACATTAAGAAAACAAAAATAATGACCACAGAGGATCCACATAAATTCAGTACAGACAATGAGGAATTGAAATAGTCAAAGATTTCTCTGGGATCAATCATTGATCAGAATGGAAATTACAGTCAAGAAATCAGAAGAAACCAGTGAAGAAAGTTGATAGAAAGAAAATTAACTCATTTGAGATGTAGTACTGGAGGAGAGTGCTACAGTTACCATGGACTGCCCAAAAGACCAATAAATGGGTCCTAGAACAAATCAAACTGAACTATCCTTAGAAGCCAAGATGACTAAACTGAGACTGTCATACTTCAGCCATATCATGAGAGGGAATGACTCACTAGAAAAGACAATAATGCTGGGTAAGGTAGAAGGCAGTAGGAAAAGAGGAAGGCTACATACTATGGATAGATTCAGTCAAAGAAGCCATGGCCCTGAGCCTGCAAGACCTGAGCAGAGCAGTTGAGGATGGGGGTCTTGGAGATGTTTCATTCATAGGGTCACTAGGAGTCTAGGTCAACTCGGGGGCAATTAACAACAAACAACAACAAACCACTAAACCTTGCCCAACTGTAAAAAGTGTCTGGGTCCAACAATTTCTATCTTGGTGTACAGAAAATCCAGGCAAATCCAGCTCATATAATTTGAGACATTACATTATTTATAAACTGGCCCCTAACAGTTTGCTAACATGAGTCTGAATGTGAAAAATCTCATATTTATAGCTTCATTTAAATAATAGCACCATATCTGAGGTGGTAGATGTGAGTTTTAGCTAGCATATCCTCTGTAAGGCAAGGACTTGTCGGGAAAGCCACCAAGTCAAATAGCTGATAAGACAGCCCAGCTCAGCAACAACTCAGTTGCAAGCACAGTACCTTGTGTTGTCAATAGCAGTCTTAGAGAGTCAGGAGTCCAGAGAGAGCGAAGAACGAAGAGGCAGTCTGAGGCCAAAAGGATTCCGGCAGGTGGGTCAACAAAGACAATCCAGGGTCAAGATAATCCGAGGTTTCAAGAAAGCAAGGTTCCAAGAGCCAGGAGAGTCAAAGGCCGGGGCTTCCTCCAGGGAATGCAGATAGCCTGAGCCAAGGAACCCAGCATCTCCCCCAGCTGCTTATGTTGACCCAGCTCCCACTCACAGCTGCTGGGTGATTAATGAGCATATTTCTCTTAGTCTCCGGGAGTGAAGCAGCCACTCCCTTTCTTCTCGTCTTTGGCTAAAGGTAGGTACCTACTGTTCTACCTCTTGCTGTTCCTCAACTATGTCTCCCAGGTTTGGACCCTGTGCTGGGGGAAGGTTAGGCTGCTGAGACCTGGGTTCTTCAGGGCTAGACTCAGACTCAGCCAGGTTTGCTGCAACTGGCTCAGCCTCCTCCCCTTCTGAGTCCTCAGAGTCCTGGCTGACCATGACAGGACTTTATCAGACCACCATCTGTAAAAGTTCTTTTGCTGGCATATTTTGAAGTGTTTTTATGCCAGCAAAATAACCCCCTTGATCAGACCTATCTTTAGCAGCATTCACAGGCAGTCCAGGCACTAACAGAAAGTGAACAGAGCTCCGTTCATTTCCTGGTTCACGATCTCACCGATTCTCACAAGAAGACACTAGCATGGGAAATTCAAAACTAAAAGCAAAATAAACATAAAGAGTCTAGCAAAACATAAAAACACACTTTAAAAGTCCCAAGTACATGGTGGGGGGTCATAAAAAGAGCATCCCCTACTTGGCTGTCACAATCTCACCTGCAAGTGTTCTATTCACGAGAGGAAAATGGCACGAGATTTTAAACACCGGCAATGCTGGCAACAGAGCGCCATGGCTGATCTATTGACAGTTTGACCCATCAATAAAAAGGAATGGGTTTTTCACTATACATGATTGCAAAAGGCGACATCGTTTGGTATGCATGCCCTTTTGCAATCATTAGGCATCCTTATGACACCATATTTGCCTCATCTGATAAAGTCCTTAGTTGGCAGGAGCAAACAAGAAACTATCATCCTGATTGTTCATGAGGAAAGAAAATATCTATCTTTATTGATGATAAAACCCAAAGGCAAATAGGCAGAAATTCAAAGATGAAAAGGGAAGGAGGGCTATGTCCTAGGGTGCATCTATATTGTAGAAATAATGCAGTTCAACAGCACTTTAATTGCCATGGCTCCACCCTACAGAATCCTGGGATTTGTAGTTTTGTGATGAACCAGCACTCTTTGGCAGAGAAGGCTAAATACATTGTGAAACTATAAACCCCAGTATTCCATAGGACTGAGCTACAGCACTTAAAGTGGTGTCAAACCACATTATTTCTACAGTGTAGATGCACCCCTAAAGAAGAGAAAGAAGAAGGATTACTGGAACATGAGAAGTGATTGAAAGTGATGGATCAAGAACAGTAAGATATTGTTTGAATGAGAGAATGTGTAGGTAAAATATTGATAGTTTGGTTATGTTAGGTGGGTGTTCTATTACCCTATTGCTATTATCATTTTTGTATTTGTATGGTCTCTGTATTTTTCATGATTTTTTCCCCCATCGGTAAAACTTGCTATTTGAATTTTTCTTGACCTCTTTCTCTCATATTCAATAGCCAACCCACATTATCTAATTTAAATACTGGAGACCCTTTAAAGCTGTTTTGGTGGAAGCAAGCTTTGTGCCAGAGGGGGAAAAACTCATAAGACAGGAAAAGCAAAAAAAGAGTACAGTATAGTACCTATTTCTCTCCCTCACCCCTTTCTACTCACTGGAGAGAACCTTGCCAGTCCAGGACAAGAATAATCAATACTCCTCTCTAATTGTCACATAGCTAGAATGTGCAGGCTACCTCCAGCAACCAAAATGCTCCTGATGGATGCTCCTAAGCAGCTGCCTGGCTGAGGAGATAGCAGTAGTGAGAACAGAAAAAGTGTGTGTACACATATAAACATACTGGTACCAGAGTCTTCAACAAGAACAGTAGCAGGGGAATGTAAATAACACTACTGAACAATAACAATTAAACAAAGAACAAAGATAAAAAACAATCAAACAATCCTACACCTAACATTCTAATTTCATACATCCAATTTAAAACACATATACAGTTGTCCCTTCATATTCACTGGGGTTTGGTCCCAGGACCCCCTGTGGATACCAAAATCCATGAATACTCAAGTCCCATTATATGCAATGGCATAGCAAAATGGTGCCCCTTATATAAGGCCCTGCCTACACGACAAAAAAAAAATCTGTATGGTGTTCGAAAGAGCGATGATCTGTACAGAAGGGCTTTCAAATGTAAACGTATCATTCAGAAGGGGGCCACAAATTCCCCCATAAAGTCTGGCAGTTGGGCATTCAGAAAAATTTCCAGATCTCAGGGATTATCCATGTGGCTTCTGAATGATTGGTCATTTGTACACTCCTGTTCACCCAGATACAAACAGGAGTGCAATCTAATTGGCTGACCAGGTAGAGGGGGCGGGACTAGGAAAGAGGAAAAGGATCTGCAACCACCATGTTGGATTCCTGGCTTGTCGAGGGTCCAGAAAGTCCATGGTCCCATCTACATAATTTAAATAATATGTACGGTGTGCGGAAGTTTGCGCTTTGGTACAAACGGCCATTCGGATGCACACAAATGCAAAAGAGGGGGGGCGGTTTTCCACCCTGAAATACGCACATGCGGCATTCGGGAGGGAAAGCAGATCACGAAGAGAAATCTGTGTGCCATTCAGATGGCTGACAGATGTATACGGTCCGTTCGCACACATAGGAACAGGCGGGGTAATCTGATTGGCTGGCCGAGTAGAGGGGGCGGGGCTAGCATGGAGAGGAATTGGGAGCGCCTGCCATGTTGGATTCCCGGCTAGCGAGCATCCGGTAAGTCCGTAAATTTATATGTTTATTTATTTCTATTTTATATTGTAAATACGGAAAACTGGCTGTCCGCAAAGCTGGAACCTGAAAAAAAAAGGGGGGGGCGGGAGATTTAAAACCGCTGCTTGGCTTGCTCGCTCCAGCCAGCTTTGGGAAGAGGGAGTCATATGGAGTTTAGGGGGATTAAAAATCATATAGCCGGTTCGTATGCATACGAACAACAGGCTGTTCGTATTTTTTGCCCCCCAAACAGATTTTTTTATGATCGTATAGCTGCACCCCATGCTACATTTTTTCATATTTATATTTAATTATTAAAATGTAATCACATATCCAGATTGCAGGCACCTTTGTAAATAAAAAAAAAGGTGGTGGGAGATTTAAAACCGCCACTTGGATCACTTGCTCCGGCCAGCTGGGCAAGGGGGGGGGGGTCATACGGAGTTTAGGTGGGGTAAAAAATCATGTAGGCAGATTGTACACATTCAAATGGCTGCCTTTTTGAATTTTTTACCCCCCCCAAAAGGATATTTTTCCCATCACGTAGACAGGCTTAAGATGGCAAAATCAAGGTTTGCTTTTGGGATTATTATTTTGTTAAGAATATTTTCAAGCTATGAATACTTAAATCCGTGGATACCAAATCTGTGGATACGGAGGGAAAACTGTAGATTAAATTGGCTTCCTATTTATTGCCTGAAATGTATAGTTGTCAATTTAATTTCTCTTTCATCTGGTATTAATTGTTCATGTGTCTCTACTATATCAAAATTGATATTGTGTTAAGTTATTATCACTGTAATAATTTCTGACTTTTTATCTATCTTTTTCTACTCAATTTCGGTAGTTGCCATTTGTCTCCAGGTATTTTTAATCTACTACAACTTCCTAGTTTATTTTAAATTTGTCAAGTGTTTGGTTTCTAATCAAACATTTAAGTTTATCTATCTCCATGTATTCATAGAGTTTCATAATCCAATCCATCACATCCGTTATTTTCTCCTCCTTCCACATTTTAGCATAGGTAATTCTTGAAGCTATTATCATATAAAATAGCAGTTTTCCATTTTTTTTTCTCTAGAGTTCCATCCACCAGTCCTAACAAATACATTTTAGGATCTTTCTTGAATTTACATTTTAAAATACATAAGATATGTCTTGTGGATTTGCATCCAATATTGTGTTGCTGTAGTGCAGGACCACCACATTTGGAACTGAGTGCCTATTTTTTCAGAACACTTCAAACACTTGCTGTTGGCATTTTAATAAACCTTTGCAATTTTGTGAGGTGTCATGTACCACCTGTATTGCATTTTATAGAAATTTTCTTTCAGGTCATTATTCTTATTATTTTAGGTTATTGTTCAGTAATGTTATTTATGTTCTCTCGGGTTTTTTTATTCTTGTCATTTAATGTTAGTAGTTGATTCTTAGTCCCCCCCCTTTTTTGGGGGGGAGGGGTTAATTGTTTGCCTTAATAAACAGATTTTTTTAAAAAAAACAAAAGGACAGTAACAGGGGGATTCCTAATATTCCATCAGGCAGAGATAAGTCTCCCAACTAACACTTTGAATACTAGCTCTCCCACCTCCAATCTGATGGGGAATAGCAGAGTGTAGTAGACTTCTCACTGTATCTTTCTGGCACTAAAGAAGATTTATTTATGTGAGGTGCTACCACTCCTTTTCTCCCTCTTCTCAACAGGCAAAGGAAAATCCTGTTGTGGCTATTTAATACTTTTGTTGTCTCTTTACCAAGAGATAGAATCTCCTCCAAATGTATTTAGAGCTTCTCCCTCTTTCTCTCAACAGGAAGAAACTAAATACATGACACCTAGGCAAAAGCCCTGGACTGGGTGGACTGTAAAGGAATTTTAAAGTTTATTCATTAGTCACACAAGAGAGTTACAGATATACCCTTTGGATCAATTTCAAGCATAATAGAGGCACCTAAATACCCTAAAGGCACCAGATCCTGTCTGATGGTGGAAGCTAAGCAGGGTCTGCTCTGGGTAGTACTCGGATGGGGGACTGCCAACAAACACCAGGTGTTGTAGGCTATATTTCAGAGGAGGGAACTGGCAAAACTGCCTCTGAATATTCCTTGCTTAAGAAAACCCTACGAAATTCATGGGCTCGCCATAAGTCAACAGGCAACTTGAAGGGCACATATACATACCCATAGGCATCATACATTCGCAGGAGCACCTTCTTCTGGGTTTTAGCTTACTTGGCAAAAACATTTGTATATCACAACTAAAGGTATTTAAAACAACAACACTTATATTAATTATATCCCCTAGCAATATAGTATTGCTATTTAGCTCTCCTTTATTATTGTTATGGTGTCAATTCTCCAGAGGAAAAAAATCCTGCTTTTCCCCCATTTGGAATACTGAACAAAGAATTCTCACTTTCTGATATGTTGCCAGAGTAATGATCCCTCAATACTTCTGATCGGCTAATTCCCTTTAGTTTGTGATCTTATCCCCTCTCGGCTCCCCCCCCCCCACATGGTTTTTCCTGGTGGGACCAGCTTGTAAATTTGTCATGCAGGCCAAATAAAATTATAATGTAGCATAATGGTCAGCCAGAGAGCTATGGCCAGCCATTATCACAAATGCCATAAGGCTGAACCATGAACAGACTGGCTAAACATGTTCAAGTACCAAATTCTAGCATAAGAATAGCTGCATAAAGATACTTCTCCCCAGCCTAGGGGGATAAAACAAGACTGAAGAGATAGAATTAGAAGGAACTTGGCATCCCTCTATGTCAAATTGTAGATGATTTGAAAGATATAATAAGAGCTGGGGAAAGTTACTTTTCTGAACTATAACTCCCAGGATCCCCAAGCCAGCAGGGCCATTGGGAGAATGCTGTGAGTTATAGGCTGAGATCCTGCATAGATGTGTGTAGCATAAGAGTTCTTCATGTGCTGTGGCATCATTAAGGCTGGTGTCCCCAGGTGCAGTTTGGCCTCTCTGAACCCCCTAGTGCCACCACTGTTCATTGGAACTCTATTCATGTGGAACTATATTGCTACAATAGCCACACCCAATGACCATTCCATGGCTGTTGGAGAGCCATAGCTGGGGAGAGGGAATCAGAGACATCTTCTGCCAAGATCAGTCTGCATCTGACTATGGGAACATAAACAGACCCTTCTGCAAATCATGCTGCTCTCCACCAGCAGTTAAATGGCCACTTGGAGCAGCTGTCACGGTGATACAGTGAGTTTGGCGGGCTTTGGTTGTTGTGGGGGAAGACAGAATTACCAACCTCAGCAACAACCAAACAACAACAAAGCATGCAAAAGCATAAAGTGGATTTACACCTGCATATGTCATGAACAGGATGTCAAACATAGTCCAAATAATAGTATTTCCAGTCTTTGAGTAAAATAAAACAAAGGCCTTTCTTTCTGCATATCTCGGAGTATTTCCTGATCATTGAATACCTTGTACATGTTGTCCTAATAAGATCCAGTAACCATAATGAGGGTGTTGCTACCACCATTATTGTCATCACTACCACCACCATACCATCATCATGATAATCAATTATGCACAAGTGGATCAAGAGTTGTTAGGAAACAATTGAGAGGAATGGTTCTTTACTACTGTACAAAGTTACAGCATAAACAAACATGGATATAGGACTTTATCAGATGACCCCTTTTAAAATGTTCTTTTGCCGGCATAAAAAACAAAAAACAAAAACCATTTCTATGCTGGCAAAAGAGCATGTTCCCCTGCACTTACCTTCCTCTCCTGGCAAAGGCTGCCCGGCAATAATGAAGAAGTTGAACGGAGCCCTTTTCACTTCCTCATTCAAAATCCTGCGAGACTTCGTTGCATGGGAAATTTAAAAATAAAAACACAAATTAAAGCCTTAAAAGTGACACCAAGCACCTAGGCACACTTTAAAAGTCCCAAGTAACCTGGGGAGGGCCACAAAAAGAGCAAAACTTACCTGGATATCCTGATCTCACCCGGAAGTGTTCGCACTGGAGTGGCCACTCTCACTGCAGTGATGAGAGTTAAATGGCTCAAGGTTTCGCATGCCGGCAGAGCTGGCACAAAAGCTGCATGGGGGATCTATTGATGGCTTAAGCTGCCAATAAAAAGGTACAGGATTTTGACAGGACATAACCACGAAAGGGCAACACCATCTGATCTGTGCACCCTTTTGCGGTTATGTGGCATCGTTATGATGCTGTATTTTGTCCATCTGATAAAGTCCATAAATAACTTTCTGGTGAACTGAAGGGAGTACTTCAAGCTGTTGGCTAAGAGGAGAAAAAAATCTTCATAGAAACAAACTGAAAGAAAGAATACAGCAAAAGTTTAGTGCTTATGTTTGGAAGAAAAAACCCTGGCTCTGTTTTTAATATACAGCATGATGTCAGACATTGCTATATGTGAATATCAATAAGCGTAAATCAAAATACTCAAATCTAACATTTTACAAGGCATTCTGTTTCATAAACCTAAAAGATGTGGGCTGTGGAACACATATTTCACCAGATGCCATTGCCAAGCAGTAATGAAGCTTAACACAGACCCAAAACAAACACTGCCTAGCCTCATTAAATTTTGTAAAAAGGAAGTGAAGCTGAAATATTGAAGAAACCTGTAAGAATTTGAACAAGCCTAATGAGGACGTCACTTAACAAGCAGGGCAATAGATGGATAGATGGGTGGACGGAGATAAATGCTCAGGAAAGTGTCCAAGCTTTACAAAGAAGGTCCGATTTTCAGTTTGACAGCAGTGATTTGGCAGCAGGCAAAATCCTCCCAAGCCACAAATCCTACTTTTTAATGTCTGTTTGCTGCCATTCCCTCACCTCCAACCACTATTACTTCTTTGATAGTTTTTTTTTCTGTTTCTTTCATCTTTGAATGAATCCAGCCAATAACCATCATATACTGCATACTGTCACAATACCATGTGCAGAAGTAACTTTAGCTGAAGTCTTTAAAGTCCATGGAAGAGACAGCTACATGCCCTTATGCCCCTCCTTTCGAATAGATTGGCAATAATTCATAAATTGGCAATAATTGAAAGTTCACATAGGTCCACCACGGAAGCCATCCACAGAAGTGTTAAAGTAAAAGTCACCTGGAAATCTAACAAAGTTGTCATGGAAATTTCCCCAAAACAGACACGGCCAGGACTGATTAACCAAAGCTCTCTCAGACAGCTGTTAGGGAGGAATGTGCTAATCTCCCCTGGATGTACCTGGCAGTGAGTCATATTCCAAAACAAACAAGTGACTGAAACACCTATTATCCTGCAAAGGTCTTCCTTCAAACCTTTGCCTACCCACAATGCAAAGATTGCCTCAAACCCATTAGTCTTTGTTCCAACCATTAACAGCAATAACCAAGCCAGAGCTTCCATTGTTTAACTCTGGGAAACTCACTAAAGCATTGTTCTACACTCAAAATACCTCTTAAGGTTCGATCCTAGGTATAAATATTACCACAAATTATAACCAAAGTGTACACAGGCCCCTCATCTCTCACCACTCTGTCAGTCTGCTGTGTCACTGTACACAACAATTCCCATCTCGTTACTCCACCAGTCTGCTGTGTGACCCTCAGAGTCAATCCTTTGTATTTCTTTACTGTACAAACTTCTGCTCTCTGGAAGATAAAGTATAGCCCATCATCCCCAAAATCTATTCCTCTATTCAAATACTTCCTTCTAATTCTTCATTAGTCTTGTGTAATAACTTGTGGGAGTAAGTACAAGTGTGAATGTTTCTGTGATTATTTCTCAATAAAATCCATTTTTTAATTTCATTTTTGCCTGTATTTTCCTCACTTAGTACTGGTATACACAGGTGTAAAGATCCCGAAGTTACCTGATCTTTCAACCATACCTTTAAGTTAATTAAAATTCCACAATATATCATAACTCAGAGATCACGAGTGGGTCCCACAGTCCCCACACAATTTGAGTAACAGGACAAAACATCCTATGCTGGTCACACAGAATGATCCCTGACTAGTTTGGTTTACCCACAGTTAGGATTACCTAAGAAATAGCTTCTCAGCCCTTTGCCTGTTCCTATCACTTTCACTCTCACTCTTTGTCTGTTTCACACAGAGCACCCCATCTTAGCACTAGATTCTAGAAAATCACAAAAGACCATTTGACTCCCCAAATAGTTTGCTGAGCACTCTGGCAGCTAGTGTTGACCTCTTCAGTTTGCACAGTAAATCATGTTGTTGTCTTAATAAGGAACAAAAGAAAAAGAAACAAACAAATAAATAAATAGAAGAAAGCCAAGGAATGTGGGGGAAATAAACCTGTTTTGATTAGTATTATTATTATTTTAGTGGTGTACCTAGCCTTATGACAAAGTTCTGACGTTTCAAGAGGTTACAAAAATTTGTCCTGTACTAGAACAACACAAAGGTACACAAATGGATTTGCAGATCTCATGTACTGTATGCTCCCATGTGAATTTTCTCTGTTAAGGACCTTTTTTGAATCTTTGTCTTTGTTAAGGAGGTGGGGTAGCATTGTTGGAAAGCGGGAATGGACAAATGTTTTACCAGAGTGGTGAAACACTGGTGTAATAGTTTGACGGTTAGAATATAACTCTGGAGACCAGGGTTCAAATCCCCACTCAGCCATGGAAACCCACTCGGTGACCTTGGACAAGTCACACACTCTCAGCCTTAGAGAGAGGCAAAGGCAAACTCTGCTATCAATAAATCTTGCCAAGAAAACCCCATGATAGATTCACTTTAGGGTTGCCATAAGTCAGAAACAACTTGAAGGCACACAACAACAACAACAAGCATGTATTTGTTTGTAACTGTTTTATGATTGCTGATTATTTGTAAACCATCTGGAGGACATCTGGGTGAACTAGATGGTGGTGGTGGTGGTGTCATAAGTCTCCTTCCTAACAAATTCAGGTACTTCCACACTGCATGGTGATGTGGGACATGCATGCATAAAACATAGCATTGCAAGATTTGCATGCATTCATATAAACTATTGTGGCCTTCTGCCTAAAATAACACAGCAGTTCTATTCTTCTTTCAGCCCTCCTCTCAAGCTGGGTTCCTATCCTTAAGAAAATCTACCAAGAACATGATCTCAAGGGAGGAAAAGTCCTCACATCCTCTGGCTACATCTGTTGAATATGGTACCCACTTCTAGGAAATAAAATGCTGGCAGATCATTTCTCTAGACTATATTCATGATTTGACATTTCTCCCATCTCTTATCATGTATAAAATCTAAATGATGTCTGTCACACTTAGATGCTTCTCTGCACAGCTTAATGATAAACAACTGTTCTTTCAGTCAAAATGCTCATTAGGGTATATGTATATAGAAAGTCAACTGTGTATCTCAGTTTCATTCAAACCCCATTCTAACCTTTGGAGTCCTTTTTCCTCTCTTTACAACTGCAGAGACTCTGAAGTCTGAACTAAATCCCACCTGCCATATTTAATGTGACTGAATTGAGCTATCTGTCATATAGAAGTAGCTTTAAAATAAAAGTGTAAAGTGTTGTGGCAAGCTAGAATCATAGAATCATAGAATTGTAGAGTTGGAAGAGACCACGAGGGACATCCAGTCCAGCCCCCTGCCACGCAGGAAATCTTGATCAAAGCATCCCCGACAGATGGCAATCCAGCCTCTGTTTAAAGACCGCCAAGGAAGGAGACCCCACGACGCTCCGAGGGAGTGTGTTCCACAGCAAAACAGCTCTTACTGTCAAAAAGTTCCTCCTAATGTTGAGGTGGAATCTCTGTTCCTGGAGCTTGCATCCATTACTCCATGTTCCAGTCTCTGGAGCAGCAGAAAACAAGCCTGCTCCATCCTCAGCGTGACACCCCTTCAAATACTTAAACAGGGCTATCATATCGCCTCTTAACTGTCTTTTTTCCAGGCTAAACATACCCAGCTCCCTAAGTCTCTCCTCATAAGGCATGGTTTCCAGACCTTTCACCATTTTAGTTGCCCTTCTCTGGACATGCTCCAATTTGTCAATATCCTTTTTTAATTGTGGTGCCCAGAACTGGACACAGTATTCTAGGTGAGGTCTGACCAAGGCAGAATAGAATGGCACTATTACTTCCCTTGATCTAGACGCTATACTTCTATTGATACAGCTCAAAATCGCATTGTCCTTTGTAGCTGCTGTATCACACTGTTGACTCATGTTCAATTTGTGGTCTACTAGGACTCCTAGATCCCTTTGGCACGTAGTCTCATTCAGCCAGGTCTCTCCCATCCTATATCTATGTATTTCATTTTTCGCCCTAAATGCAGTACTTTACATTTCTCCGTATTGAATTTCATTTTGTTAGCTTTGGCCCAGCTCTCCAGTCTATTCAGGTCATTCTGAATTTTGATCCTGTCCTCTAGGGTATTAGCTACTCCTCCTAATTTGGTGTCATCTGCAAATTTGTTAAGTATGCCCCTAATTCCATCATCCAAGTCATTGATAAAGATGTTGAATAGCACTGGGCCCAGGACAGAACCCTGTGGCACCCCACTAGAAATATGCATAACTTTTATTATTATTATTTGGAATGAGATGTCATGGATGATACCTGACTTTATCACATGCTTGAAGTGAACCGAAAAAGGAGATAGGTGTTGCAAGATGCCAAAGGCTCAGATAAAAAGAATACAAAATGCATCCTTATTATTGTAGTATAATTGCAAGCAATGCACAACCTTAAGCATTTGCTTAAACATGAAATGGGGGGAGAACACACAGAAATACTTATTTATTTTTCTTCCTTTTACTATTACATGGTCTACCGTTGCTATTTCACAGAAAAGGTTTGAGCTGTTATACACTATAGAAGACAGAAGGCCTTTTGTATGAGTGAGGACTTCATGGACCTCTTGTGAGCAATGGAAACTGCCAAAGGTCTTGGTCTATTTGAACTCCCCCAAAAAAAGTTTTGGTCCAGCTAAATCAGTATTATCAACTATGGCAGTCACTAGCATTAGGCAAAGTGCCTGAAATATTGGAGGCTTGGGAGTACTGTTACCCTTAGAGGTGGGTACCCCAAAATTTCCTGTAATGCCTGGAGGAATTATTGGCTCAACAGGAGGCCTGTGAGGGGAGGGTAACTTTGGGAACTATTTTCACCCATATATACCAGTACTAACTGTAGAGAGCACTCCAGTTAAAGTGAAATAAAGTATTTTATTGGAATAACACAAAAGTGCACTAACATACACCACACACATTCTTAAGAACCTACAAGGCTGTAGAAGAGTCAGACAGAAAGGTTGAATAGAGAGAGAGAGATCCAGGAAGAAAGGGTGATAGTTACCAGTCTTGAAGAGAAGAATTCCTTGCAGCAAAGATACTCAGATAGGCATCTCAGGATGGCGCAGGAGGTTCTGTTCTGTGGCACACTGAGAAAGAGAGTGGCTGGGTCTATCCACTGTGGCACACTTTACTATTGTTAGGGGTCTAATATTTATAACCTATTCCATGTCTTGGATGGTAGAATTTGGTAAAAACAAAGCTTGAATGACTCTTCCACAGAACAGACAAAGGAACCTGCAACTCAACTGATTGCTTTAATTGCTGGGAGGTATACATTGATAGATTTGTGACAACTTCACAAGGTTGAACAGGAGGAAGTATAGTAGCGAATTCTGTAGGGTATAGATTAAGGAATGGTCACTTAATTGCTTGATTGAATCATTGCTGAGATGCCCAAGGCTGGAAGAAAGGATTAGCACGTACTAGTCTAATGCCTGGGTTGTTAGCATAAATCCATTATGGGGGCTTCCTGCTCAATCCTAATATGGGCTTTCTCACCATTATATTTCCAGGCATATCTCAGGTCACTGTGACCTCCAGCTGACCTTTAGTCTGCCTCAGCCAACCCTGGCCCCGAAAAGTGCCCAATATTTCCAGTTATGAGATACTGTGGGGAGGGGGGTAGTAGAGCATACTAATAGTACTGAAGGATGGAGCTCTAAGAATGCCATTGCCAGTGCTGAAATAAATTTCAACTCCCAGTTTGGACAGCTTCTCTACATGAAATCTGCAATGGACACCATCCTTTTCTGTACCTCAGGCAGCAAATATCTTGGGCTAGGTGTGACCACAAGCACCAGCTTTCTGATTCCTGTCAATATTACTTTTCCAAGCAACAGTCTAGTCATTCTAGGAAGTTTCCACAACACACTGTAACAAAATAATTGACCTCTGTTTATCTTTAAGGATGCTTAAAGCTTGTCAGGAGTCAACTTGGAACTTCGTTTGTCCCATTTGGCATCAGAAATACAGAAATACATTTTTAAATGGAGCAAGAAACTATGCTTTTATTTTTATTTTTTAAGTTCTCAGAATGCCCCAGCCACATTGGCTAGTCCAGAAAAGTAACTTCCAAGCTCTTGGTTGAAATAAAGCTGACTTGGTACAAATCATCCTTTATGTGCATGAAAGAATTGGAAAAGAAACATTTTGTGATACATTTGGATACAAAGATATTTTATCTATACGGGAACACAAGCCAACTAGAGGTCATACAATTGTGTGTGAGTGTGTGTGTGTGTGTGTGCATATTCTTGTATTTCTATTCTCCCATTTAAGCAATAATTAATTTGTTAACATTATTGTGATCCTACAACAGTGGCTGAGATGGAAGAAAAACTAATACTAATGTTTAAAAACAAGGAAGTATAACATACTGGTGAGATAACACAATGTAAAACACTTTACAAGTTACTACAGGAAAATCATTAAAATATCTAAAAGTGGCTGTGGAACAGCAAAGGACTTGTCTACACTGGCACAAAACCCCGAACCTGCTTCGTAGACCCTGTGGAGGTTTCTGAACTGCAGTCCCACAAATGTCACACTCACTGGGGCTTCTCACTGCCACACTAACCATAGACAAACTTGCACTGGCATAAAAGGGTATGTCCAATGCTGATCATGTGTCCTATATGTCACATTATTTCCAGCCCCAAAGCTGGGGTGCTCCAGGTTTTTTTCTCTGTTCACTCATGCATTCAAATGTATATTGTATCAGAGTAGTATATTACTGGCTAAGTGGAGTTACACTCATCCAGATATGCACACAACTGAATTTTTTTTTAAAAAAAAATATGTTTAAAAGTGCCAGAACAGAGTCCCATCCACTGGAAGCCCCACCTCCAGCTTCTCTCTAAACCCAATCCATGGGCACCACATGGCTAATAATCTGGGTTTTCCCGCCAAACATGGAGTAAACTGTGAATTTTTCAAACCCAGATTATCCTTCAGAAACCCCAACAAAGATGTTAATCATTTCAAATATGTCGCAACTGGGTGAGTACAGGGGTTATTTTTTGCCTATGTAGACAAGCCTAGAGGGAGCAGTTAATTTCATGCATACCTTAAATGTACCAAAACCTGTCTGATTTTGGAAGCTAAGCAAGGTCAGCCATGGTTAGTACTTGGATGGGAGACTGACAAATCAATACCAGGTACTGTAGGCTATATTTCAGAGGAAGAAACTGGCAAATCTACCTCTGAGTATTCCTTGTTTAAGAAAACCCTATAAAATTCATGGAGTTGCCATAAATCAAGAGGTAACATGAAGCCACATACAGACACATATATACAAATGAGAGTAATATTGTATCTATTACATTTCTTCAGACCCATCCTCTTACTTGACTTGACTCTTCCCAGGAGGTCTTGCTTTGTTTCCTGCCACCATCAGCTGTAGATCATTGTCTGATTCTTCCATGTCTTAGGATGTCTGTCATAGGAATGAAGCTAACTGCCTTACTGACTCGAAATGCTGCTCTGCCTTGGTCAGTATTATCACTTCTGACTGGCACTGGCTCTCTGGGATTTCAGACATGATCTTTTCCTAGTCCTACCCAGTGATTCCTGCTGGTCTCCCAGTCTGGTGATCTCTCAGTCTAACCAGGCCTGGCCCTGTTTAACATGAGATCATTCAGAATGGTATGGTGCCATGGTGTTATTTTTTCTCAGCTATAGATAATTTGTGGCCATTCAACTAACAGCCAATGATGGCTGGGTATTCATCCAGCAGTCCTTTTTCTTGTCACACTAGGTGTGTACCTTTGCTATGGACCACATCACAGGCATGTACAATTAAGACTATGTGTCTCCTTCCCCAGCCCTGGCACCCACCACAATGTTTAGGCTTCTACATTTTGTGGGAATGATTCTTTACTTTGGATCCTCAGATACTGAAGACAATGCTCAGAATCCCCAACCAAGCCTAATGGGAAATGAAGCCTGACAACATTTGGGGACTCAGGGTCAGGAACCCATGCTGTACAGTGGGTAATAGGCAGGGATGTTACCAGCCATATCAGGACAACAGATGGAGCAGCAATAGTTAACAGTTCGAACTTACTGAACAGTATCAGTGGCAGAGGGAGTTCTTTTCACACAGGAGTGATACACCTTTAAAAATGATATGACAGATGAATGAGGGGATGTAAATGAGGTCAATACCCCCCAAACTGGAATAACTTAAAACTTCAGTTGAGCATTTGGAAATCGTATTCAGGCATCTAAAGAAAGCAGACAGGCAAAGTACCTAAACGAATGCAAACAGCAAATATAAGTTCTAGATGTGAATGATTTTCAATGTCTCACTCTCTGCGATGCTAGAAATTTGAGAACTGAAATAAATTTTCACTGGGCATGATAGAACGCATGGGGAACCTCCTTCTTGTCACTAGAACTCCATGCTGTGAGCAGCACCATCTATTGCCTTCCTGTCTGATAGATAGGCACACCATAATTTGTGAAGTCTAGGATAACAAATACCGGTAGTGATCAACCCACAGAGAAATAACATTTGTTTATTTATTTAATATCCCCCCTTTTCTGAAAAAGGTGACTAGTAACATTTAAATCTTAAAGAATTAAAAACAAAACCTTGGTTAAAATGTGATATAAAAGCTGATCAGTTGGATGTGCATTAAAAAGAGAGATAACACCCAAGCAGTTAAAACTTCAGCAACAGATCAGCTTATGTACATGGCAAAACCCTGCTTGAATAGCTGGCTTTCTGCAGGACATTAGGGATGTAAATGTTCACCTGAGTCCCAGTTTCTGGGAAAAGATGGGGTATAAATGAAGGCTGAATCCACACCAGGAAAATAATTCATACTTGCCTCAGTCCCAATCCTATTTGAATGCACAACATTCCTGGATCTGAAGTGAAAGCACTTCTTTTCAATGTGATTTTTTTTTAAAAAAAAAAACATTTTACCCTCCAGTTTCATGGGAAAACTGGGTTGTTTTTTGTTTTGTTTTTTTTAATGTGTGCCCCTCATTCCAAATTGGGATCAGGGCAGAATCAGGTGCTGGGGTGGTTGGAGGGCAGGACAGAGGCCACTGGGAGATTACCTTGGCATCCTCATCCAGCAAGTGCAGTGTTGCCATTTTTTGTTGTTCATGTATAGCTGCTTCACTAGCCGAAGACCCAGGAATGCCCACGAAAAGCAGAAGAAGAAAGGGAAGAGAAGGAGGGTGGAGGATAGAGAATGGAGTGGTGGGGTGGGGGACAAGAAAATGAGAAACAGTGGCATTGGCTAGGGAGGAATGAGTGAAATGGAGGAGACTGGAAGGTGGAGGCATCGTCTGGTCTCCTTTCAGTTCTTTTTCCCCCTCCAAGCACTGCAGCAGCCCGAACTCCAGTCAGTGACCATATCTACGTACTCTCCAGGCATGTTATGTGAGGCACAGGAAGGAAAAAGAGTTGAAGACCCACATTCATAATCTCCACACACACACAATCCAACAACACATATACACAAATTGAGCCTGGCTGGGTGGAGGTGGGCAAAGTTCATGGCAGGAAGGGTTCCAAAGGGGATTAGCTTGGCATCCACACCCAGCAAGCATGGTGTCATTTTTTTTTAAAAAAATTTCAGTGTACTGTATTTGAATGCCCAAAGGGACACCTCTATTTCAGAAGCCTTGCAAGCCTTTGAATATAGTCATTTAAAAGGTGGTGGCGGAGGATATATAATCTTGACTAATCTCCAAACTGAGTTTAAATGAGTCCAGAGACAGTGTTGATTCAAAACATTTAGATAGGCAGCCAAAAATATAAGTGTTTTATCACTAAAAAACAAAAACAAAAACAAAAACAAACCAATATGAAATAACCCAATTCATTGAACATATGGACAATGGTAGAAATGCCCTTTGTACTGATGTGACTTTGGGTAGGGGAAATGTATGATTTTCAAGGCCAATTTGAATAAGGATTAAAATGGTTGAGTGTGGCATTAATGGAGTCAAACTCGGGCAAGATACTACACACTGGATCTTAATTATTTTGCAGGTGTGGATTTAGCCAAAGATGATAATGATGATGATTTAGTTTCACATGCAAAAATAAAAAAAATATGAGTTTTCTCCCTGCTGATGAGCTTGCATCTGCTATTACTTCATTTGATTTTTTTTTTTGCAAAAAATTAAGTTATGCAATAAACATTGTTTATTTTTTAAAAAAATGGAGGGGGAAACCACTTGCACAGAAAACCTTATTTTGCAGAATATATGTGAGGGGTTTTGCACAACAACATTATTACATAAAAACCATCAGAAATTTTAAAAAGCCCACCAATCTGTCTAACTGAAGGAAGAACATTTTTGATGGCTGAAAGTTGTTTCAATATGTTGTCTTGATGAGGGGGAAAAAGTGATTATTTTTCACATCACTACCATCAATGGTGAGTGGGTTTGCTGTAGACCTAATTGGCACTGCCTCTCCTCCTTGTGGAGGGTTGTGTAATTTGACATCTCTTGAGAGCTGTATGGAGAGCCATGACAGAAACCTGGACATTACTGACTTATGGTCTGAAGCTGCAATAGGTAGTTTCCTACAGGGCTACTTCTGGGAGTAGATGGCTTTGTTGCCTTTTCCAGTTCACTGTGGGCTGCCCTGGATTTGTACTGTCAATTTTCCTGAGATTTTGAAGAACATACAAAAGTTCACAAATGTATGTGGATCCCAATTCCCAGTGGTATTAAGTTCTAAGAATTATGGAAGTTTTGTTGTTGTTGTTTGTGAGAGACTAACATAAGCACTGCTTCCCTCCTGTGTTGACTATAAAAATCAGAAGTACTGTAGTTCTGATGATTAACACACCAGTCTTCTTCAGCTGTTCCCAGGGGAACCAAGCCACCTTGTCATACTGCTACAAAAAGTGAGAATGCCATGGCTATTCAAATTATGGTTGGCTAACTTAAAATGCCTTGGGCTACTGTTGCTTTGGGGTTATAAAACACTGTTATTTCTCCAAGTATTGTTGGTGTGCAACTCCCAGCATTCCTCACAATTGATTATGCCAACCAGGATTGCTGGAACTTGCAGTCCAATAATATCTGGAAGACTGCATGATTCCTATACTTGCTTTAGGACTGGTGTGCAGTCCTAGAACAAAGCCCTAGAACAAAGCATAGGGCTTGGTCTGCCTCATTTAATGAATGTATCTCCTGGAAAATCTTTGGGACCCAGAGTATTTGAGCACCATAGTTCTTCTACAATTTTAGATCTTACAAACATAATTTGTCTAACTATATGACAGTAGCTTATTATGAAAAACCAGGGAGATTCTCAGACATGGCAAATATGGTGTAATAATGACAACAAGATACCGTGAAAGGCTCCCCATCACCTCAAATCCTGAAAAGAAGGAAAGATTACCAATTTATAACCTCAAGACTACAAAAAAGGGAATACAATATAGATGGGAAAGGGCAGAGGGATATATCTTTTACGTATCTCCAGAGGAGATATAGGCTTAATACGATAAGGAAGGCAAAGGATTTTCTTGTGAAGCATGGGAAAGATCTGAATGGAAAGGAAAGAAGGAAAGAGGAAAAAAGACAACAAGGAAGAACAGAATCCCCAGAGGAGGAGATGGAAGAAGACAGAAAAGAATTATAGGGAGAAATTGAGAGAATGAGAGGAAGTAAGGATGATTTAGAAAGAAAAGAACCACAGAATAGAAACAAAGAAGAGGAGGAAATAGAAGTGGAGGAAGAAGAAGTTGAAGAAGACGAAGAAAGGTCAAGAGAAATGGAAGAAGAGGAAGATGAAATCGAAGAAGAAGAGGAGACATTAAATATAAAATAATATAAGGAAATGGCTATATAGCAAAAGGTAGCTATCTAAAAAAATAAACAGTTAATAATTAAACAAGAGAAATGGACATTAAATTGATCTCATGGAATGTATGGGGGATGAATTCCCCACACAAAAGAAATCAGGTATTCCATTATCTAGAAAAGACAAAAGCAGATGTGATTTGCATCCAAGAAACACACATAAAGGAGAAAAATAAAACCTTACTAAAAAATAGAAAATTGGGTCAAGAATTCATAAACTCAATTGGAAAAAAGAAAAAAGGGATAGTACTTTATGTAAATAGAAATCTAACTTCAAAAGAGTTGTTTAAAGATTCAAATGGAAGATATATAGGAGTGGAAATGATATTGATGGATAAAAAAATCCACTAACATTAGGTATGTACGCACCATCAGAAAATAGAGACAAATTTTACCGGGATTTATTGAAAGTGATATTGGAAGCAGAATTTGATAACCTAATATGTCTGGGTGACTGGAATGGGGTGTTAGACCCCTTCAAAGATAGACTGTCTAAAAAGAATATAAAAGAAAGACAGGGGAAATTGCCTAGATCATTCTCAGACTTTATGGAAAATTTGTCATTGATTGATGTATGGAGATATCTGTATGGTAATAATAGAGAATACACATACTATTCAGAGAGTCATAAATCCCTCTCGAGAATAGATATGTTTTTGTATCAAAAAACTTGGCAAGAAATATAGTTTTTATGGAAATTTCACCAAGAACGATTTGAGATCATAATATGATAAAACTGAAGTTGAAAAATACTAAAAGAAATTACAGTTGGATACTTAATGAGACCCTGATATTAGAGGAAAAAGTACAACATAGAGTTAGAAAAGCATTAAAAAATTATTTCAAAGAGAATGGTGAATAAGGGGTAGCATACACAATATATGAGATGCAAGCAAGGCTGTAATAAGAGATTGTTAATGCAAATCAACTGTGAGAGAAATAAAAGAATAAAAGAAAAATGCAATATCTCCAAGAAGCATTGAAAAACAAAGAAAAGGAACTTTAAAAATATCCAACGAACAATAAGGTGTTGAAAGAAATAAAAATTAAACAAGGACAATTGAATAGGGAAACAGCACTAGAAATAGAGAAAAAAGATGAGATACGCAAAACAAAAGTTTTATGAAAATTGTAACAAAATAGGGAAATGGTTGGCTTTTAAACTGCGGAAAGAACAAGAGAAACAACAAATTTTGAAAATAAAGATAAAAGGAAAAGAAACAATGAAACAAGCGAAAATTAGAAAAGAATTTCAAGAATATTACAGAAACCTATTTAAGGAAACAACTTTGGCAGAAAACAAGATAGAAATCATAAGAAAATATTTGAATGAACAGCACATTCTGGCAATAAGTGAAAAACAGAAAGAATAATTGAATAAAAAAATAACAATATTGGAAGTAGTGAAGGCAATTAGAGCAATGAAGAGTGGCAAAACTCCGGGACCCGATGGTTTCCCGTCAAGCTATTACAAGATCTTTGAAGATGAAATTAAAATACCACTATGGAAGACCTTCAATAAATAATGATGGGAGAGGATGCTCCAAGGTCCTGGAATAATGCAAACATTGTATTAATCCTAAAAGAAAACAAGGACCCAGAAGATGTTAAAAACTATAGGCCCATCGGGGGAGGAGGAGCAAGATGGCGATGGACTAACAACTTCTGAATTGTCCTCCCACTAACATCTGGCATTACCACCTACATATACCTCAAAAATGCCATCCAAAGGCAAGAAAAGAAATCGGACCAGCCCCAGCAACAACAATGACAAACAGGGATCCTCCAAAGCAGAAAAACAGATGAGGATTGACTCACTCTTCCCAGCGGCAGAGACAACATAGCTCGTGAGTAACAGTTATGAACAACAGATCCTTCTTTACTCCCTAAGCCATCACAGACACTTGAACTAAACAAAACAGCCTCCTCAATTCCTCAAAGTGTAAATATAAATTATGGGCCAGAGCAAGTTGATAACAAAGTCAAACTCCCGGAGCTTGGCAGCATTCCCTACAATAACAGCACTCAGCTTTTTATGATTTCTGCAAACTGTCCATAGAGACATTGATTCTTATTTTGCAAAGACTAAACGACATTACAAATAAGCTTTCCCAACAAGATTTTCAAAGGCAAAACCCATATGGTACACAGGGGGTTAAAAATGTAGCAGATTTGGGGGAAATGTGTCCTGCCACGTCACAGGATGCAGTTAATCACTGCCGAGTGTTACAGAAAAATCAGCTCCTGCTGCAAATACATCACAAGGGCCATATGTGGAACAGACAGAGGTCAGTTGTGAGATATCTTTCCCAACTTTTAAACATGCACAGCAGAACAATTGATTTACTAGACTGCCACTTTTTACCCATCTCAAGAGCTACTAAGCAAATTTTTTTGACCTTTAGCCAAGCAAATATTCCTAACAGGCTGTTACGGAAAAGAAATTTCCTCTGGAATGCACATTATATAGAAATTAACAGAGTTTTTAAGGATGAGATAGTCCGTGACCTCATCACAGGAAAAACAGCAACAATAACACAAAGAAGCAATAATTCTGCACACCAAGAGGGAGAACCTAAACACACCTCAAAGGAAGAAGTTCAAGCTATAAATCAAGAAGTAATTAAACTGAGAGAAAAACTCACAAAAATTTGGGAACACACTCCCACAATACAGCTGATGAGAGATACCATCCTGAGTCAATCTAACAGCAATCCAACCACATTGAAATCAGCCCCGTCGCATAAAACTGTCAGTGCATTTTTCTGATTTTTTCTGACAAAGAAAGCGAAAGTGATGACTCTCTACTTACAATCAAGGAAGCCTTGAAATCCCGAGTTGTAGCCAACACCCCTTCAAAAATGCAATATACTGCAGATGCACCCCCATCTACAATTAAACCCCAGGGGTCTCAAACATCCCTATGCAAACCTAGTTCAAGGGAAAAACAGTCTTCACTGCCACCTACCTCATCTCCTAAGCCAAAGAATGCCCCCCTCACTAAAGAGATAGGATCCTTGCTTGCTTTTGATCCTCATTTCGCTTCCCATGCTGCATTGGTTCTTCCAATCTCCCTTCCAGAACAGGCAGGGCAGGAAGAACAGGAATGTGATTCACTACCCCTCCATCCACAGAGGAGGACACAGCCACAGTCAACCCAGTCATTTAACCAACTACCATCAGATGAATTACCCATTCAGCCTGTGGCCTGCAATGCAACTGCCTGACTTCCAACAGACTAGCACAAGCTTACCCTTATGACCTGGAACATCGCTGGGTGGCCGACGGCCCACAGAGATCCCTGTCCTAGTGACTTCCTCACCCAATATGACATTATACTGATCCAGGAAAAATGGACTAATAAGGATCTGTTATTAAATGGCTTTCACTCATTCTCAATTCCTGCAGAGCCAGGGAAAAAGCATGGAAGAGCTAGAGGCGGCCTGGGCGTTCTGGTTCCCACCACCCTATGTGCCATAACAAGGCCTCTTTCCACTTTTAAAACATATGCCATGGCAGTGCTAATTCAATTTAACCATTGCACTTTGCTGATAATAAATGCCTACGTGCCTCCAATGAAGAAGAAATCCCAAATCAGAGGCCTGTGGGCTGAATTGGAATCGTACACTGCTAATCTCATGTTGCAGAACCCAAATGGATTTGTAATTTTGGGGGGTGATTTGAATGCCAGACTGGGCCCCAACAATCATACCCTATATGCCCAGCACAAATGTCCTCTTCCTGATTTTGAAGATGATAGAACCCACCCCATCCGATGCTCAAAGGACAAGAAATCAAATTTTGCAGGACTTTGTCTGGATCAAACAGCATTCAGGCTGAACCTTCAAATCCTAAATGGTGCCCAGCTGAAAAATGACTGTCCAGCTGAATTCACTTATCTCTCTGGGTCCAGAATGAGTGCCATTGATTACATAATCATTTCTAGGGACCTTCTTCCCTATGCCAAGGAATTAGAAGTTATGCCCAGATTTGAAAGTGATCATTTTCCAATTCGGCTACATCGTAGTGACTTCACTCAGGAGACACACACCAGGGAGCACTATCATCTCTCTGTGACACCATCAGGAAGGACTTATCGCCGAGCTAAATGGACCCCCCAACTAAACCAAACAATAAGTGAGGTATTGGCTTCAGACCAACTTCAGCATCTTAGGACTGCCCTGATATCAGCTGAGTCTCCTGATGAAATCTTGGAAAATTACAATACACTTACCCAAGCTCTACACCAATATCTAATCCATCAAAATAGCATACATCAGTGGAAACAACAACAACACCACTCCAAACCATGGTTTGACAAGGAATGCGTTAATTCTAAAAAAAAACCTCATTGATACTTATCAGGGTTACCTATCTAATAACATCCCAGATGCTGCTTCAGCAGAAAAGAGACTACAAAAAGCTGCTGATGAACAAGAAAAAAAGAAGCCATGAAGAATGACTGGGCACAACTTATCCAGGCAGCCAGATCCAACAACACAGCTCTATTCTGGCATATTACATCAAGTTCCCAGAGAAATGGGCCAGCTACAGTGGAATGTCACATCCCTCCAGGGTTATGGGAGGATCACTTTCAAGCACTTTATAAGGACAACTACATTGAAAGTGGATGCACTAGCCAAAATATAGAAAATATCCAAGGATGGCCACCAGTGACAGTGACAGAGATCAAGAACCTTGTAGCCCAGCTGAGAACAGAAGGCTCCAGGGGAAGACTTAATACCTGAAGAAGCCATTAAAAACAACCTTGAATTTTGGGCCCCTATCCTGGCCTCACTTTTCACCTGTATCGACAAATATGGTCAAGCACTCAAGGATTGGGGTCTTGCAATCATCGTCCCCATATATAAAAAAGGAAGCAAGAATGATCCTGTCAACTACAGACCAATTAGTCTTCTCAGTACAATCAGCAAACTCTATGCAAGACACTTACAGTTGAAATTTCAGGCCTGGTTGGAACAAGAAAACATACTTGCAGAAGAACAAACTGGCTTTAGGGAAGGCCGCTCCACCATTGATCAGTGCCTTGTACTCCACCACCTTATTGAAAAATACTCCACCTGCAGCACAGTTTCTCTCTATGCTGCCTTCATAGACTTTAAAGCAGCTTTTGACTCTATATCCCGAACCATACTGTGGAAAAAAACTGGAGGCTTCTTCGATCGACTGACGTTTACTCCATCTAATATGTATGCTGCATGAAGGGACCTCATTAAAAGTAAGATGTAACCCCCAGGGACATCTCACCAATGACATTGTCACTGAGAAAGGTGTCAAGCAAGGCTGCATTCTAGCTCCACTCCTGTTTAACTTCTACATCAATGATTTGGTGGATCACCTCAATAACACTAACTTCCACCCCCCAAAATTAAAGGGAAGGCATATTTCAACGCTGCTTTATGTGGATGATGCAGCAGTACTTTCAAGAACTCCCATTGGACTAAAAAGAGCCCTAAGAGCACTAACACAATATTGCAGAATGGAACAGCTAGAACTCAACTATCAAAAAACTAAAAACAAAAATCATGGCATTCGCTAAAAGGCCTAAGAACTACAACTGGAATATAGATGGCCACAAGAGTGAGCAGGTCTCTTGCTTCAAATACCTGAGGGTAATTTTTCAAGCCACTGGTAGTAGGAAAGCGCATGGGGAGTATGATGCTTGCAATGCACAGAGGAGTATAACAGCCATTCTCAAATTTCTTAAGACAAGAGGAGGCCACTATTTACCTTCAGCGCTCAAACTCTTTGAAGCCAAACCAGTAGCACAACTGCTTTATGGATCCCAATTGGGACCCTTCCCCAACCCTGCTCCATTAGAACTTGTCCAATCCAAAATTTTAAGATCAGCTTTCCAAACTCCAAAATGTGTCTCTAACGCAGCTCTGAGACTGGAGTCAGGATTTATGAAAGTGGAGGCCAGAGTGTGGGTGACCATACTCAGCTGCTGGCTCAGACTATCCCTCTTTCTCACTGGCCTTGCTCCACTAACCTTAAGTGATGATTTCCAATCCAGCTGGAAACAGACAGTGATGACTAAAATTTCAACGCTGGGCTTTTCTCCAGATCTTCTGCTTAGCCTGGGATATGATAGGGCAAAAGCTACTATCAAACAACGGGTAGCAGATATAGAGAGACAACTGGATCTAGCCAGCACTCCAACCTTCATTGCTAGTGACTCCAATAGATATCTGGCCTCTCCTTTGGCATACTTAGAAACACTTGAAATACCTAAACATCTAAGGGCCTTTACTCTTGCACGGTGTCGTGCCCTCCCTTCAGCTGTCCTTGAAGACCGATACAAGAAGATCCCCTTCTCAGACAGACTGTGCCCCTGCAACTTGGGCCAAATAGAAACAACAGAGCATGTATTACTCCAGTGCTCATACTACAGGGACATACATCTCAGCCTTATTTCACCCCTGTTACATAAATATCAAAGGCACACTGGACAATTCTACATAAACTTGTTGCTTTCAGACACCAACCCAGGAACAACTTATAATGTTGCCAGATTCTGTGCAGCTGCGGTTAAAATTCGACAGACAGTGTCCTCAACATTAGAATAGTATCAACCTAGTCTTATAATACTGGAGCTAACATTTTAAATACTGCTTTTAGCCTGTTTTTATCCTGTGTTTTTACCTTTATTCTGTATCCCTTTTTACCTGTGCTGGTCTATGACCGTAATAAAGATTCTATTCTATTCTATTCTATTCTATTCTATAGGCCCATCACACTGTTAAACACTGTTTGCATCAATTTTTGCAGAAAGGTTGAAGTTAATTTTAAATGAATGGATAAGCGGTGATCAAGCAGGGTTTCTGCCAAAAAGATATCTAAGAAATAACATTCAGAAAATCTTAAATTTAATTGAATATTTCGGTAAACATCCTGAGAAGAAGCTAGCTTTGATCTTTCTAGATACAGAAAAAGCTTTTGATAGTGTCAGATGGCAATATATGATGGAATTAATAGGAAAAATGGACTTGGGAAGAAATTTCATACATGGAATACAAGCAATCTATCAGTATCAAACAGCCCAAATAATAATAAATGGACAGAAGACAACAGAAATAAAGTTGGGAAAAGGGGTCAGGCAAGGATGCCCCCTTTCACCTCTACTCTTTATAATAGCATTAGAAACATTATGTGAAGCTATAAGAAGGGATGCTAAAATACAGGGTGTGAGGATTAAAAAGCAAATGTTCAAGATGTGTGCTTATGCTGATGATATGGTAATATCTCTAGAAGATCCCCTAGAATCAATAAACAACTTACAAGAAAAATTGGAACTTTTTGGCAGAATGTCAGGAATTAAAGTCAATAAAGAAAAAACAATGATTTTGATGAAAAACCTAGATATATATTTACTGAGGAAGAAATATATACAGAAATATATTTACTGAGGAAAAGAAATTAACAAAGTCAACCAATTATAGAATAGAAAAGATAAGATATCTGGGAATTATGATAACGAAAAACAATTTGGACCTAATAGATAATAATTACAAAAAGTCTTGGAAGGAAATAAAAAAAGATATAGAAAGATGGAAGAAGCTAAGTCTATCAATGTTATGGAGGATATCAGCTATCAAGATGACGGTGTTGCCGAAAATGCTTTTTCTGTTCCAAAATTTACCCATACTAAACAATAACAAGCTATTCAAAATATGGGGGAAAGAATTGTCGAATTTTATTTGGCAGAACAAAAAACCAAGAATAAGCTGGAAAGTATTAACAGATTATAAAGACAGAGGGGCATTAGGGTTACCTAATCTGAGATTGTATTATCAAGCATGTGTCTTAGTATGGTTGCAAGATTGGTTTAAGCTTAATAACAGTAGAATAACAAAAATAGAAGGGGCAGATACAAGATATGGCTTACATGCATACCTATGGTATGAGAAGAAGAAAATAGATAAAAGTTTTAGAAGTCATATTGTTAGAAAAGCATTGTTAAAAACATGGAAAGATGTTAAAAAACATATATACACAAAGCTACCATCATGGGTATCACCACAAGAAGCCTTTAGAAGGACAGAAATGATTGATCTAAATGAATGGTGGACATACAAAGATTTATTAAGCTTTCAAGATGGGACAAATAGGTTTAAAACTAGAAAAGAATTGGAAGAAGACAATAAAATTTCTAATTGGTTGCAATATAGACAACTATGAGAAAGATATAATATGGATAAAAAATTATATGGCATAACAAATCAGCAGACAGAATTAGATGAAATGATAACTAGGAAAAAAGAAATAATATCTGAGGCATACAAGCTGCTATTAAAATTAGACCTAGAATCGATAGTGATAAAGGAATACATGATCAAATGGTCACAGAATATTGGACATAATATTATTCTAGAGGATTGGGAGGAACTATGGAAAAGTAACATGAGATTTACACCTTGTATGGAATTGAAAGAAAACTGTTACAAAATGCTATTTCGGTGGTATATGACCCCACAAAAATTAGCAAAAATGTATAAAGGGAACATAACAAATTGCTGGAAATGTAAGGAGGTAAATGCTACATCTTTTCATATGTGGTGGTCATGCAAACAGGTAAGAAAATTTTGGAATAGCATTCATAATTTCATAAGGAAAATATTGAAAATAGAGATCAGATTTAAGCCAGAAATATATTTACTGAATATTTTAGATAAAGACTTCCCAAATGAATTCATGAGAATCATGCTCTACATGACCACCACAGTGAGAATTATATACGCCAGATATTGGAAACAAAAAGAAATGCCTAATTTAGAGGAGTGGGTGAGAAAATTATTGGAAATAGCCCAGATGGAACAATGTACTTGCTGGATTAATAACAGATTATTAACTAAGTTTAGGCAGGAGTGGGAAAAACTAATAGAATTCTGGAAAGTAGAATGGAGCAAATATGCAGTCACTTGGCTAATTGATTAAACATTTAAAATGTATACAAGTAAAAGGCGAAATAATTAGACAAATAGATTATATAGAGATGTTGAAATACATGTTTGTTAGATGGTTATGTGGTAAATTAATCGAGATTTAGATTGGAATAAGGTTTCATAAGCATTCTTACAGTGTCTGGTAATGAAATAAGGGTTAAAAGAATATTAGAAAAATAATAACAACAAAGATAGAGAAGAAAAAAATGAGGTACAATTTAAGAAAGGTCTGTAAAGAATACAAATTGCAAGTTCAAAACCTTATGAAAGGAAGTATGAAATTTTATAGTTTATGTATTGTATGTAATTGTAAGTAATGTATGGTTTTATATTGTATATAACTGTATGTAATTGTATGTAATGTATTGGTATTGTATATCACTGTATGTCTTTGAATGTTTGTTTTTACTAAATTCTTTAAATAAAGTATTTAAAAAAAGGCTCCCCATCACACGGTGTCGACTCCTCACATTCCCAAAGCACCCCACTGTTGGAAAGAATAAGGTGTTCTTTTTTATTAACAGGCCAAGCCATCAATTGATCGCCAATGGCATTTATTCGTGGTATTGTGAGTGCCTGAAACCACATCCCATTATGCTTTCGTGAATACAGCATCAATGGGTGGTTCCCCCCCCCCCCAGAACACTTCTGGGTAAGAATGTGAAAACTAGGCATGGGACACTCTTTATGAATCTCCCTGTTTTGCTGGCAAATTGTAAAGTATGTTTCAGTACTTGTGTGTTCATCTTCTTCATTAGTTTTGGTGTTTTTTTACTTAATCCTGCTCACATCTTCTCGTGAGAACTGCTGAGATTATGCACCCTGGCAAACGCAGAAGTAAATAGCCCTAGCATTTCTGTTCCAATAATGCTGGGACTGCTATTTCTTGTTATTACAGTGACATGTGATAAAAAGGGTTATTGTGCCAGGACACTTACACTTTTAAATATAGTGGGACAAGAATATTTTTAGAGGCTCATCTGATAATCTCCTAAAATGCTCACAAAGCTGGTCTAACATTAGCTTTCACCTTTGCAACTAGAATAGGGAAATGAATGAAAAAATATGATGCACTTCTTCAGGCCATTGTATGCCTGTATTCAGTCTGATGAAAACCCACACCCATTGCACGTCATTTTCCCCTGCGGGTGGTTCTTGCTCTTTCAAATAAATTTTGGTCCCTTGCCCAAACAGATGGTATCTTGCAACACTTTGCAAAGATGTGAAGAATTGTTTCACATATGACAATTTCTGACATCAGTGTTTACATTTATGTAAACCATCATGTGTGAAAAACATGATAAATCTTTTATATTTTTGGCTGATTGTACAAATGTTTTTTTGAATCAACAGTGTCTCTGGACTTGCTGAAACTCAGTTTGGAGATGATTCAATTTTATACATGTCCATGGTTTTGCTTACCTTTCTCCAGCTCCCAATTGTAGTCATACATTGATTAAGCAATAGTAACGATGAGCTTATAAAATACCTAATGTATGTATTTATTAAAAATGAACTAGCCTGCCCACACTTCCCTTCTCAATTATCAAACTCTTTACTCAGTAGCAGAGCTTGGAAAAGTTACTTTGTTGGACTACAGCTCCCAGAATCTTCCAGGCAGTATGGGCAGATAACGGTGGTACTATTTTCCTGGCTAAATGATTCAATTTCTATACTACCCAGTTACGTGAAGCTCTGGTTGTTTTCAGAAGGTGATGCTGGGAACCCTTGTTTGACCCCTTGGCTATCAGTGTATGGTGCTCCTCAAGGCACCATAATGCCTCCCATGTTGTTTAGGGTCTGGATGGAATCAAGACTTTTTAAAAGGGCAACTTAATGGGCACCTCTGGCACAGACCATGGGTTCTGTGCCTCAAAATTATTTTTCAGCTCTAAAATTGATTTGGCAGGGATGAAGTAGGTGCTAGGCCAGGACTAACAAAGTGTGGCCCTCCAGCTTTTGTTAAAACTGCAGCTCCTGGTGGTTGGCTCTGCTGATTTGGGAGATGCAATCCAACAAAATCTGAAAGGTTGCATATTGCCAAACTCTGCCTCAAGAAGCTGATGAGAACTCTCATTATCTTGTGAGCAGGAACCATGGAAGAAGCATGGATCCAGACATCAACTAACCCGGCTGCTGGCCGATGATGTCACTGTCGGTTATCCACCAATACCACCACTGATGAAGGGGGAGAAGTCCTGGCCAGGCCCTGCATGCCCAATGACCCCTCACCCTCCCCTTACTCCACCAACCACTGGGAAAAGGGGGGTCTCTGTGAACTTGACCTTGACTATGAACTTGGCAAAGACCCCCCCTCCCATTACCGATGACCTCAGATCAGGACCCAGGCCAACTGCCACAAAAATGTGGACCCACCCAGGCCCGCCTTCCACCACCATGGAAGAAGCAAGACTATAAGAAGAGACACTGAAATCCACTTGTTTCCTGGTTGTTGTTGTTCCTGTGTTTTCAGACCCATCTCAATTGCAAATGCAGAGAGGTGTGCAGAAATAACAGCAAGGGCAAAGAGGTGGCTGAAGAGAGCCAGTTTTTCCAGGGTATTCATCTTTACTGAAAACTCTAACTGGCCTAATCCACATCACACAAATAATCCAGTTTGAAACTGGATTATTTGCCATGGCTCCTTCCTTTGGAATCCTGGGATTTGTAGTTTTATAGCATCTTTAGTCTTCTCTGCCAAAGAGTGCTGGTGCCTCACCAAACTACAAATCCCAGGATTCCAAAGGAAGGAGCCATGGCAAATAATCCAGTTTGAAGATGGATTATTTGTGTATGGTTGATGAGAGGGACAAGCTATCCCTGAAGGGAATTACCATTTGCTAGCTGTAGGGTTCCTGAGCAGCCTCGGGGGGGGGGGGATCACAGTAATGGCTCCTTAGATTTATATATACTCATCTTAAGTTACCATGCACACCAAATGGAGCTGCTTTGACCCCATGAAGTCCTGTTGGTTCTAGCTGGCTAATTTCAAGCTTTCTGTACTCTTGAACTGGGACCATTACAATTAATCTTCCTTGGATGGACAGTTTCCAAGCAGCACATGCTTCTATACAAATATGAACATATCCATATACACATAGGACAGGAGCAAGATGTTGCACAGGCCTTTGTGGGCACTGCAGTCTGCCAACACTTTTCTTGGAGGCTCATGTTCACAGTAGATTCAGCTTTACACCTAGATTCATAGGTGACAGCTGCAGCCAGGTGTGCCTTTACCTAACTTAGGTTGGTATGCCAAAGGTATCCATTCCTAATGAAGTCAAATCTACTACTAAACTGGATTACTTTCCATGGGGCACCATTGAGGAGACTTTGGAAATGGCAGTTGGTCTAGAATGCAGATGTAAGAACACCACCAGATAGTGGTTTGAGATTGGACTATGACTCTGGAGACTGGGTTTGAATCCCAGCTCAGCCATGGAAACCCACTGGGTGACCTTGGGAGGCCTTCTCTGTATCCCCACTATGGTGGAGGCTCAACTGATGGGCTGTGGTTTCACCCAAATTGTGGAACACTATGCCCCAGGAGGTTCACTCAGTCTCTTACCTTATGGTGTTTTGCCATATATATATATGGTGGCTTTTAAAAAATCAAATAGATATATATATATATATTATCCATAGATGGGTTATTGTTGTTCTTTAAATTTATTGTATATCAGGGTTGGTTTTCATTATTTTTACTTGCCCAGGATAAAGAGAAGCCAAAAATTTATATCTCAGCTATCTGGTCCTTTCTAGGGGCCTCCAGACAAACCTGTTTCAACATTTATTGCACGTGTGAAAAATTCTGAAAAGTAATAATCGAACGAAAAGAGAAAATAATGGAAAAATTGATGTGGGGACATGATTGGCATTGTTCTTCCCTCTTATGTGAGGCAGCTTTTAAGTAAAGAAGTAGAAAAGGGGCAAGTGAAAGAGAACCACTGATTCTTTTAAAGTGTATCTTAAAGCCTAAGAATAGCATGTCCCGCCTTGTCTTATTGCATGATGTCTGTGTGTTTCAGCTGTTCTTCTGTTCTTCTTGTGGCAAATGTGAGTCTTTTTGCTAACTGGAAAGCAAAAAGACTTGCTTTTACCAATATCTCTCACAGGACTGGAACAAGTAGGGTTGCCATAATTCTCTACTACAAAACCAGGACAAAAGTATACAGGACTGGATTGGGCAGACTATCCAAAAAACAAACAAACAAACAAACAAAAACAAGATACCCACACACAAACATTTTGACATTTAAAATTGTTTTATTGCATATTTCAGACGTTTAAGGTGTCTTGTACCAATTGAACTTTTCAGAACTCTGCTAAATACCTTGTAAAACTACAAGTCCCCAGATTCCACAGGAAGGAGTTTCAAACTAGATTATTTGTGTAGTGTGGATTTGGCCCTGGTCTCCTCATGTCCTAATTCAATACTCAAGCCACAACACCACATTAGCTCTAAGGTTGGCAATCCATGTAGAAAGAGTAAAATGCCATCATTCGTTTTTTCCCCAGAGGTACCAGTTAGCAACCAGAGGCATTTGAATGAAAGGCTTGCTTTTCCTCCCTAGAGCTTAGAAAAGTTACTTTTTATTACAATCCCCCAGCTAGTGGCTGTGCTGGCTGGGGGAATTGTGGATGTTACAGTCTCAAGCCTCTTTCAAGCTCCGTTGTGGGGCTTGGAAAAGGAAGGGGTTTTCCCACCTCCCCTTCTGAAGCCTCTTTCCAGCTCTGTTGTGGGGCTTGGAAAAGGAAGGGATATTCCCCCTCCTGTTCTGAAGCCTCTTTCCATTTGGCTTGTGGGGCTTGGAAAAGGAAGGGATATTCCCCCTCCTGTTCTGAAGCCTCTTTCCATTTGGCTTGTGGGGCTTGGAAAAGGAAGGGAGATTTCCCCCACCCCTTCTGAAGTTTCTTTCCATTTGGCCACTGGTCCGTCATCCAAAGGGAGGTGGCCTAGGAAGCCAGAGATTCACCACACACACACACACACACACACACACACAAAGTTACTCTGAGTCTGACTCCACTGCTGGCCTTCTTTCCCCTGACTCTCCTTCACTCTCTCTGCTGCTGCCTGCTCTGTACTCTCCTGACTCCCGCCTTCTGCACTCTCCTGCCTAGACTGCACTCTCCCACCACGTGACCCCAGAGCTTGCTGATATTGAGCCTGGAGCTGGAATCTGAGATCTGCTGCTTCAAGCAGTCCAGCCAGATGGAACAACTTTCTGTCCCTTTAATTTGGGATTTTCACAGTTTTCCAGGACTTGTGGCAACCCTAGAAACAGGAGAATAGCTGAAGCATGGTGACATCATGTGATAAGGCAAGGCGGGACACACTATTCTTGGGCTTTACTTCTGCTTCCCTTCCCTCTTGTGATAAGTTCCTTAGTCTGCTATTGTCCATGTCCTAAATGGCAATGGACAATTTTAAGGGCTCTGCTTTCTTTTCTTAAGGTTGTTTATCTTTAAACTGCCCCTTGGACCAACAGTTCTTCAAAAGAGGATTCCTACAGACTGAGAAATGTCCTCTGATGGTCCTTCAAAAAGAGATAAGTCCTTTGATAAGCAGGGAGTGTGGCAACTACAGCCACATTTTGTTGTGTAGGAAGCCTGTGGCTAGAATGTTTGATATATTTACTTTCTCATAAAAACAGCTGTGCCCCTATCACTTAGACTAGAAGAGGTGTAGTTAAGGAGCAGATAATGTTTTTTCATCACAGAGACAAACAGCAGCTGGTGGGATTTAGCTGAGGAAACAACACCATTTACACCCTTCCCCCATCCATGCTGCTATTCAGATACAACTCAGCACTTCCAGGGGCTACTTTCAAGTTCACAAAAAATTGTCAAGAGATCCGATCACAGGTCTCCCACACCATGTGTAGTTTTTCCCTGCTGATTTTCATTTGCAATGTTTGATACAGCTATTTAAAGGAGAACTTCAAATGACACCTTCTCAGAGTTGGCATGTGAGATATTTAACACATGGTCAAGTGCTTTGCCCTGCAGAAACTTCAGTTCTACAAATCTTATTCCAGTATGAAGAGCTGTACAGCCACTTTTAACTGATCTACAACAGTAGTTTCTGGTTGTTGTTGTGTGCCTTCAAGTGATTTCTGCCTTATGTCAACCCTAAGGAGAACCGATCACAGGGTTTTCTGAGGGCTGAGAGTAACTAGCCCAAGGCTACTCAGTGGCTTTTCATGGCAGAGTGGGGATTTGTGCCCTGGTCTCCAGAGTTGTAGTATAACACTCAAACCAGTACACCATGCTGGCTCCTAATTTTTGATTACTATGCCACAAATTAAAGGTTATCTGGATGACCACTTTCAAGTGTAAAGTTAACAGCAGTAGCAACAGTAACAATGCTCATAATAACGTGGTTGAAAAAGTACCACTGACTGAAGATAGGACAGAAGGAGGAGCAGAAGGAGAATGGAACCAAAATTAATTTGGATTTAAAAAAAAAAAAGTCCCCCACATTCATAAAGGGGGAAAAGGCTGTTGGATTAAACTCCTTTCCTCACATGAAGTGGTACATGAGGAAAAAGAAAAGCAAAACACAGATTGACAGATAGAGAAATAACACTAGAATAATAATATGATTAAAGGAACACACAGAGAAAGAACCAAATTCAAATGAATCACTTGTTTTTCTTAGCTAGGGAATGGAAGAATTTATTCACTCTCTAATGTCTTCAATGAACACACCCACCCACATATCACAGAGACTAAGACAGTAAAATAACAGCAAAGATACTTCACAATTTTGCCTTCCTAAGCCTCTTTTGGTAGACGGGTGGGAGACTGAGAGAACCTTCAGGAAGATTTAGAACTCTTTATTCCTGCCCAATGGATCCCATTCCTGCTGCCCGGCTATTGGGATTCTGCCTCTGTCATGAGTAAGATTACTTTGTGCTGTCTATTAAAATGCATATACAAGTTACTAGTTCTACAGTGCCCTGACTCTGCTCATTTGCCACCTACAGTGAAGGCAGAAAGTGATCCTGGGGTCTGCTCCCACCTCAAAAGTATCCAAGAAAATGCTTTGCCTTTTATTTGGTGGCTCAGACTGCCTGCCTTTCATATTGCTGCTTCCTGCCTGCTTCTGATCTTCAGGCTTAAAGCAGAAGCAGAAGCAAACTTGCTCCCACAATCCTAATACTGAAGTCTTCCTGAGTCTTACTGGGTGAAGCAGGCTTCAAACTATTGGTTCTTACAGATCTTATTGAGGGTGAAAGCAAATTGATCCACCTCCTTCTGTTCTCAAGCACACTTTATGTATTTGTATATCTACTGTGGAGACGCTTCATGATTCAGTTAAACAAATGATGAGATGTAATGGTAATAGTAATAACAGTTATTACTGGAAAAGATATGTATATTTAAATGAGGATGAGGTCTAGTGGAAATTAACTTTTGTGGTTAGCTTGCTCAACTAAGATGAAAGAAATAAGTAATACAATTGTTTTGCTTTAAAATATGAATTAAATGTGCAATATACATAATATATATGCTTGCTGAATAAAATAAACATACTTGAGGGAAGACCAGGAGAATACAAAATTGCACACAGGGAAATAGACAGAAGAAACAAAGAGTTGTGTTTTTTTAATGACTTGCACTGAGAAAGAAAATCAGACACTTAACAACAATTAGGGTTATTTGGATTTAGTGTGTGTGTGTGTGTGTGTGACAGAATAGATTTTGCAGCCCAAAACATATAGAGACTCATCTCTAATAAGCAGATTTCTATTTAAATTGATATTTAAAAGGCAAACAGAGGATTAAGATAAACTAATCATAGAACACAAAAGGATGGGAAATGAAAGACTCAGAAATACCAAGTTTAAATGACAATCAAAATCTCACCAGAGCCATTTCAAGGAACTATTACTAACAGCTAAATTTAGCAGATGAATGAGGAGATAGATGTAGGAGACCGTTGACTATATAAATTCAGTGACCTCACAAAACCCCTCTCCAAAAGCACTGTGACTAGAGAGTGGTGGTGAGATTCTTGCCCTAGATTTCACATATTTCATACAAGCTATCAATGAACAAAACTTTTCTCTGTTCCTCCCCCTTCACTTCACACCAGCTTGGCATTTTCCTTATAGAATCATGTTGCAGACATACTGTCTAGCTTGTCCTCACTTGTTTTTGACATCTGAATCTATCAATCAGTTGGATTTCTTTGGAGTGAGTTTTGCCACTCAAGTACCAGGTTGGCCATGTTGATCTGATCTGGATCTGGAATAGTTAGGTCTGAACTGACTCAATACGGTTCAGAATTCAGAAGCCAGATGAATTGGCTGCAGAGTCTTAGTATATAATGTCCAGGTTGGGAAATGAATGACTTTATGGTGGGCTTCCCATAGACAGCTGGCTGGCTAGTGTGTAAACAGAATTTTGGACTAGACAGGCCCTTGGTCTGATCCAATATGTCTTTTTTTACAACTGTATGTTCAGTTGTCTTGGTGGAGAAGAATTCTGGATAGCTTATTCTTGGGCATTTCTATAGGATGAATAATTTCAAAGATAGAAAGAGACTAAAAACAGGCATCCATATTGATTCATTATGTTGAATGCTGCCTTTGGAACAATCAAAACATCATCCTTATAAAAAGCTGAACAGGGAAAAATTGGAAATATTGGAAAAATGAAAATTGGTTCGGGAAAATACCATCTAGCTAGTTCAAACTTACCATAGTTCACTCCAAGGAAATCCTTCTTATGCAAATAACAAATAAGATTAAAATCTAATTTATTGCACTATTTAACCCCCCATAGCAACATTTGTATCAGTATTTTGAACCAAAGGATGCCTCTAATTTGAAAATTTACTTTGCAAAAAATAGCTTCTCCAGAGTAAGCAGATATGCTTCCTGAATGATATGGGGGGGGGGGAATCAAGGTTTCTCTGCCTTCCAGCTCTGCTCAAATACCATTTTATCTACCAAGTTGTGCAACATCAACAGAATTATTGAGTTTCAATTACAAAGCGCTCGTGCAAGCTCAGATACATTTCCAGCAATGACCTCATTTTTGCTTTTCAAGCTAAACCAAAAGATATCAGGCAGTAACCAATGAGAGGCTCAAAGATTCATTGTGCCAGGAAGCGGTGTGAACTGCAACCATGTGGCAGAAAAATAAAGGCTTTGAATGCCTGCACTGAACACTTCACAGTATTCTAACAGACTGCACAAATGAAAGTGATTGCTGTGCAGGTGTGATGTACTTCTCAACTACTGGCCACTGGCAAGCAGCAAATGAGGATGGCTCAGATGAACTAGTGCAGCTGTTGCCAGAACATGGAAAAGTTACTTTTCTGGATAATAACTTCAAAATCTCCAGGAGTTGTAGTGACTTCTCTGAGCTCTGGATGCTATTCCTCTATCTCACAAAGTGAGTTATCCAAGCCTGCATAACGGCAAACTTATTTGCAGGTAGGGTTGCCAGATGTCAGGGTCTGGAACTAAGTCTCTAGTTTTCATGGGCCATTTCTAGGTGGGTCACAAAAGGTGCAAATTCTCCAGTTTTCATGGGCCCATCTCCAGGCAAGAGTAAAGTATTGTGTGCAAATCTCCAGCTCAGTTACTACAGTAGAAGTTTGCTACAATTTGCAAGGATCCATTGATTTGCTGATGTAACTTGAAAATATCTCAATAGGGTCTAGGTATTTACTTAATTAGCTTCCTCCTTCTCTCACAGTCATTGTGGTGCCTCTGCTCTGCACTGCATCCACTTTCCGGCTAGAAGCAAGTAGTCTAGATTAAATGTTCCTTATATCATTCAGCTGCCTAAGCAAGTGAGAAGGAATGATTCCCACATTTCACTTTGATCTAGCAACAGCCAGTTTAGCTAAAATTTCTGTCTTAACTTCCTAACAGGAAAATGGTATGCTCCCACCCTCCCTCTCTGTTTGAATGACAAACTCTGAGTCAACATGGTTGGTACTTAAGGACATCACAAGAGGCCATTCTTATATCTCAGGTTTGGCCTATAAACCTCAGGGCCTTGGAGGATCATGAATTGGCAACCCTATTTGCAGGTATCTACATTGCTGCAGCATAACTGCATCTACACTGGCAGTCATTGTTCAGTATTGCTCCTGCCTTCCTTGTTGGCTCTTCAGCATCTATAGACAGATAAGGGCAGTGTGAACTCCCACATGGGCTATCACAATGGCTGCTACTGGTCTCCACCACCACCAACCCGCTACTATGATGATGAAAATGGAGCCATTACAGCTCCATTTGTTAATTCTAAGAAGAGCATTGTGATGACACAGATAAGTATAATAGAAGCTAACATTTTCAGGTACTGAATGTTCTCAAGTACTTTTATCTTCAGATAAATATTTTAAGAGCAGGCTGTGGAAGAAGGAGGGGGAACACTCATCAGCATATAAACTCAGGAACAACAACACAATCAACAGGTAAAACAGAGCTCCAAGGCATGCTCAGGGTAATTATTGTCACATAGAAATAACCCACAGCATAGAACAATATGTATGTATTTATGCCATATGAGAACTTCCAGGAATGTATCTGAAATACTCAGATTATTCATATATTGCTTGGATTATTTTTATTAATCACAAACTGCAAACATTTTTAAGGGTTTCAAATAATTTATTTATTAAATCTTGACCTCCTCCTTTATCCAAGAGATCTTAAAGGCAGACTACATGGGTCTCCTCCTACACCTGTTAATCCTTATAAAAACCCTGTGAGGTAATCTTATACTGGATATAGTGATTGACCCAGAATCACCCAGTAAACTCCATGTTTGAGATTTTAATCTGGGGCATCAGTTACATGACAGTTTTTATCATAGGGAGAAATGTGATTCCCTCATCCCGGGTTTGTCCCTTGTTGTTTACACGATTTGTCACGGTAGCATAAGTCTCGGTGCTTTAAATTTCTTGTTCCGAGTGCCTCCATCCTGGGATAGGGGCACACAGAAGAGCAGTATTTTGATTGGTTGAACTTTGGAGAGTACGGACTTACAATGGAAGCCTGGAAAGTCTGGATCTGCCATTTTTGAAAAGGTCAGAACCACCCCCACCCCTGCCAGGCACAGCTACACTGACCTCTAATGAGAACCCCACTCCCATGCCCCATGGGGCTACTGCCTCCGCCCTTGTGCATGGGTGTGTGTGTCTTCTCCATGACTGTCAGTCATGGAGAAGCCCCCCTGCCCCATACAGCTTCCTCCCCGCCTTTGCCACGGCGCAGGGTGTGGGGGGTATTCTCTGCCCCACACGGCTTACCCGCCTTTCCCCCAGTGCTGCCTCTCCCTCCTGCCTGGCCCTTCTCTTCCCCGTTCACAAGCAGTGAACAGGGAAGAGAGGAGGGGGGAATGGAGGAATAGACAGCAGTGGGGGAAAGGTGGACAATGGGCCTCTGAGTCCCATTGCCCACCTTCCCCCCACTGCTGACTCTCCATCCTGCCTGGCCTTTCTCTTCCCTGTTCGCAAGCAGCAAACAGGGGAGTGGAGGGGGGAATGGAGGGAGAGGCATTAGTGGGGGAAAGGTGGATGATGGGACTCTGAGTCCCATTGCCCACCTTTCCCCCCCGAATGCCTCTCCCTCCTGCCTGGCCCTTCTCTTCCTCGTTCGCAAGCAGCAAACAGGGAAGAGAGGAGGGGGGATGGAGGAAGAGACAGCAGCGGGGGAAAGCTGGACTTCTGTCTCTTCCTCCATCCCACCCCTCCTCTTTTTCCTGTTTGCTGCTTGCGAATGGGGAAGAGAAGGCCTAGGCAGGAGGGAGAGGCAGCAATGGGGGAAAGGTGGGCAATGGGACTCAGAGTCCCGTTGTCCACCTTTCCCCTGTTGCTGTTTCTTCCTCCATTCACCCCCTCCTCTCTTCCCTGTTCGCTGCTTGCAAACAGGGAAGAGAAGGGCCAGGCAGGAGGGAGAGGCATCTCTCTGTAGATGCTTGGGCATGGCCAGGAGAGGGGAGAGACCTTGCCTGGCACTCAGCTGGCTGCTTTGGAGCCACTAGAAGACCCTGGGGGGGGGGGCTAACAAAATGGTGATTTCACAGCTTCCCTTGCAAGCCCGCCCCCTCCAATGTCCAACCAATCAGAAACCATCGCATGTCCTGGGGTGGTTCCTGGTTGTTCAGACAACCACTAGCATGGGCTGTCTCGGACTTTCCCCCCAAAATCCTGAAAAATAGAGGGGTGAAGAGTCTCAGATTAACTGCGCTTTTTGCTACCCCTCCTTCTGAATAGCCCGTGATGCATGTGAACTACCAGTGATCGACACGAAATCTGGTTTACAGTTCTTGAAGTTATAAGAAGTTACAAAGACACTTCTTTGTCTTTATCCACTCTGAAATTATGTTCCTGGTTATACACTTTATATTGACATATTAATTGCTACCTCAAGGCCAAGGAGTTTCAGAGCCTGCGGTGTGATTCACACTGTAAAAGATTCTGGTGTGGGGTTTTTGGGGTGTGTGTGAATGACACGAGGGAGACATATTAAATTGGCCAAATGAACAGGTTCTTACCAAGCAACTGAATGTTATTGTAGGAGATTATCAGACAGAGACAAAAAGAACATCTGCATCTCACGGTGTGCTCTCCTGCCCCGCTTCCACCCCACTCCTGTAATGCTATAAAAATAAAAGTTTTCATATCTTCCTATGCCGCTTCTTTCCCTCCTCCCCAGCAGCCCAGGAGTGAATGCAGCTCTCACAGGGCTGCATTCATTTCCTGGAATGGAAAAATCCCAGCTGTTCTTGCAAGAGGACAGTCACACAGGAAATTCAAAAAGAAAAATAAACACCAAAAAGTAAAACCAAACACAAAAACACACTTTAAAGAATACAGTCATCCCTTCACATTCACGGGGGTTAGGAGCAGACAACCCCCACGAATGTGAAAAAAACCGCAAATAAGAAATGAGCCTGCCGGCAAGCGGCTTTCCACCCCAGTCCCTTTCCAAGGCAGTGGGGTGGAAAGTGGGCACGGCAGCGGCTTTCCACCCCACCTTCCCAAGGCAGCGATGGGCTTCGTGAGAAGCCCCTCACTGCCTTGAGAAGGGAGTGGGGTGGAGAGCGGGCAGAAGGGAGGCTTTCCACTCCCCCTTCCCAAGGCAGCGGGTGGAGAGTGGGCGTGCCAGCGGTTTTCCACCTCCCCTTCCCAAGGCAGCGACAGGCTTCGTGAGAAGCCCCTCGCTGCCTTGAGAAGTGAGTGGGGTGTTGAGCGGGCACACCAGTGGCTTTCCACCCCACCTTCCCAAGGCAGCGATAGGCTTCGTGAGAAGTCCCTCGCTGCCTTGAGAAGGGAGTGGGGTGGAGAGCGGGCAGGCGGGAGGCTTTCCACCCCCCCTTCCCCAGGCAGCAACGGGCTTTGTGAGAAGTCCCTTGCTTGAGAAGGGAGTGGGGTGGAGAGTGGGCGGGCGGGAGGCTTTCATTTCAGTAAGGCCTTTGACAAGGTTCCCCATGAGATTTCAGTAAGGCCTTTGACAAGGTTCCCCATGACATTCTTGCAAACAAGCTTGTAAAATGTGGGCTAGATAAGTTAACTGTTCAATGGATTTGTAATTGGTTGACCGGCCGAACCCAAAGGGTGCTCAGCAGTGGCTCCTCTTCGTCTTGGAAGGATGTGACCAGTGGGGTGCCACAGGGTTCTGTCCTGGGCCCAGTGCTATTCAACATATTTATCAATGACTTGGATGAGGGAATTAGGGGCATACTTATCAAATTTGCAGATGGCACCAAATTAGGAGGAGTAGCTAATACCCTAGAGGACAGGATCAAAATTCAGAATGACCTGGATAGACTGGAGAGCTGGGCCAAAGCTAACAAAATGAAATTCAATACGGAGAAATGTAAGGTACTGCATTTAGGGCGGAAAAATGAAATGCATAAATATAGGATGGGAGAGACCTGGCTGAATGAGACCACGTGCGAAAGGGATCTAGGAGTCCTAGTAGACCACAAGTTGAATATGAGCCAGCAGTGCGATGTGGCAGCTAAAAAGGCCAATGCGATTTTGGGCTGTATCAATAGAAGTATAGTGTCTAGATCAAGGGAAGTAATAGTGCCACTCTATTCTGCCTTGGTCAGACCTCACTTAGAATACTGTGTCCAGTTCTGGGCACCACAATTAAAAAAGGATATTGGCAAATTGGAACGTGTCCAGAGAAGGGCAACTAAAATGGTGAAAGGTCTGGAAACGATGCCTTATGAGGAGAGACTTAGGGAGCTGGGTATGTTTAGCCTGGAAAAAAGACGGTTAAGAGGCGATATGATAGCCCTGTTTAAGTATTTGAAGGGATGTCACGCTGAGGATGGAGCAGGCTTGTTTTCTGCTGCTCCAGAGACTGGAACACGGAGCAATGGGTGCAAGCTCCAGGAACAGAGATTCCACCTCAACATGAGGAGGAACTTTTTGACAGTAAGAGCTGTTCGGCAGTGGAACGCACTCCCTCGGTGTGTGGTGGGGTCTCCTTCCTTGGAGGTCTTTAAACAGAGGCTGGATGGCCATCTGTCGGGAATGCTTTGATTGTGATTTCCTGCATGGCAGGGGGTTGGACTGGATGGCCCTCGTGGTCTCTTCCAACTCTGCAATTCTATGATTCTATGATTCCCAAGGCAGTGATGGGCTTTGTGAGAAGCCCCTTGCTGCCTTGAGAAGGGAGTGGGGTGGAGAGCAGGCATGGTAGTGGCTTTCCACCCTGCCTTCCCAAGGCAGCGATGGGCTATGTGAGAAGCCCTTCGCTGCCTTGGGAAGGGACAGGGTGGAGAGGGGGGGCAGGCGGCTTTCCGCGAATAATCGAAACCGTGAATGTGAAAGTCACGAATGTGGAGGGGCAACTGTACAAGTAACCCAGGGAGGGTACAAAAAAGTGTGTCACTTACCTCCTTGTCCCAATTGCACCTGGCAGTGTTAGGCACAGACCTTCCAATGATGCTGGCATCACACCAGCATAACGGGGCCCCTTTTCACTCACCCGTCATTCCGTTACAGAAACTGAACAACAGATCAATTCATGGCTTAGCCCATGAATTAACAGGAGCACCGGGGGAACAGAAGGGGCATGAGAGCATGATGACCTGTGAACGATGTTGTTTGAAAGGGAAGCCCTTTCATGATCTCCTGGTGTCCCTGTCATGCTATATTTAGATTGCCCGATAATCTCTTTGTAGAGGCTTTCAGACACAGATTGATAAATCTCAACTGTGGTGATTATTATCAGAAACTGGTTAGTCAAATTACCAGTATGAGATCCTACTACAAGGAGGGCATTCAATGGGACAATTATTTGTGCTCTAAATTAAATAAAAACAAACAGCAGCATTTTCTTTTCAGGTACTGTACTCAATGGGAGAGTCCACTAATTTATTTCTATTTAATGTGAAGCTGAAGGCTTTCACAGCCGGCATAGATTTTCCTTGGGTTTTTTTCTGGGCTGTGAGGCTGTTCTGGAAGTTTCTTTCTGACGTTTTGCCTGCATCTGTGGTTGGCATCTTCAGAGAATGGTTGGGTAGGAGGGTGTGTAGTGTTTATATATTGTGAACCCCTGTTGGGGAATATGTGTAAATTTGTGTAATTGAATGGTTAGTTTCTGGGTATAGAAATGTAAGGATGATTAGTGTCTGTTTGACTAATGGTTGGTTGATGGGCCATTATCTGCTGGAAATTCCCTTGTCCCTGGGTGGCATTTCTTTGTAAGTGTTGAGTTTTGATTTTATTGTTTTTCAAAACTGGAAGCCAGATTTTGTTTACTTTTAGGGTTTCTTCTTTCCTGTTGAAGTTGTCCAGGTGTTTGTCGATTTCAATAGCTTCTCTGTGCATTCTGACTTGATAGTTGTTGGCCTAGTCCAGAAATTCTGTGTTTTTTTTACTTGAATTTTTATTTACCTGAAACATTTATCTGTCACCTCTCAGCCTTCCAGACCCCCTAAGGTGATGTTCAACAGGAAAAAATAAATAATTAAAAATACAAATAAAACAATTTAAAAGCAAACTAGTTTTAAAGAGCTTTTCAGCAGAGACACTGTTGTATGTCCCACCTCCCTGTGAGGCACAGTTGGTGGGTAAGTGTGGTAGGGCTGTGCAGCAATAACCCCACTGTGGAATTCCCCACTGTGGAAGGCAGGCTGACTCCACTTCTTTAAAGGCCACAGACATTTAAAATAGCCAGAGAAGACTCCCCTGGTGCGATGAAGCCCCTCTCCAGGTTGGCCATGGAGTTCCAACACATGTGCTCCTGTCACTTTGCCTTCTTACCCATGAGATCCCTCCCTTGGATCTAGTATTCAGGCCTCAAGGTGATCTCTGTACTGTACAAGCAACTGTGTTGGGTTCAATGTGGTAAAGTGTGATCAATTCTCATTATTGATTCTCAAATGGAAACAGTCTGGCACAGTTATAGAAAATAAAACAGTAAATATTTTTTATGTAACAGGTAAGTTAAACATGAACTCCCAGAACACTTTCCTCATTCACAGGTTCCAAAACCCTCATCAGACCTTATCAGATCCACTCCTCTTAATCAGCCTTCACTTCAACAGTGCTCCACATTCTGGCCACAGTACGCCAGACCCAGGTCCGCAGTATGCAGGGAACTGCCCTTCTGTTGCAGCAACGAAGGGGTATCTGCCCACTTGAAGCCCACATGTGAAGGACAGGTTGCTTACCTGTAACCATAGATCTTCGAGTGGTCTTCTGTGAATTCACACAGTTGGGTTTATTCCTGCGCCTACGCAGTGCATCCGGAAGTTTCTAGTATTGCTAGGCATAGATACATTTTTGGTGGTAACTCCGCCCACTCTAACGGTCCCTTAAAAGGCTCTCCCGCTTAAATCCCCTCAGTTCCTTAAATGACGCCGCAATGAGCAGCATCTGGAACATTAAGCACATATGCAATAGCAGGACATAGAGGAGAGGATGGACAGGTCTGTCTGAATTCAGAGAAGACCATTCAAAGATCTATGGTTACAGGTAAGCAACCTGTCCATCTTCTTTGTGGTCTCTGTGAATCACACAGTTGGGTAGACTAGCAAGCTTCTCCACTGAAGGAGGGTATGTCCTGTATATTGTTAGACAATGACCCCTCACACTGACCTTGAAAGGGATTTCTCTATCTCTCTCTTTTTTTTCTTTTTTTTCTTTTTTTTTTTTTTTGCACATTCTGCAAATATCAAGTCAACCAGATTTACCAGATTAGCATAGGACATGCATCTCAACATGGAAGGAGATCAGCATTAAAATGTCCAACGTAAAATACACTCACTTATTGGAAGACAGGAGTACTGCCCTCCCAAATGCAGCTTCGTTCCTAGAATGAGAGTCCAGTCTGTAATGTGATATGAAAGTCAATGGGGAAGACCAAGTCGCAGCACAGCAGACATCCTCTAGGGGCACCACAGAGAGGAACGCAGCCAAAGTGGAGACAGCTCTCGTAGAATGTCCACGAATTCGTGGAGGTGGTGGCTTCTTAGCCAGTTCATAGCAGAGAGCGATGGTCGATGTCACCGACTTGGAGAGGCGCTGCGACGAAATCGGTGCACCCTTCTTGGAGTCAGCATAGGAGACAAAAAGCTGGGGTGATTGTCGGAACAAAGCAGTCCGCTCTTTGTAAAAAGCGAGCGCCCTGCGCACATCCATAGAGTGTAGGGTACACTCGAATTCGTCCTTCGGGTCCTGCATCAAGGCTGGTAGGACGATGGGTTGGTTAAGGTGGAAACTAGAGACCACTTTAGGAAGAAAGGAAATGTCCGATCCCAAGACTACCTTATGCTTGTGGAAGCAGGTATACGGATGATCTGACCAAAGGGCACAGAGTTCTCCAGCCCAACGAGCGGAGGTGATGGCAACCAGGAAGGCAGTCTTCCAAGTCAATAGTTGGAGGTCTGTCAAAGCCAGGGGTTCGAAGGGTTGTCTCACCAACTGAGAGAGGATGAGTTCGAAACTCCAGGTCGGCACGGGATCGAGTACTGGAGGATGGAGGTTAGCATATCCCTTCAGGAATCTCTTCACTACCAGATCCTGGAAAGGAGATGGTCGATTCCGAGCCTGGAATTTGACGGAGATAGCAGCTAGATAGCCCCGGAGAGATGAAACTGAGAGCCCTGCTCTCGATAGATCGAGGAGGAATTGAAGGACCGTTGGTACTGAACAGGATTCGACACTCAATTCCTTGGCTGCTAGAAATTTCTCAAACCTATTCCAGTTGTAGAGGTAGACTTTTCGTGTGGAGGGTTTCCTAGCAGCATCAACAATTGCCTGAACCTCTCGAGGTAAAGAAGGATGAGGGGCTATGTGAGGTGGACGTGGATTCACGGCTGGATCCTCCAAGCTGTCAGGCGTAGTGAGTCAAGGTCAGGGTGTCTGACCTTGCCTTGCTGAATGGTGAGCAAGTCTGATCGGCTTAGGAGGTGAAGAAAGCACCTCTTGGACAGGAGCAGCAGTGGGGCGAACCACGGTTGTCGAGACCACCACGGTGTGATGAGGATCGCATTTGCCCAGTCCCAGCGAAGCTTGGCGACGACCCTTGTCAATAACGGGATTGGAGGGAAGAGGTACAGGAGTGGTCCGTTCCATTGAAAAAGGAACGCTTCTCCCCTCGAATCCTTGTGCCATACTCTGGAGCAGAATTGGTCGCACTGGGTGTTCTGGGCAGTCGCGAAGACGTCTATCAGAGGGGTCCCCCAGCGGTGGAAAATATCTGTCACTACATGCCGTTGGAATTGGAACGGCTCAGTCCATCTGCAAGAATATTCTCCTCCCCGAGGAGATGGATGGACTGCAGGAAGACATTCCGTTCCACGCACCAGTCCCAGATCTGCAAGGTGAGTTGAAGTAGCTGAGGAAACCTGGTACCACCTTGCTTGTTCAGGTAGTACATCACTGAGGTGTTGTCTGTGATGAGGAGGACAGTTCTGTTGCAGACCAGCACCTCGAAGGCTCAGAGAGCCTTCTGGACCACCAGGAGCTTCAGAACGTTGATGTGTAACCTCCATTCTTCGCTGCTCCACAAACTCTGAATTTTGTTGCAGGCCAGATGAGCCCCCCATCCGAGTAGAGATGCATCCGTCGTGAGGGAGGCGCTCGGCTGGGGGGGGTTAAAGGGAAGGCCGGAGAGGACATTCTGTGGTACGAGCCACTAGTCGAGAGAGCATTGGACAGAACGGGGTATCATTAGGAGCTTCCTGGGAGAGTCCTGTAGGTGGTCGAAAACACTCAGGAACCAATGTTGGAACGGACGTAATCGAAGTCTGGACAGACGGGTAACCAATGTGGTTGCTGCCATGTGCCTGAGCAGGACCTGGATGTCATGTGCTAGAACTCATCGTGACCGTCGGCAGCCATGAATCAGGGGCCGTAAGGTATTGAACCAATTCTTGGGAAGGTAGGCTGCTGCCGAGACCGCATCCAGCCGGGCACCGATGAACTGGATCACCTGTGTAGGGTTCAATTGGGATTTGTCCGTGTTGACAACAAGTCCCAGGATGTGTAGCACATCTAGGGTAAAGCCGATGTCCCTCTCAAGCTGGGACCTCGAATTCGCTACAAGCAGCCAGTCATCGATATACAGGAAGACAATGATCCCGTATTGCCGGAGGAAGGCTGCCACTGGTGCCATGCACTTCGTGAAAACCCTCGGTGCCGTAGAGAGTCCGAAGGGTAGGACTCGGAACTGGTAAGTCTCGTCTCTGATCTGGAATGCTAGAAACCTCTGTGGGCAGGATGAATCCTGATGTGGAAGTAGGCATCCTTGAGGTCTATGGACGCAAACTAATCTCCTCATTGAAGGAGGGGGAGGATGAGAGCAAGAGTGGTCATCTTGAATTTCTTTGGGATGATGTACCAGTTTACTCAGGTCGAGGATAGGGTGAAGGCCACCATCTTTCTTCAGTACCAGGAAGTATTTCGAAAAGAAACAGAGGTGGTGATGTTCAGGATCCACAGGTTCGATAGTTTCTTTTTGAAGCAGAGTTTGAACCTCTTCGAGGAGGGGAGGGGAGGGCGGCATCATACGGATCTGACCTGTTGGAGGTAGTTCGTCAAATTCGATGCAGTAGCCCTGCTGTACGATCTTCAATACCCAGCGGTCCGATCTTATCGAGGACCAGGCATCCTGAAATATCGACAGGCGATCTCCAAACAGGGGGGTCTAAAAGAAAAGGGAAACATCATCATAAAGGGAGGCACTTAAAATCTCCTTCTGCCTTGATCTTTCGCCTGTTGTTTTGAAGGCAACCGGTACCGGCAAGCAGACCCCTGGCTCCTCACCGAGGAGGTGGAGGACATTGATTGCTGGAATTGGGATCGCCTAGAGGATTGAGGCGTGCCACTCTGTCTAAAGGGCTGGCCGTATGAGGAGGCATGCCATCCCGAACGATGCTTGGGGCGGTAAGCAGAAGATGAGGCCGTTGGCATACCGTACTTCCGTGCGGTGGTCCTCATCTTCTGCGTAAACTCCAGCTTCTCATCCGTTGAGACATTAAAGAGGCCGGAGCTGTCGAAGGGCATGTCCTCTATGGTGGCAGATGTTTGTGTGGACAGCCCAGAGGATCGAAGCCAAGCATGCCTGCGTAGGGCAATAGAGCCTGCCACCGCTTTGGCTGCACAATCAGCAACATGGAATGCTGAGTTCATCTGCTGCCCCACCAACAGTTGCGCCTCTGCTTGAATGGCCTCGGCGAGCCTTCGATGCTCATCAGGCAGGTCCTGTATAAGTGGCAGCATTCTTTCCCAAAGGACCTGCTGATATGCGCCCATACACGCCAAATAGTTGGCAAATCGGAAGCTGAACCCAGCAGCCGAATACAACTTTTTCCCCATAATGTCCAGCTTCCTTCCTTCGGGGTCGGAAGGGGTGGACTGTGCCCGGCGTTGCCTCCTGGGCTGAGCGGCCTTGACGATTACGAAGTTCGGGTTTGGGTGCTCCTGGAGCCAATCGATACCATCTCCAGCCACTCTATACAGCCTGTCAATTCTCTTTGAAGTTGAAGGGATGGATGACAGATTCTCCCATGAACTCTGGGTCAACTTTAGAAGACATGGCAGAACTGGTAGGCACACAGTCGGTGGGGCCCTCGACTTGAGTTGCTGTGATATAGGGTTGAGAGGCTCCGACTCCTTCTCCGTGGTCTTCAGGTCCAAGGCGTGTGACATACGGACCACCTGTTCTGCAAAAAAATGGACGTCATCCATTGGTGATGAGGAGTCATCTTCTAGGAGATCTGGCTGCGGAGATGGCAGGAATGGGAGGTATTCCATGGAAGACTTAGAAAAAGATGAAGAATCAGATGACGGCGATGGAGACCGATGTTTGCCCAGAAGAGACGAAGATCGTGGCAGTGGTGTAGGGGGTCACGACGCGGGAGGAAGTGGAGGCGGGGGCCGAGACAGTGACGCTTGGCAGCATGCATCCTTCAAGATCGGTCTCAATGGTTCTCTTGGGAGATTGGGGTCCTTATCCAGCCCGTGGAAGGATATACAGGGTGGAGACAGAGCCACGGAGTGAAGAGTTACAGCCTCAGAGGTCAGATGGAAGACGCGTTCCGAAGCGGCCTCGGCTACCAATCGTACTGCCAACGGAGCAGTAAACACAGACCTGCCCAGGTTGTAAGCACCATATGGCAGCTTGTCCTCCTGAATCTTGGAGGTGGAAGGCCGGGGTTTGTCTTGTATCTCTGTGGCAGCAGTTGAAGAGTTTCGGAGCAACTCCGATCTGGCGACAAGCAGGGCAGGCGAGGGTCCACGAGCCCATGGGGACCGCTCTGGCTCTTCAGGAGAGCCTACCTTGACCTCGACAATCTCCAGTGATGGAGTCAGGGTGGGAGTCCTGGAGCAGGGTTGCTCGGTCTCGGCTCTTTGATCCTGGGGTGAGGTTTGAGACCGTGGTGCAGAGACAGTTGATGTCGTGCCGGCCGGTAGAGGTTGCTGAGGCTGTGGTGTGGCACGCGCCCTCTCCTCGGTATGAGGGCGCTTTGCCTTTTTCTTCTTCTTAGGGGCCTTGCCCTTCGAAGAGGCTGACGACTCCCGATCCTTCCCCACATCCTTGGGGTCCGTTCAGTCCCGAGGGCGGTCCTTGGAACTCACAGTCGAATCCGAGGGAGCTCGGCTTGCAGCCGCAGTCAGTTTGGAGGCATGCTTATGTGAGTGCATCACAACCTCGGGATCAGATGCAACCAACCGTCTCCGGGATGGACTAGGAGATCGGTGGTGTTTGGCTGGTGGAGATTGTGGAGATCTCGATGAGGGGGATCTGCCACGTTGTTGTGGGGACATCCCCTGTGCCACAGCGGGAGTCGACGAGGCGGATGGTATGAGGGCGTTTTCAGACAAGAAAGACTTCAGATGAGAAGAGCGATGTTTCCTTGCCTGAGGCGTGAAGGCCTGCAGTATACACACGCATCAACATTGTGGGACTCACCCAGACAGATGAGGCACCGGAATGGCCATCGGAACTGCGTAGTTTTGCTTGGCACATGACGCATCTCTTAAAGCCAGTTTTTGAGCCCATAATCAGAATGAAGCGGAGCGAGGTCAAAGCAGACCGAGTCAAGCCGAGAAATCAGAAGTCGTTAACAAAGCCAAAGGGTCGCGAGAGTCGTCGTCAAAAAGGCCAAGTCAAATCGTTGAGATCAAATATAGCCAAAGGGAGTCAGAGAAATCGTAGTCAGAAAAACAGTCCGAGTCAAAATCCGAAAGCGAAAGCAATCACAAGCGTGAAGGTTCCTTTCAAGCTGCTAGCGCGGCGGAGAAAAAGGAACTGAGGGGATTTAGGCAGGAGAGCCTTTTAAGGGACCGTTAGAGTGGGCGGAGTTACCGCCAAAAATGTATCTATGCACATTCTGCCTAGCGACACTAGAAGGTTCCGAATGCACTGCACAGGCGCAGGAATAAACCCAACTGTGTGATTCCCAGAGACCACAAAGAAGATCCAGCAGTTCTCTTCCCTGTGCCAGTCACATCTTCCAATATCAGGAACAAGGTGCCTGGCTCTGGTCATATGGCTGGGTGCCTTGCAGTGACTTCTGCAGATGCAACATGCATGACCCAGCTGGGAAATGGCTATGCTGGGTACCGAGTGAGCCGCATGTGTGGACATGTGGTTAAAAAAACCCAACCTCACTATTTGCTGCATTTTTTTTAGGAAAAACAACAACAACAGTGAATTCTGTTACCACAATGGGGGGGCATTGTGGTAATGGAACTCACCACTTTTTTCCAGAAGAACTGCAACAAATTGTGAGTATCATTTTTTTTTTACCACATGTCTGCTCCATTTTAAGGGTTATTTGCCCCCAATTCTTATCGGAACTGCTCGGATGTCATCTGGGCAGTTGTAAAAACATGGCCAAAAGCCTGCGTCATCTGAACAGAATGAGCATGGGAACGGGAGAAGGCTATTTCATTTGGCCAGTGCAGACAAGGCCTCTGCCTCTGAATGAACTAATTAGCCTTTTTTTAAAACAGACACATCTCTAGGTTGTATCCTACTCTCCCCACCATAAGCCCCCCCTGCCAAACATTCCCTGAGCTGTGATTGTCTTGACTTTGTAACCAGGCTTGCCCAGCTTCTGGCTTCACACTTGGTTTTAAGGACTGAAGGCCATATAGCATAATACACTCTTACCTGCCAGCCAGAAGCTCAAAAGTGATGCAGCCAGCCTGACTTCCTTTGGGAGAAAATCCCACAGTCAGGGTGCTGCTATGGAGAATGCCCTGCCACATGCATCCAACAACTTAGCCTTGCAAGTTCCTGGGACATGCAGCAGAGCCTCTGCTGAGAATCTCACATTTCAGGAAGGCTCATCTCAGAATACGTGAAATTCAGGCTGTTCTACCAGGCTCCAAATAGGCAGTTCAACAACAACAACAAAACTGTATTAAAATAATATACAGTTGTCCCTCCGTATCCACGGATTTGGTATTTATGGATTTAAGTATTCACAGCTTGAAAATATTCTTAAAATAATAATAATAATAATAATAATAATAAATAGCAACCCTTGATTTTGCCATCTCATATAAGGGACACCATTTTGCTATGCCATTGCATATAATGGGACTTGAGTATTCACAGATTTTGGAATCCACGGAGGATCCTGGAACCAAACCCCAGCGAATATGAAGGGACAACTGTAGTATAATCATTAACAACAGGTGAAACTGTATGTACACTTATGTGGGACTAAATCTCACAGAATAGTAGAATTTATTTCTGAATTTTGCTTTTACTTTTTAAAAAGTAATTAGTTACTATACAATATTATACAAATGTAATTGGTATGGTTGTAGGACTAAAGTTCCTGGAAACAATAGTTTCATTTTTAAAAAGTAACTCTTTCTCATTTAGTAAAGTAACTGAAGTGGTTCTCTTTTAGTTTTTTTTAGTTTTTTTTAATTGAGTGGTACCAGCTCCTGGCCTGTGTTTAAAAAGCCTGCTGTCCTCCCATCTACTTTTTCATTACTTCAACACTGAAAACAGAGCATAAGTATGAGCAAACACATCAACCACTTGATTTTATTCTTCCATCATTCACTAAGACCAGAGTCTGAAATTATAGAAGTTAAAAGTTATACTGCAAAAGAAATGAAGTTATCCCTCATTAAGTTAGCAGTTATAATGTAACGTAAAGGTACCTTCATTATTGGGGGAGAAGAATTAATTACAATAACCTCATTATTTCTATGAGCTATTTCCAAACTCTGGTGAAATAGTATTTGACTGACACATGCATTGTCAGAATCGCTACTTGACAGTTATTCTAAAGATACTTTGAGAGTTACTTTTCAAAAAGGGATTTATTTTATTTTATTTAAATATTTCTATCTCAACCTGTATCAAAAGGACAGCTTACAAGTAAAATTAAAACAAATAAGTTAAAACAGTTTAAAACAATAAAAATTAAATGAACTGAAGCTATATATATATATATATATATATAGCTAGTTAAAACAGCTTTAAAAGATTAAAAGTTAAAATATGTGTACGTTATTATTTCAGAGAAACCAATGAGTCCCAAAGGCCTTGATGAATAGCCAAGGTTTTATTTATCATGAAAATAAAATCAGTGTCACCACCATTTGGGCTTCCAAAGAAAGGCATTCCAAAATTGGGGTGCCACAGCTGAAAAGACCCTCTCTCAAATCCTCCCACAGTGTATTGTCCTCACTGGTGGGACCTAGAAGACCCCTCCAGTAGATGAAAGTCCTCAGGCAGGCACATATAGGAAGATGTGCTCGAGGTCCCAAGCCATCTCATTACTTGTTACCAAGTCTGGAAAGTGCTTGTTGCTGTTCCTTATTAAAATGATGGGAACATACCTTGATCCATTACTTGTGCTGCTTATTGTGCTCCCATTGCTTTACTTTTGAAGGAAAAAAATAAGATTGGTAGAAGGATGGCAGCAAACCTGAAAAATCTGGATCAGTTTCAGTCTGTAAGTACTGATGATGTGGACAAGCTCCTTGGTAGAGTGAGGAAGACTACCTGCCCTCTTGACGCTTGCCCTTCATGGCTGGCCATCCAGGAGTGTGATGCCTTGAGGATGTTCCTCAGGGACATCATCAATGCATCCCTTAGGGAAGGTCACGTTCCATCATGCTTGAAGAAAGCGGTGGTTAGACCGCTCCTAAAAACACCTTCCCTTGACCCTCTGGATATGAAGAACCACAGGCCAGTCTCTTGATTACCTTTTTTGAGCAAGGTGATTGAGAGGGTGGTTGCTCTTCAACTCCAAGCTGCCTTGGAAGAAACCGATTATCTAGATCTATTTCAAACTGGCTTCAGGATGGGATTTGGAGTTGAGACGGGCATGGTTGCCTTAGCTGATGACCTTTGTTTGAACATCGACAGAGGTAATGTGACCCTGCTGGTGTTACTGAATCTCTCAGTGGCTTTTGATACAATAGATCATGACATCTTCTTGGATCGCCTGAGAAGGTTAGGAATCGGAGGCACTGTGTTGCGGTGGTTCTGCTCCTTCCTCTCGAGTAGATTCCAGAGGGTGATGCTCAGGGACAGTTGCTCTGCAAGGAAAGAACTTAATTGTGGCATCCCACAAGGCGCCATCCTGTCCCTGATGCTATTCAATATATATATGAAGCCGCTGGGAGAGATCATCCAGAGGCATGGGGTGGGGTGTTATCAGTATGCTGTGACACCCAGATATATTTCTCCATGTCTCGGTCTTCGGCTCTGACTTCAGATGGTGTCCCTTCTCTCAATGATTGTCTTAGGGAAGCAATGGACTGAATGACGAAAAACAAATTGAAGCTGAATCCAGACAAAACAGAGGTTCTCACGATAGCAGCCCCAAACCCAGGTACTAGGATACAACCTCCAGTCCTGGATGGAGTCACACTCTCCACCAGGGACTGTGTTTGCAGTTTGGGGGTACTCCTGGACTCATCACTCCAGATGACAAATCAGGTAAATGCGACGGTCAGGAGCGCCTGTTATCAGCTTCGGCTGATCCACCAGCTGTGTCCTTTCCTGGAAGTCAGAGACCTTGAGACCGTGTTACATGCTCTGGTAACCTTCCGTCTTGATTTCTGTAATGCACTCTATGTGGGGCTACCCTCATGCTTGGTCCAAAAACTTCAACTAGTACAGAATATGACAGCCAGAATGGTACACCTAGAAGAGACCATATAACACCGTTCTTAAGATCACTTCACTGGCTGCCCATTAGTTTCCAGGCCCAGTACAAGGTGTTGGTTATCACCTTTAAAGCCCTAAATGGCTTGGATCCAACTTATCTTTGGGACTGCCTCCTTCCATATAATCCTTCCTGTGCACTCAGGTCCTCTGGGAGGAATCTGCTGCAACCTTTAAAAACTAAGTTTTCCTTGACCTCCCAGAGGACCTTTTTGGCTATCGCTCCCAGATTATGGAATGGCCTGCCGGACGAGATCCATCACATTACCACCCTGAATAGCTTTTAAAAAGCTCTTAAGATGGATCTCTTCCGGTAGGCCTTTCCTGAATAGATACCTGGCCATCAGAGAAAAAATCTAATTATTCTGATCCCTATCCAGTTATTCTATTGTGTTGTTTTTTTAGTATTTATTAAGTATTTTTTAAATGTTTAATTATTTAATTGTATTTTAAGAGGGTGGGTGAGATGGAGCGTTTTATATGTATATTTTAAACGCTGTAAGCCGCTCCAATTGCAGTTTGTAGAGGCTGGGATACCAATACATTTATTATTATTATTATTATTATTATTATTAAAATCCCTTTCAAAATGTGGCTAAAATGCCCTTAAATGTAACTTTTGACAATAACTAGAAACCATTACCCATTATAGTATAACAACAACAGTGGAATTCAGTGAGTAAGAGGGAAGTTTCTTTATTGGTACAATGCTTACACCAATAAAGTATCTCACTCACTATGTTGCTTTTTACAGGTAATTGGGATTAGGATTAAGCTCCAAGCAACAGCCCAAAGTTACCCAATGAGATCTGTAGCTATATGGGGAGCTTTCTAAAGTCTAAATCCAGAACTCTAACAGCTTCACTTCTTTCTCCTGTAATGTCCAAAGCTGTACTATGAAATCAGAATGAGGGATGCCACACTGGAGAAAATGTTTCCTTGCAGGTGCCAAACAGAGAAATCTTGCTCAGTTAAAAGAGTACAAAAAAGAATGGATGCAGTATTTTGAGATACACGCATGCACACGCACACATACACCCGTTTCTCCTAGGCCTAACATGTGTAGGCTAGAAATGTTCAAGTCTGCTGGGGTTAGCTGATCTGTTTTCTTTAGCTAAGCAAAACCTTTGAAATATTCAACAATTATTTAAAAAAATGTGTTTCTGGTCTCCACCTAGGATTTCATGACCCAGATTTGATTGGAAAGCTACCACTAGAACAATGATTCACTTTTGAAAAATTTCCCCACAGCATTTAAGAAATATCGTTTAATATTTCTAAATAGCGCTAAAGAAGAATGTCCTATAGAATTACAACAGCTTCAAATAGATTGAAAATTGAAGGGTGGGGACTGTTATGGTGAATAAAGAGTGTTGTTGCCTATTTTGTATTACAATCTATGACATGAAAATTCTATTTCATTTTTGCTTCTCGAGTATCTTGCCTTGGGGCTGCTTTATATATTAGTTTCAGCTTGCGAATGGCAGAGATTTAGGTTACTCCCACTTGTACATTACATTTTGTGAAAAGAGATTCATTCATTTACATATTGCATATGCACTGCAAACAAACACTGTAGAGAACTGTTTCAGAAAATGTATAGGATATGCATATACTGTAAAACAATCCACCTCCCCCCGGACACACATAACAATGTACACAATTTACACTGCAATATTATGAGCAACACATTCCTTTTAAAAGTAGAATGTGTAAAACATACTGAGCTTATGAAAATTATTTTTGAACTACAAATCCTATAGCCAACTGGCCTTGCTGGCTGGGGAAAGCTCACACTTGCTCCTCCTATACAACAAGAATGAGTCTTGAAGTACTTTAAAAACAGCAAGTTTTATTTGGCATAAGTTTTACTGGACTGCATCCTAGTTCATCAGCTGCATGGAATGTTGTGTCTGTTAAATAGTCTACCACCCTGAAGCAAGACTCCATGCATCTGAGGCAATGAAAGCTGATGCTAAATAAAATTTTCAGGTCTTTAGCATGCCACAGGATTGTCTTCCTTCTTTCTTTCTTTCATTGCTGCAACTGATTTGTATGGCTAAACCACTGAACTTTCTCCAAGAGTTCAGTCTTGGTGCTTGCAAAAAATTCAGATAATGCTAAAGAAGTACTCAGTATCAACCCTTGCCTCTTCCCTGTCCCAAGGCTCAGAGCTTGGAAAAGATTACCTTTTTTTGTCTTACTGCTGCTCCCAAAAAAGCCAGATATGCTGGTGGAAGATTCTGGGACACACAGTTCAAAAAAGGTAACTTTTCCAACCTCTGCCAGGTTGCAGAAATTTAGATGAAGTCAGTGGTGGCAAACCCCCACTCGCCAAGCCACAAAGAAATGCATCTTTTTGCTGGTGATTCTAGGAATAGTTTGGGCAGAAAAAGAACCTAGAAATATGAGGAACATCTGTCTCCTTTCTTTGCCCCAACTTTTGTCAATGTTTTGTCACTGGAGGATAACATTTATAGTAGCCCACAGATTTTTTTTCTGGCTGAAACCCTTCTGCTTCTACCTGCACAACTTTACAATGTTGTAAAGCTGAAAAGATGTCCAAGTACATGCTCCTTAAAATATGACTTAAAGCAATGAAGTATTATTTCTACATTAGTGCAGTGACATTTGGAGTAATATTAAAAGGGGTTCAATGAACAGCAATAATGCATGAAAAGCATTTAGACTAATGTTGTCTCAGCTGGAGCCAAAAACTATTCTAGATAATCATACTCTCCAACATTTCACAGATGAAAACTGGGACATGTGTGGTCAAGCAACATCAGAGTGTGATCAAAATGGCAAAAGTTATTAATGAAGAAAAATACACACAAGCTTGGAGAAACTGCAGTAGTTTGATTTTGCCTGAATTTACAGGGGACTGCAAGATTCCTCCCTCCCTTCTCTTCAGCCTCCCCCACAAGTTGATTTGAATGCAAACTACTTTTTCACTTTGAACTCTGCAGCAATTGAAGTAAGTTGAGGACAAAGAGGAAAGTAGGTAAAGTAGAAAGAAACTGGGACATTTTAAAAGCAGCTGAAAAAGTGGGATGCCAAAGGATTCCTTGGGCGTGTCCCTGACAAATCAGGACAGTTGGAGGGCATGTCAATGTTATCTGTGCATTATGAAGAAACCTATCCTTCCTGGTAGTTAAGAATGAGTGACCATCCCTTCACCCTGTATTGAATGTTATTACTGGAAACTAAGAATAAGGGTCTTTTCTCACCTGTTGTGAGGCAGCAGTACACATGCTTCTAGTCAGGTTACTTAGCTCTTTTTCCATTCAAAGAAAGGTTGAAAATACCCTTAGGATAATAATGAGATCACAGCATTTGCATTGTGTCACGACTTGTTCTTGCTTGTTAGAATTTGCTTCTCTGCTGTTATTTAAGCATGTTACCTGAAACAGAGCGGACTTCTAATATATGAAGAAGCCAATGCATTATACTTTCATCATCTTTATTTGAAGTCGACAGACCATTAAGACAAGCAAACAAACTCCTCTGGGCTTATATTAGAACCTGCTACTAGAGAGTGACACCAAACCAAGGAGAAAAAGTGAAGGAAAGCAATGTAGTCAGCCCTCCATATCTATGAATTCCACCACCCACGGCTTGAAAATATTCCTTAAAAATATCTTTTAAAAGCAAACCTTGTCGTTTGCCATTGTATATAAGGGGCACTATTTTACTATGCTATTGTACATAATGGGACTTGAGCATTCATGGATTTTGGTATGCACAGTGTGCGTGTGTGTGTGTGTGTCCTGGAGCCAAACCCCAGGGGATACCAAGGGACCACTGTGGTTTGGTTTTGCAGGAATGTTTCTTTTGAGTTAATATGCCCAACTGGAAACAGTTGTGTTACGTTAGATAGTTATTCACTGTATTCACTTATTCTATACTATTTATGAATAGCTGCTATGATATTTGCTACTCTCTAATATAAGTCCTGTAAGCTGACTGATTCCAGTATGTTCAATACATTTCTCCATTTGAATCACTCTGCATGAATGTGGATTACTGGGACCAATTGAAGATGTGTTACTAACAGGGTTCAAAGATCCCTTACAGACATCTATAAGCAGAACATACATGAGCTGATAAATATATCTTGAAAGCACAACTGATAGCAGATATGAAACAAATAGATGGCCAGCTTCTTATTGATGTAGGATTGTATTGAAAATAGTTCAAATAACAGAATCTTCCAAGGAAGAAGACCTTCCTACCACCCCTTACCTAACAACAATGTAATCTAGGCTTTTTGATAAAAATCACTTGCAGTCTGAGTTGAAAAGATGAGGCTGAGAGCTGCAAAACTCTTAAGAGTGCTGCTATCTGTCGCTCTTGAGAGTGCATACGGGGGCAGTGGACTCTGTTGGACTACTTAAGTTATGTCTCCACCATGTTGCATTCAACATGTATTTGGTGTGGCAATTTCACAACAAAAGTACTTCTATGTAGTAGTTTATCAATGTGCAGTTACACCCTTTTTGATTTAAAACCCCCAGAACAAGATTTTGGAGTCCACCAGGTAAATGAAATGGGAATACACCTGGGTGTTGCAGAGATTGCACTCTGAAACAAACACACAGACAGAAAATCTTACCAACTATTACATTATGATGAGGCAGGGTTCCTAATTTGACATGGGCCATATTCAGTTTTCTCCCTAGTCTTACAGTTAACCCAGCCTTCACTTCACATTCTTGTATTCACAACCAGAATAAGAAATTGAGTATAATTTCAGTTCTTTAGTTCATGTACAAAGGTTGCATGTGTTATTAATGATAAGGATGAAATACAGAAATTGTAGCTAGTATAAATTTACTAATCAACAGAAAAAGAGTGTGCATATGCCAATAACATCTCCGGTTTTTGGAGCAGATTTTTTTATGGTAGCATAAATGAAACATGGGTCTTTTCCTGACATGAAGATAAAGAGATGGGGAGAGCTTCAAATGCTTGTCCTTTATACATCAGGCTAACTATTAAAGCAATGGAAGTAAGGCCAAAAAAAGTAAAAACAACTGAGGGGCAGCCCTTCCTGCAACCATCTTGCCATTTCTGAGAACAGAGTTTAAAGGATCTTGCTCTTACTGCATGAATTAAAGAAGTGGAAACACATTGGGGGGGGGGGGGGAGAAGAAGCAACCCCCCTTCCTTTAACTTTTTCGTTAACAGGTAAAAAAGGATGAAACCTTATTGAATGAAACCAGGAAATACAATCCTTTTAATTTGGGGGGGGGGCATTTTTGACTGTGTGTACAGTTGTCCTTATGCATTGCTATGCAATGGCATAGCAAAATGGTGTCCCTTATATAAGATGGCAAAATCAAGGTTTGCTTTTTGGATTATTATTTTTTTAAAGAATATTTTCAAGCCGTGAATACGTAAATCCGTGGATACAGAGGAACAGCTGTATATGTATGCAAATGTGAAATGTTACATGTTGTACAAGTCTCTTAAAAACCTCTACATGCAGAACTCAACAGTGGTAAAAAGAATTTTAAAACGGGAAAAATTAATAGCATACAGATGTGCTCTTTAACTGAATGTACTATATCTAGGTGAAAGCAAAACAAAAATCCCCCACGACTATACTAACACCCACCCGTAAAGAATCAGACCCTGGTGAATCCAACTCGCCTCCCCTTCCTATTTTAAAGAGAAAAGTTCCTCATCTCCTTCCCCGTCGCCGGTTCTCTTTTGCTCTGACAGTCAAGAAATACTGCAGAGCTTGAGCAAGCGACCCAAACAAAACAAAACAAAAGTGCCTAGGAACGGGGCATTGCTATTGGCCTCCTCGTTTTGACGTCAGCAGCTTATTGAAGTTGCTGAGCCACGACTTCATTGGCCGCCGAGTTGCGGGGCGTGGCCTCCACCCTTGAGTTGGGTTGCCCATTGGGAAGGCAGGGAGGGGGCGTGGCTTCTCCCCCTTCGACGCGGTCACGTGATCCCAGTGTTTACATCCTCTCAGCTGTTTCGCTTCGTTCCCCCTCCCCCCCTCGCTCTCTCGCTCCCTCCACGTCTCTCACACCAACACAAACAGTCGGAACCAGCAGTCGCGTGGGAAGGGGGCGCCGAAGGAGGGAGAAGGAGAGAGAGAGATTCTTTTTTCCTTCCTCTCACCAGTCAGTTGTGGTGACACCATCCAAAAAACAATCCCCTTTCCCAAAGAGATTTTCTCTCTAGCCCCAATTTTATTTTTATTTTATTTTTTTTAAATATCTTTTCGTGGAGAGGGGAAAAGGTTTTGGTCCGGCTTCACTTTCCCTCAGGCTCTCTCGTTAAACCTTCGCTCACACAAACACACACATACCTTTTGGCCCCCCATTTCGCCAGAGGGACTCGGAGGACGCTGTGGAAGGGTGAGTGCCTCGTGCAGGGGACGGTGTGTGTGTGTGTGTGTGTGTGTGTGGAGAAACGGTTAAGAAGAGCGGTTGCTAAACAAGGCAGGGAGGGGGGGCAGGCGCGAGGAAGGGGCACCAACGGTCGAAGGAGGGGGTGGGTGGGGGAGGGGCGAGAAGGCTCGAGCTCCTTATGGCGTCGCCGCCGCGCGCGCTCCAGCCCAACGGCTTCTTGGCCCTCGAAAGGCCGTTGAGAAAAGCAGCCCAGGGGCGCGAGGCCAGCCGTGTTTGTGGCTCTTCCTTTGCTGCCCCCTCCCCTCTTGCTGGCTCTTGCTTCGAAGTCCTCGTGACGTTTACACTTCTTAACCCTCTGAAAGGGGAAGAGAGGGAGAAAGAGAGAGAAAGAAAGGGAAGGGGAGGACAGGACATAAGTGAGTTCAGGTCCCTTCCTGCGCCATATCAATTAGACCTCTGCGGTGTTTTCTTCGTCGCTGGGGGAAGCGGGCAGGAGTCCTCGCTCGCTGTCTTTGTCCCGGACAGGGAGCAGAACAGAGCAGAGAGGAAGGAGCACTATATTGTGGGAGGATTATATGGGAAGATGTCTCTTTTTGCTTTCACACACATTCATGAGGCGGGCCTTTGCGCTCCCGGAGCGCTCGCCGCCTTGCCGGGACTATAAAAGGATAATAAGCAAGTTGGTAGAGTCGACGCTGTCGTCGTCTTTGCGCTGCTTTTTTCGCCGCTTCGTCTTGAAAAGGTGCCAAAGAGGAAGAGCCACACAGTAACAAAGGTGGTGGTGGTGGGGAGCAAGTGAACCTTCCCCCGTCACAAGGTTATGCAGGGGAAGGGAAGGTGGAGGGGGGTGAGAAAGGGAGAAGAAAGCGGAGAGGCCAGACTTTTGGAAAACCTCGTCCCCGCAGGTCGTCGTCCCTCACCCCTCACCATCCAGGTCACTTTGGGCCTTAATGCTTCTGCCGAAAGGAGCCACGGCGAAATGGACGCCTCAGTATCTTTTTTAGCTTTTTGACGCTCGGTTGTGCTGTTTGCGAGAGACCAGCGCAGCTCCTCCTCTTTCACCAGCGTGTCACATTCTCCTTCTGTTTACACTGAAGGCTCTGCATTGATCGCCGACTGCAGGAGAGCCACTTGCTGTTTTTGTTGTTTCTTGTCGCTGTTTTGGCTGCTTAGGAAGAGCGGCGGCGGTGGCAGGGCGCAAAGGCATTTGGCTTGCCCCTTTGTGTGGGCAGTCAGGGCCGGTTTAAGGGCCCTGCAACATTTGCAGCCGCAGGGGCCACCGTCATTGTAGGGGGGCCTTGTCGTAACTCTCCTCCTGCAAAAACATTAGTAATAATCTGAATATCTTGTACTGTGAACAGATTAGGTTAGCTTACATTGAGAAAAACATATGGACCCCCCCAATAAAACGTTGCAGCCCCCCCCCCCCAAATTCTTTAAACCCGTCCTGGGGCTTGTCAGTGGCTCGCTCCAAGTTGGGGCGTGGAGGGGGGGGATCTCATATATTTTTTAAAAGCGCAAGGAGAAGCAGAGCCTGGGTTCTCTTGGCTTTTCATTGTGTATGACAAAGAATAGGGCACCTGACAATGATTGTTGAACTTAAGGGGGAAGCAAACAAGGGGATATTAAGTAAGAGAAAAGGGAAATACTCATTTGTGAATCAAAGCCTGCTGTCCCTCCTCACTTTTCATTTTGTGTTCTACTTACTAGTCTTCTCTCCTTTATATATATATATATATATACACACACACACAAGTTGTCCCTCTGTGTCCATGGATTTAAGTATTCACAGCTTGAAAATATTCTTTAAAAAATAATAACCCAAAAAGCAAACCTTGATTTTGCCATCTTATATAAGGGACACCATTTTGCTATGCCATTGCATATAATGGGACTTGAGTATTCACGGATTTTGGTATCCATGGGGGGGGGTGTCCTGGCAAATTTGAAGGGACAACTGTACTGTATTTGGGAAGATAGACTGGTACACAACTCAGTCATTTGGCAGAATTAAATGGGCACTTCAGTCACTTTTAAACGAGAGAATAACTTCACACATACCATGATGTAATCTAAGATACTAAATATAGGTGCAAACACATTTTTTCCTCCCTCAAACTGGATGTATTAAAGTGGAATGCCCTTTAGCAAAATTGGCAGATATGTTGTCTCAATCTCAGGAGAAAAGCAGGATATAATCACAATAAAATAGATAAATAGACACCAACGTAAAACGTCCAGCAATTTCATCAAGGTCCCATTCACCATATATTACTGTAGAAGTGTCCTTATCATGTAGAGTTGACCTTATTGTGCAAAGATGGCAGTTGGTACATGCAGTACAATAGCTGTTGGTACGCAATATGACACAGGGAAAACATACAGATTGAGTATCCCTTATCTGGAAATCTGAAATGCTCCAAAATCCAAGATTGTCCATGGGGGTGGCTGAAATAGTGACATTTTTGCTTTCTGGTGGTTCAGTGTTCACAAACTGTTTCATGCACAAAGATATTAAAGATGTGTATAAAATTACCTTTAGGCTATATGTTTAAGGTGTATATGAAACATAATAATAATAATAATAATAATAATTTTTATCCCACCCCTCTGTTAAAGCAATCGGGGCGGCTTACAAAAATTAAAATAGCAATACAATTTAAAATCCCCAAACCCCACCCCCCCCCATAAAAAGATATTAAACCAAATACATTAAAACAACTGATATAAAATCACATTAAAATAAGTTTGTGTTTAGACTTGGGTCCCATCCCCTATATAGCTCGTTACATATATGCAAATATTCCAATATCCAAAACACTTCTTGTTCCAAACATTTCAGATAAGGGATAGTTAGCCTGTATTAATATTTGTTACACTGGACAAATTAGAGGTATGAAGGCCCTAGAGGGAGGAAACTTCACAGAAACTTGTCTCCTCGCTCCTCTTCCCAAAGGCCTGAAATAGAAAAACAGGTCAGTCCAGGAAATACAGGGTTGGGTAGAAGGCCTTATATCAGTTATTTCAAGGAAATGTTCCTGGAAGTCTGTGTATGAAGCATGGTAGGAGGTTGGACTGGATGGCCCTTGTGGTCTCTTCCAACTCTACAATTCTAAGATTCTATGAGTATGTAGAATATTTTCCATGGAAGTGTTTGTAAATAGACAGTTCAAACTACAGAGCTCTTCAACCAAAAATCAAGAAGGTAGTAATTTTTTGTGACAAAATATTGATAGTATGCTGTTTGTAAGTTGGTTGAATTACTACATGTGGAACACTCTTGATGTTGAAAAGGCAGTATGCATAGGCATCTTGCATTTGAAGACGCAAGCTTATGTCTAGGAAGCTTATGCTACCAACTTCTTTCAATTAGTCTCAAAGATGTTACAAGATCCCATTGCATACTGCCTTTCCAAGATGATAGTCCAGACTAACAGGGCTATGTCTTTGATGTTGGAAAATAACTTAAGGGTACTGTATGATTAGATACTTGAAGTTATAGTGCAGTCTGGGAGTTTGTACAGAGTATTGCCTCCACATGGTGTCCTGGCCTTTGTACAACAGAGCAGGACTCCCTTTGCTCCTCAGCCTTCAGGCTCCTCCATTTTCTGTGCAGTACTGAACATATTCATTTGCTCACCCACTCAATTTCTTTCTCAGGAGACAAACTAACACATGAAAAAGGACAAGAGGCTTTTTCAATTTGTGCATTTTCTCATGTTCCTAAAATTCAAAATCTTGAGGGGTAAGAAGTGACCTTGAATATTTTTTTTTAATCAGAATGTGCGTTTTGACATTATGTTCAAGGATAAATTATATACTAAGTATAATATATATTATTATATTATAATGCTAAATGTCTACTAAATGTCCAGACGTAGCTATACTTCTTTACATTACCAGCCCAGTCCCATTCACACACATCTGAAAGTAAACCTCCCAAACTCAGGGGGACGTCAGAATAGGTATGCCTGGGATTGGACTGGATCTGATATAATATTGTAGAACTTTTCACTGTTGTTATAATGTATGAATAAATATTGAAATATATTGCTACACTTTAATTTTCAGGACAGATTTTCTAGAGATTTGGCATACTTGGTAAAGATATATACTTTTTTAGTGACATACATCCAGTCTTGAAGTCTACTGTACCACATGGTCCATACATAGGTTCTCTAAAAGTATTTGATGCTTTACCAATTTTAGATGCTTTGGAAGCCAACAATACTTATTACTGTATTTATATAAAATGACCAGGAGCAGCAGCAGCTCCTTAGACTGGGTGTAAAGATAAGTGGCTGCCAGTGAACATGTCATGGAAACAGATGTTATGTGTTTACAATTGTTTTTACCTGTCAGCAAACGTGTAACTCAAAATTGCTTCAGTTGAAGTTTGTAGGCTATATTCAAAAGTAAATTGTAGAGTTTGTGTAATAATCTAACTTGGAAATCTGATGAACATAAACAACAGTAGCCACATTATCGCCTGTGTTACTGAATAACCATTCTTATCTTGATGTAGGATTATTTAAATATTTGGGCTTTTTTAGCCTTTTGGGATGAATGTCCCATACATTACATTACAATAATGGAGTGATAGTGATTTTATAGCTGAGAATTCAAACTTGTCTTTGGGCTTGTCTATCCAAGTTGAAGACCTAGTGAGGTACCACTTTAGAAATACAGTAGCTACCAATTAAATGATTAAAATTCAGCCTTTGTTCACATTTGTCTTCCAGGTGTAGTACTATGCATGCAGTACTGTCTCTTTACTACCATATACTAGGATGAGAAGAGTTTTGTCCCATACACAGGTACACTGTTTATCTCAGCTACAGCTCAAAAAAGTTGGCTTGATGCCTTTTTGTTATGATTAAAGAGAAATGCAAAGGTGTATATTTTGGGTTTTTAAAGTAATGCTAGTTTTTCTTTTTAAAATGTTTCCAAGCTCTAGATTTCCTTCCTCATTCCCAAGTCCTCTGTACTAGCCCAAGATGTCTATACAGTAGTATGAAGTGCCCAGTAGAGAATGCTATCATGGGATATGTACAAACACACCAAATAGGGTTATTTGCTTTAGTAAATTCTGTAAAGGTTGCTGCTACTAACATATAGTTACTGCAATAAACCCACAAATTTTAGGTGAGTATTTTGGGGCATGTGACCACATTTGGCCTATTTTAAAAGTGCTGTGGTCAAAACAAGGTTTGAGGAAAGCTGAGAGAGCACCCATCTGCACAGACATTGCACATATAGCGCTTCTTACTCTATTCAGGTGAATGTGCAATGTTCCTGCCCCTTTCTCCCCTTGTTGGGAGGAGGAAAAACTACACCACCAAAACAGAGGTAAAGAGGAAGAAGCTTCCCCCCCTCCTGATTCTGGTGTTCCACCCATTCTTTGTCAGGGTAAGGTTAACCGTTATTCCTTGCACCTGAAAAGTGTAGATGATGGGGTGGGACTTCTCTGCTGGAAGATGGTTAGATGAGGTAAATCTGCTGTCTGCCAAGAGCTCTGTTGTCTGAAGGGTCATCTGTGGAGGATGGGAGTCCCTTTAGTCATTTTAAAAATAGGACATGTTTTATTTTTCCCTGTCCAGGTGAATGTAGACATTGTTCTACTTACCTGAACAGCTAAATAAAATTGTCCTGCAATAAATAAATGGAGTGAGGAGGAAACTGATTTACTCACCTGATATTCTTGACACAACAGAGTAGTTTGGTGGTAGATGGGCTTCTCTTCACTCTGTCTGCTTTTGGGAAGGAAATTCTCTGATCAATGCAAAGCATGGTTCCTGTTTAAGCACATGCATTGGTGTACTTGTAATAGTAAGCCACATGTTTTTGTTTTGTTCTGTCTCCCTAATCAAGTATTTTCTGGAACCTTTCATGTTTCTGTTGAAAATTTACCTATGTTTGAAACAGTGTGGTATTTGAATACTCTGGAATCATCTTCTGTATGTTTATGTGAAGCCTGATGAGTTCACTTTAGTGGTGTGGCTGGTATGACTACCGGAGCTTACACCAGTGTAACTCGGAATTTTAAGCTCTTCAAATTGTGGGCTAAAAAACAAAACGAAAACGAAAGAAACACCACAGGCAATATAGCCACTTTGGATAAACTAGCAGCTCTGTTGCAGCTTAACAATTGTTACTGTGTTTCTGCTTATGATCCCAAACAAAACAGTTCAAATAGTAAAACACAGTTACAGTAGAAACATAATTTAAAGCACATCAGTAAAGAAAATACTGTACATCATTTACCTTTTAGTAATCCCCTTCCTCAGCAACTAGTCAGTTACTAAAACCTATCTGAATAAAAAAGTTTTTGCGTTTCAGTGAAAGAACAAGAAGAGGAAGTATCTGAGAGAGACCTGGGGGGCGGGTGGACAAGAAAAGGGTTATTCACACATTCCATTCCATTCATATAGTTTGTGTACTTGTGCATACTTGTGCATACAGAATGTAGATTTGTATATTCAGGTTATTCATACATAATACTGTATTTAGCATGGGTAGACTATACACAGACAGCTGATTTGTTTACGGCTATTCACATTTAGTAATGGTAACATGTAATTCACATTGGAATGTATATAATAGAATATATTCACATTTGATGGAATGTACATTTGTTTATACAGTCGTCCCTCCACATTCAGTTGTAGCCAACACCTCTTCAAAAATGCAATATACTACAGATGCACGTCTTCCACTGATGGCTAAGGTGGTCAGGAAGATAAGGGAGGAGAGAGCTCAAGTAGTCCTTTGCTCCCTATTGGCTAAGAAGACCTTGGCTTTTTGACCTAATGGTGATGGCGCTACTCCCTCCATGGATCCTACCCCTGAAGAACGATCTCCTGTTGCAGGGCCCTCTCCTACACCCCGACCTGGGCTGGCTGTGCCTAGCTGCCTGGAGATTGAGCGGAGAGCCCTGAGACTTTGCAGGTATGAGAAGATGTTGATCTCCATGACGCTGTCTTCCAGGCAGCAACCTACCACTAGGATATATGAAGCCACCTGGAAAGCCTTTTCTAGATGGTGCACACAGATGCACATAGAACAATCAAGGGCTAATGTAAAACACGTCTTAGCCTTCCTTCAAAATGGATTGGATCTGGGTCTAAAGCCAAACATGTTGAAAAGACAAGCAACCGCGTTGTTGTCAGTAATTTCCTTAGCAAAGGGTGTGCCACTATCATCCCAACATCATATCAGATGATTCCTGAAAGGGGCTTCCATTCTTTCCCCTCTGGTTTGCCATCATTTTCTTATCTGGAACCTACCTTTGGTCCTTAGGCAGTTAGCCAAACATCCCTTTCTGGTAGCTGTAACTTGGTCAGACGGGTCTCAGAGCTCTCTTGGTGTGAGAACACCTGTGCTCATTCAACAGTGACCATGTGATACTTCGCCCGGATCCGTCTTTTCTCCCGAAAGTGGTGTCACAGTTCCATCTCTCGCAGGAACTTATCTTGCCTTCATTCTACCCCAACCCATCTCATCTGAGAGAGAGGGAGTGGCATAAATCAGACATTCGCAGGACCGTGAAAATCTACATAAAGAGAACAAAATCCTTTAGAAAATGCAGTTCCCTTTTTGTGGCCTTTGCTCCCACCAACCTGGGTGAAAAGGCCTCTAGGCAGACCATTGCTTGTTGGATAAGGGTCTACATCCTAACAGCCTAAGATGTGGTGAGGGTTCCTCAGCCTGCTAGGGTGTTGGCTCACTCCACTAGGGCAGCAGCAACCTCAGCAGTTTTTCCTCAAATGCCCCAATCTTGGAGGTCTGCAGGGCGGCCACGTGGAATACTCCTTCGACCTTCATTCATCTTTACAAAATTGTCAAGTTTAGGGCCTCAGAGGCAATTTTCGGATGGAGAATCCTACAGGAGGTCCTCCGAGACTAGACTAGCAGTTGCCCACCCAGATTCAGTAAAGCTTCGGTACGTCCCAATTGTAAGGATTTTTCCAGATTCCTCCTCTCATCAACCCAGAGAATGCCGCATTGGTACTTACCGTGAAGGTGCATTCAGGTGTTGGTAAAGAGGAGGAATCCAGCCTTCCCTAACGACTGCTGGACTACATTTAGTTATTCAGTAGACAACAGGGACAACCTTCTTGGTTGAGCTAGAAAAGAACTGAGGACGTGATGGCTGGGGGAGGGGCAGAGCCAACAGCTCCAGTGATCACGAGATCAGTTTAACAAGCTTTTCTCCCTGCCTCTTCTCTGGGTGGTGGAGGGGCATAACCCAAGTGTAAGGATTTTCCCAGATTCCTCCTCTCTACAAACCCCAGAATGCACCATCACAGTAAGTACCAATGTGGCATTTTGTGGGAGTTGGGAATCTAATAGTATTTTAGTATTTTAATAGCATTTTAAGCTGTTTCAATTTGTTTTAATTGTGGTATTGTTTAATATGTTTTACACTTTTTAAACGATCATGCATTATTTAAAATTTAAATCATCCCAAATAATTTAAACTATTTTAAGTTATTTTCATCTGGATGCTGCTCTGAGGTCTTATAATATAGGATGGAACAGACATATTTTATTAAAGCAGATAAAGTTAGCACAACTGGAAATCTATCTATCTATCTATCTATCTATATAATTCTCTTGGGTATGTTGCCGTTTCCAGTGTGCTGATTGGCTGCTTAGGGAACTGACCAACCAATCACAGGTCTGTTGGGCAACCAATCAGCACACTGGAGGAGGGACCATGTAGATCTCGAAACATGGCGGTTGGAGCTGGAGAATGAGTAACATGGGGTTCGATGTGGTGTGTGCATGTGTGTTCTGGAGGGCAGGGGTATGGTGGGAGGGGCAGAAGGGGTGGCGGGAGGGCAGAAGGAGCGGGGAAGGGCAGAACAAGTGGGGGGAGAGGGGCAGAATGAGTGGTGGGAGGGGCATAATGAATAGGGGGAAGCAGGGGGCAGAACAAGCGGTGGGTGGATGAGTTAAACCCACCAGCCTACCTCAAAGGGTTGTCATGAGGTCTCCTGGGCATTTTGGGGGGAGTTTTTTAATGGTGTATGGTACCCCGGGTCCAGCTAGTAAAATACAAAATTTGAGCATTCTGTAAATTGATTTTTTCAAAAGTTCAGAGAGTTATTCATAAGTACAACTCTAGTTCTCACTCTGCCTCTCACTAGCCTCCAATATGCTGCTTGATGATCACAGTGCTGAAGGCCTTAGCAGCAGCTCTGTCCTCCATTTCTGACTCTAGTTGGGAATTCTTATTCCTGTGTTCTCCTGTGGTCTCCTTTGTCTCTTTGTCAGATCTCCCACTATCCTTTAGAACTGCCACATACAAAATCCTTCCCAAGAATTTTTGATGTCAGTTCCTTCAGAGTTTTTCCCTTCCATGCTAGCTTCAGAAGGCTACAGTTTACATCAGGGATGGGTAACTGTGGAGGATGCAGTTTTCATACCCCCTGAAAATTGGCTGTTCTGTAGCTGAAAACAAGATTAGAATGATTTCCAGTTTCTGTTTGTGGCTGATACTTGCAGGAGCGTTAGAAGACGAGGGGCATCTATCTTTGCACCACTCTTGTTCTAGGGATGATTTTCACATCCAGTTTGGTGGGGCAGGTATAGAGGTTTTGGAGGATCTTTCAGAAGTTGGTGGGGGTACAATATGCTGAGGGGAGGGGGTTGCACACAGGCTGTAGGCTGCAGTGTCACCATCCCCATTTTACTTGCTTACGTAAAGTAGTACAAGAAAATGTACATGTGGCTCAATATATCCAGGTAGATTGTACACCAAATCTGTAACCTGTATTTAATAAAATTCCGATAGCAGGATATAAGTGTGCATAAACAGTTACAGTGATTCTCACAAATATCTGAACATTTGTGGAGGAGGAGGAGGCAACTGTAGAGGGGATGGGATATTTTTGGGCACCTGCAACCCCCCCCCCCATGGGATACATCAAGTCTGGGCTGGGGGGTGGTTTCAGGGGCTGCTCTTCAGAGCCTGATCAGCAGTCATATGCTGCATGGGTTGCATTTTGCCTTCCGTTGGTATAGTACGAATAAATGTATAGTACAACATGTGAACAGTCTTGAAATATTTCTGCTATTTCCACCACAGGATCTAGATTTTATCAAGACATACAACCCACATCACCACCAACAAACTGCTGGTATAGTCCATTGTATAGGTTAAGGAAAGTGCAGCCTATGGCTGTATGTGGCCCCTGGGATCCTGTTTTGCAGCCTTTAAAGTCTTGCAGGAGACCTTTAAAGCCCCCAAATCCTGCAAAACTAACGTTGGTAGCCAAAAATGTCCCTAAGCTGTCACTAAATGTGATGATTTGGGTCCTCCCCCAACTTGCCAAACCCCCAGGGGGGGTAATTGTCAGTTTTTTGTACAAAATTTTAGGCATCACTTGTGATTGTGCTTGGAGTTAATAGTGTGGCATGTGGGGTTGTGGTAGCCTGCCTTCTGTTCTGTGTAATTACTGCTGTTGTGGATAGCAGCATGTCTAAAGCCCCAATTATTTCTTGGCTTAAAGGATCAGATTCCCAGCAGCATAAAGAGCAGTGGTCTACAATCAGCCACACTTTCCTTAGAGAAAATCCCAGGCAATCCAGACTGTTATCCTCATCAGAATATTGTGTGTTCCATGTATAGACTTTCTGAAAGGGAGAGGAGAGTGAGCAACGTGGACAAAGAAGTGTGCTAGGGTGAAGGGAGCTGGATTATCTTTCCATCCCAGGGCTAGATGACTTCAAGGTCACACCCACTGACATCTTTGGATGCCTGCATGAAGGCAACCAACCTTTTCTCCTCCATTCACTCTTAAATGCTGTTATACAGAACCATTATTTCTGAATCCTTAGCAACTGATCATGTATTCTGGATGCTATGTGTCATAGAGAAATACGTTTACTGGTACAATTGCCTGTGCTCTGAGTGAACTGTGGGTTGTTAGGGGAAGTCTAGACTACATTGATAGGACTTATCTAGTGACTTGAAGGGGCCAGGCCTTCTTGGAGACCCTTGGTGCATATTAATTTATTGCTATAATAAAAATGTTGTTTTGCAACTTACTGGACCATTTGTACAACCTTGGTGCATAATCAAAATTGTGATTGGAGTACTTCTGTCTTATGTGAGTGTCAGAAAAGAAGGTAGTAAGGGAAGTCAGGCCAGTATATCTTCACTGGGTTTACTGGGATTGTTTTAATTTGCCACTACCTGTCTTGCTGGCATAATGTTATGCTGGCATCCTGAATACGATTGATCTCCTTTAGGATTCTGACAGGCTTTGCTGCTCCATCGTCATATTCCAATTCTGTCCAGATTTGCTCCTTTTCCAGCATAGCTGTTCTGTCAGAGTTGTGCACTGTTGGCATGGCAGTAATATTACACCAGTGGGCAAGTCACACTCTCTCAGCCTTAGAGAAGGGCAATGACATCCCCCCCCCCCCGGACAAATCTTGCCAAGAAAATCCTGTGATGGCCTTAGAGTCGCCATAAGTTGGAAATGACTTGAAGGCACAACAACAACAGCCACAACAGTAATACATTACACAAACATAACATTCTACTGGTATAACCAGATTTATATAGCAGTCCCTTCCCTGTCAGCAGACGTAATTTAATGACAGGATGACTGTGTTAAATGTTTCATTTTTCAGAATGTTGCTTAGTTGAAAACCAGTTCTTCAAATGGCTTTTACTGTAGTTACTGTATATACTATTTTGGTGTGTTTCAGTGAACTATTCCTCATAATGTTACTTGTAAAGGTTTGGATATTTTCAGACAAGATATATATATATACACAAAGAAAAGGAAGAAGAATTTTTGAGATTCTTTATGATGGAAGAGTAATGGTTTACAAAGTGTTCAATGTATAGCTTGGGGATTAAGCTTCAAATGTCAGGAGACTGTAGTCATTCATTTTTAGACCTAACTTCACTTAGATTTTGTCATAATACAGTAAACTTTAAGTGAGGTTCAAGCACATTGAATGGAATTGGCAAGGTATACATATTTTGTAATTTATGTCTAAACTTTGTAGTATAGCCAAATGTCAGTTACTGTTCAGTGAAATATTAGGAATGATGCTGCAAATAAATTCTACTATCTTCTACTGCTATTTGATACTGCTATTTGATACTGCTATTTACACTTTTAAATATATGTTGAGTACACCAACAATTTTAGATCCTGCTATTTGTTTCTTTTCCATATCACTGTTAGACAGAGCAAAAATAATATGTCATATTTCCACTTACCAATTGATGTTGTCCGATTAGGATATGATTTTTGTGGTTTTTTAGAAGCCTCTCTAGCCTTGAGAGAGGGGAGATGTGTGTCCTTCCGGTTGTTTTTGGATTGCATCTCATCATCCTTCACCATTGATAGCACTCACTAATGCTGATAGTAGTTGTATTCCAACAACATCTGGAGGGGACACAAGTTGCCCACTTCAGCTCTGGAACCATTAAGATTAAGTCTGACATGACTTAGAATCATAGAATAGTAATAATATTTTATTTTTAACCCACCCCTCTGCTCAGCAACTGGGGCGGCGTACAATAAGATTAAAACATAGCAAGTTAAAACAATCCTTCCCAATCCTAACCCTCCCACCCCTTAAAACTAAATTAAACTAGTAGAGAATTAAAACAAAGATAAAATACAATAAATAAATAAATAAATAAATAAATAAAAATGGCAATAGCGACAGGGGAGCGGGTAAGCAATCAGCTCCACTTGAGCTGGGAAATTATTCCGGGAAGGCCTGCCGGAAGAGATCCGTCTTTAGCGCTTTCTTGAAACTATCAAGAGTAGTGATAAGACGAATCTCGTCTGGCAGGCCATTCCAAAGTCTGGGAGCCATAGAAGAGAAGGCCCTCTGGGAGGTCTGTGACAGCCTAGTTTTCATAGGCTGCAGCAGGTTCCTCCCAGATGACCGAAGTGCCTGGGGGGGGTGTCATATGGGATGGGGCGGTCCCGAAGATAAGATGGACCCAAGCTCACAACAATCTTGTGAAGTGAGTGAGGCTGAGAGTGAGCAACTGACCCAAGAAATCTCCGTGATCTTAATGAACAAGTGCAATTTTGAATATGGAGCGAAGTCCAATATTCAGTTATCAACTAAGCCATGTTATTGTTCAGAGATAGATTGGAGACCTAAATCTATATCTTTGCCTTCTGCAGTTTCTTCCCTGTAGTAGTGAGGTCCTCTGTATCTTTTACACAGTCATTAGCAGGGTTGAAACTAGGTTTGTACATCTTTATGCTATGTATGTGAATGTCTTGTTTTGGGCTAGTACATCTTTATGCTATGTATGTGAATGTCTTGTTTTGGGCCTGGCAATAACTGTGGCAAATGAGGTTTAAGAAATAACTTTGTCAGTTAGATGCAAATGAGAAGTAAAAAAGCATTTCCATACATATTTGATAAGACTGCATCTTTATGACTTTCACACCTTTTTCTGTTCAATTTCTAAAGAAGAAAATTGTACCTTTTCATCTTGGTATTGTCTCTTTGGATTTCTAATCTCTTAAATAGTTTTGAGTGACCAACATGAAGTTTATAATCAATCATTTGTATATTTAAGTTTTTATTTGATGGATAGAGATACATGTTACATATATCTGTGGGTTTTTTTCCCTTACAGTATTGCATTTTAAACAAGGACATAGGAGTTGGGGGTAGAGGAGGTGTTTAGGTAGGTTGGTGCTAGCCCCAAAGGGAAATTGAAGGTGTTACACAGGCAACTACCAGGTTTTTTTTTTAATGAATGAGTATAGTTGTTAAAGAAAGCAGATTTTAGATGGTGGTTTGTATTTTAATTTTTACAAAAGGGATTTTTCTTGTAAGTTGTTTATGTCAATAATTGTGGTTTTAAATTCCAGTGTGAAGAAGATTGATTCCTAATGTATTATTAATACTAAGCTTTCACAAATGTAACCTTGGCCTAAATATGAATAATGGCAGTGACCTATGTGCAGTCTGATGATAGCCTTTACACGATCTACTTTTTCTCCTTGATTCAACAGCGGTTACTGAAAGAGAACAAAAAGTAAGGAGAAATTTAGAGTCCAGCCCCTTGTTTTGGAGTGCTTAAACAGCCTTTATTACTTGGGATGCTGCTGTTGGTACATCTTTAGCAGAAATAAAACCTTAATGTAATCAGACTTCTTACCTGATTTCTCCAGTATACTTCTAGCTTTTGCTATCACACTGTCATTTTTTAAACTTTAATATCTCCCCACACGCATGCATGCACACACACACTTTGGCTATAATCATTGTTTTGTCAGGTTGCATCTGCTGGTGGTTGTAGCTTCTTTGCTTCAGTTTAGTTGCTATCAAGGCTTATGATTACCTGTATTCTTACTCTCCAATCCCGGTACATAAAAATATATACTTCTGTGTAATGTTAAACAGGTGGCCTGGAATACTATTACAGGTTGAACCAAAGGCCTTAGGCAACATCCTTCCTCCTGTTTTTGTCCCCCAATAACCATTGTTAAAACTGAACTTGTTGTCTCATCACCATACACACAAGTTTTGCATTTCTATGGCTATTCATTCAGCCTGCTTATAAAGTCTATTCCTATGCACTAGTTCATACATCTGAGGAAGTAGACTAAGGCTACGAAAGCTCATGCTACAGCTTCTTCCTCTCAGTCTTAATGGTGCTACAAGATCCTTTTGTATGCTGATATTCCAGAGTAACATGGCTATGTCTTTGAGGCTGAACCAAAGTGAAGGATGCCATGTCATAATGACAAATGTCTGTGTGTCCTCTTGAAAAGACATACTATAAAATAGTTTCCTAAGTTGTGCAAAAGTTAGAACTGCATGTTAATTTTATATTACATTGAAAATGACATAGAACGTTTGTTTGCAAATCACTATACTGTAGTCTGTTGTGTTATATAAAATCTTGTGCTTTAGGCCAGTGACTTTGAGAATTTTGGAACAGGTGCTTTTAGAATCAGTATGCCAAAGATAGGTAATAGCTGAAAAGCTGAGTGAGGAAAAAGACTTTGAACCTGAAGCTAATCAGCTGACCAAAACATCATGTAGAAACTGGATACTATTGGTTTTAAGGCACTGTACTACCAGTGTGCTTCCTTAGGGTTGTCACATATTTCTAACCTAAAAGATTGCTATATCTTAATGTAACCACATAATCCTAGATAAAGAAGGATGGATGACTTGATTAAATAAACGAGACACAAACATGAGATTTTCAGCATTTATTTATCCACAAGTGATTCAGTATTCATGTGTGGAAAAATATGAATCTTTAGATTCAGTAATTGGTGGCATCCTCTTGGGTAGCAGTGATTTCACTTTGGTAATTTTGGTCTATTCTTCCTTAACGATCTTCCACTCAGTGACATTTGAGGGTTTCTGTCCACAAACAACTTGCTTCAGCTCCTGCCATGAATTAGCTTTAACACAAGATGGTCCTCAAAAGACAAACTGATCCAAAACTGGGAGAAAAATGATCTATCAATGAATTAGTTAAAAAAAACTTGCATGTGTATTGTTTTTACTTTTATATGGTTCTCATGCAGTACAAATCAATAGCCACAATTTAAGTGAAGGTATAATTGGTGATAATCCTTCCCCTCACAAATTTAAATGCACAATATTTACTAATACAAACATAACCTGAAATTCCTCATCTGATGGTTTCAGCAAAAGATTTTAAAAATTCAATTTTTTTTCGAGGCAAAAGGTCCATAAGGAATTTTCTCGTTTCCAACTTATGGCAACCCTCAGGCAAAAACCTATCACAAGGTTTTCTTGGCAAAATTTGTTCAAAGGGAGTTTGCCTTTGTCTTCCTCTGAGACTGAGGGAGTATGACTTGCCCAGGGTCACCCAGTAGGTTTCTATGGCCAAGTGGAAATTTGAACCCTCGTCTCCAGAGTTGTAGTGCAGTGCTCAAACTCCTACACCACACTGGCTCTCAGAAGGGAATTGAGAAGAATCTTTTTCTAGGAATGGGAGCATATTCCTTAGAGAGAGAGAAGATCAATTAAAAAATATTTAGACAGTAAAGTGGCCTGTCTCACCATGTTGAGGGGGGGGGGGAAGCCTTAAGCTGGGATCCAAAGTGGCTAAAAGAATCAGAAACCAAATTATGAGAGAATCAGCACTTAGCAGCCCCTAATCTTTCGTTCCAATAAGGATATACAGAATATGCAGACTTTAGAAGAAACAGTTTTTTAAAAAAGACTAGAATGTAGCCTATAGCACATGGTGTATGTTGGTGGTCTCTCATGCAAGTATTAACCAGGGCTGGCCCTGCTTAGTTTAATTTTTTTAAAATTAATTTTATAATTGTACATTATAATATCCAATCAATACTTATTTAGTATAACACATAATATTACCATAAACATCACAATTTTTCTATTAACTAATTTCAAAAGTTAACATAGACTTTTTCTATAATTCTTCTCAAGAATATTAATTCCCCTAACCCCCCCCCCACCTCAGTGCTCCCCTTCACCGAGGCCATTATCCCTTACCTAATCTTTCCAGAATCTCATTTCTTCTCGTGGAGGTAACCTCCCATCTTTTGTCTGTAATACTTTTTTAACAAATACTTTCCAAATTTTATCAAAATCACTTTCTTTCCAACTTCCTCTTCTTACTTTAATTCTACATGTTAACTTACCATTTATTGCCATTTTCCAAACTTCTTTATACCACTCCTCCACTTGTACATTTATTTGCATTTTCTAATGTCTTGCTATAATTAATCTTGCTGCTGTTAATAAATTTGTTATTAAATCCTTTTCTGCTTGGTTCCCATTCTCTCCATTATAAATTGACATCAATGCTATACTCGGTTTCCTTTCAATATTTCTATTCAGAGTATTCTCTATTTCTCTAAAAACCATTTCCCAAAACTGCTGTACAAATTTACAATTCCACCACATATGCATATATGTACCTATTTCTTGACAACCTCTCCAACAATATTTAGAGTTATTCTTGTCTATATTATGCAATCTTGCTGGTGTCAAATACCATCTCCATATTATTTTATAGTAATTTTCTTTTGTCCGTATTGACATATTTTTAAATTGTCTTTGTTTCCAAATCTTATCCCATTCATGATCTCCAATTTTTGTTTCAAATCTTCCATATTCTCCTTAAATATTCCCCTTTGTCTTTTTTATCCTTAATGTTTATCAATATTTTATATAATTCACTTGTAATACCTTTCAAACTTTCATTATCATCCCTCTTTTCACCAAATTTTCAAATTTTGTGAATTCCCTTGTTTCTTTATGATTCTTCTTCCAATTTTTAATCCATTGTTCTAACTGTATACAATTAAACCATGAAATTTTCATTCCACATAATTTCTCTCTTATATACTCCCTTTCTCACTTACCCATCCTATCCATCCCTCTATTTTGTCTAGTCCTTTTTCTTTAATTCCTTTCCCATTTTTTCCTTCAAATTATTTGGGAAATTTTTTCCCCATTATATCTGGTGTTAATACTGAATCAATAGGCAGGCCCTGCTTAGCTTTCAAGATCAGATGGGATCTGGTACATTTAGGGTATTACTGGGCAGAAAAGATTACTGCTCTGACAATTGCTTCAAGAGCCCTCCCTTTCAGAGGCATGTAATGGCAAACCACCTCTAAGTATTCCTTGCCTAAGAAAACCCTATGAAATTCATGGGGTCACCATAAGTCGACAGATAACTTAAAGGCACATATACACACAACCTGTATTACTTCTTGCTTCCAGGGAATTCTAGGTGTATCATGTTAAGTTATTTTGTTTAGTGTTCTTATTTGTGTAATGTGAACCAAACAGAAACCCTTAATTCTATAATTGCTACTAAGGCAACTGTAAACTTTGAGGCCACCTCTTTAGGCATCTCCAGTGCGACTGTATGGTAACTTCCAACAGAAGTTACTATAGAGTCACACTGGAGGACTTAGGAAATACCTAGAGAGATCATCTTTTTCAGACAATGGATAATTGACACTGGGGGTGCTAGTCTTGGGCATACTGGTGGGGGGGATGACCTGTATATACATACTTCAAAATGTATGAATTATAAAACTGGTAGTTGGCAGGAGGTAGTTAAAATGACTTTCTTATTGATTTAATTCAGTTCTGTCTGATAGTGAGGCTGTGTTGTTGGCAATCTGCTATAAATATATTAGGTGGATCCACAGCCTAATAAGTGCTTTTCTTGCTTTTCTTACTTTACAGTAATTCTATGAAGAATATACTTGTAGAAGAGATACAGCCAAGAAAAGATAGACCAGTTTGTTTCCAAGAATTGTCTTTTTCATAGGTAAGTGATTCATTTTTGGTTTCACTTAGTGTCTAGGACTAGGTTTAGTATAATTATGGACTTTTGTCAATTACAGTTCAATGTAGATAGAATTAAGAAGACACAAAAACTTTTAGGATTTAATTATAACATTAAGATTCTTTTTTTAAAAAAGTGTGTGCTGTGTGTGCTCTGACCCCAATGAAATTTGCAGGGTATAAATATAATCCATATCTAAAGGAGTGTTAAATGTGTACAGAATCAAGTGTGTTCCACCCAAATAACAGCCAGAAGACACAAGGTGAAATAAAATGAGATATGTTCTTCTTATATCATGGGATATTTACAGGGCCCAGTAAATTCCGGTGCACTGCTCCCTGGATGAAATGTCACTACCCGAGACAGAACTAAACTATTGACAATCAGACCATAGACCAATTAGACAAGCATTTTATTAGGTGAATGGCTGAAATGTGAGATGAGTTACTATGCATCAGATGATAATGTTGTAGAATGTCTATATGGTAAGTCTAGTTGTGTGTTGATTCTTCTACAAAACATGACTCTGGGGATCTGAAATGTCCTGTTCTAGCACATGAGGATTAAGGGTGCTGCTAAATGTAAGCACTGATAAAGTTTAGTTCTATTCTTGGCCTGTAGGATCAAGTAATTTCCAATCCAATGGTGTTTGGGAGCCATCTTAATCATCCCCCCCCCCTGTCCGCTAGTACAAAAAGGGCAATGTTTTCCTCTGGAACCACCTTTCAGGGTAGAAACATATGATAAGTAGATAACATTGGAAAGTGCCCTTTCCAGAACAAATAGTGGAGTCCTAGAGAAAGAGATGACTGAAGCATTTTTCCCTTTTGTGCTGAAAGCTTACTGGCTCAATAACGGTTCACTGAATTCTGATGTTACCTGGATAATGTTGCTTCCCAAGGATTTCTGGCTGATTGTGCTGGAACAGTCAACAACTTCTTGAAGGCCATCAGTATTCTAGTTGCCACTAGTTATTGAAGAAATGTCTCTGCATCATCATGTGTACACTAACATTTTACCATACCAAGTGGCACAGAGAGTAGTGTACTATGTTATCTGTGTTTCTGTATTTGTATTTATATGACTTCCCCAACAACTCTCGCTTCTTACTTCTAATTAGCAAACTCTTAGAAATGTATAGCATTCAGTCTTATTTAGAATGTTTTTTAGAATAAGGGAAGGTTGTGTGGAGTACTAAGATAGGTCTTTCTTTGCAGCTTGCTCCTGTTGGAGATGGACTGTGCTCTGCCCAGCTACATGACTGCTTTAATATATTTCACTGCAAAGGAAAATACCAGCTCAGTAATAATAATAAATAATAATAAAATTTATTTCTGTCCCGCCCCTCTGCAATGCAATCGGGGCGGCTTACAATATAAAAACTCCATACCCTAGCCCGCCCACCCCTTAAAATAATATTAAATTAGAAAAGATTAAAAACATACAATACTTTAAAAAAAAAATCCAATGGCAGCTCAAAGGGAAAGGACAGCCGAGTCTTCAGGCCGGGTAGTTATTCAGGAGAGGCCTGCCAGAAAAGATCCGTCTTGACAGCTTTTTAAAAGCTGTCTAAATTGGTAATAAGATGGATCGCGTTCATTTTCTGCACAAATTACATTTGCATAATTAGTTCTATATTTCTATTAAAATGAGGATCTATTAAAATGATGGAACCATCTGCCTATAGATCCTCCCAATTTTAGCATCCCATTTGCAATACTGGTTAGCAAGATAGTTCCAGGAATATGAGAAACAGACTAAGAAAGAGCGACACTGGAAATACTCTTGGACTGCAGATATAATTCTTCTGTTGGAGATATGATCTCTCTAAGAACAAGCAAGATTGTTGCTTTGTGTAGCAAAAGTGGCTTATTGTATTGTAATTATTCAAAGGCAATTTTAAGACTGCAATATTTACAAATTATAACCCATATTGTCATTGTTGTAAAGATCTATTTTGTCTTGCTTGTACACAGTTTGACACCCCCCCCCCATTTTTTTGTGAGGCAAAAAATGTTGACTCCTCTTAATGTATTTTTGACAAATAATGTCCCTTCTCAGGCTCAAAGAGAATGTTACTTCACTTAAATTGGCTTTATTTTTTTACTTGTCTGTGTCCCTCCCCTTTTGTGCATAACTCATAATAATTCCATGGAAATCAAGCTGATTTATAAGAACCTAAATGAGATCCAATATGCAGAATTTTCAGGAAGTAATCAGTAGATTAGGGTGGGCAACTGTGTGAGGGCTGGGACCAATTTCTAATGCTCTAGGGGCTGCAGAAGTGGGGCCAGGGAACATATATGGCCCATGAGCTGCACTATTACCACATTTGCTGTAGGTGAAAACTGAATTAAGCTCTTCCTGATAACAGTGGGTTTTATGGAACAAATAAAACCCACATAATTGTTCTCAGTGAGAGAAATCAAGAGAGATTAGCTCTGCCATTGAAAAAAATTGACTTAGTATTTAAGTGTAGCTGAACTTGTCTAAGATTATTTTTAAAATCAACAAGTGTCCCCCCTTCACCAACCTTGTCATACATAGAATTGGAAGTTTGCCACATCTTTTGGATTTTTACTCCTCATAAAGTGATATAATATGTTCATTGCATTACAATTCCAAGATTTATACCTACCTTCTTACTTTTGAAACTCCCTGTCTTTCCCTTAACTGTTATTATTTATAATAGGTTTAATAATATCTGTAGAATCCATTTTAAATTTGACTTATCCTGCACTCTCCTCTAGAGGGAGATAAGAGAGTGGATGCCAATTTTGGCATCTTTGTTTTCAGTCAAAGTGAACTGAAATTACTGTATTTGTGCCTTTGGTTGATAGTACTTGAGCACTGGAGCAACTCCTTCTGTTTTGCTGTCTCTTCAGGCATCTTCCTGAATTGATATATGGATCTGCTCTTTTCTTTTAATAGGCCTGTTTCCTTCCGAGGATCAAATGCCCATTTCCAGGCTGACTTTGTTTTGACCTAGTTCTATTTGAGGAGGCTGATATGGAGTACTTTGACCTAGTAAAGATCACAGTTTCAGACTCTTGAAAAAATTGTGGTATATTTGTCCAGAATATTAGGCACAAATGAGTACTATTAAGTGTTCACACTGAGTAGTCTTTTGCATATTTATAATTACATGTTTACATCCTGTGAAAATAAAAGCATGTCCTCTTAAAAGTCTTTTAGGATTCCGTTGCAAAGCAGTATTGAACCGGACAGGACTACATTCTCTTCTACACCAAAACTTCAAGGAAGGACCTGTCAATGTATTGCAGAAGTTAATTGAATTATTAAAGTCATCATGGGAGGAGCTGTGAGTGCAGGAGAAGACAATGATGACTTAATTGATAACTTGAAAGAAGCACAATATATACGTACCGAGAGAGTGGAACAAGCCTTCAGAGCTATTGATCGTGGCGATTACTATCTGGAAGCGTATAGAGATAATGCATATAAAGACTTGGCTTGGAAGCATGGAAATATACATTTATCAGCACCTTGCATTTATTCTGAAGTCATGGAAGCATTGAAACTTCAGCCAGGATTGTCTTTCCTTAATCTGGGTAGTGGAACTGGTTATTTAAGCACAATGGTGGGATTAATATTAGGTAATGCCTATTATGAAATCTATACATTTTGTGGTTGGCACACTTTATTGGTAATCTCAATTTTACAGATATGTGCTTGTGGAACTCTAGTACTTGAGTTTCAAAAGGATACTTTCCAAATGAATTGTCTCTGGATGTATATGACTGATCACAACTTCTTAAATTGTTATTCATGCATTTTACTAAAGAAACAAAACAAACTTCTCGCTGTTCTGAAAACTAACTTATATTGCACCTTATGACTGCCTTCATTATTTCACAAACAAGAACTAAGTATGTCACTTGATGCACTGTCCCCTGGGATGAAAATACACAAGAAGTGAGAGATCTTCAATTGGATCTCCTGATGCTTCTAGTTAAAACCAATGTAACAATTGGATTTGGATAGCAGTGCTGGGCAGAGATGTAAACCAGTTTTTAATGAGGTCACAGTTCTGTATTTTCACAAGTGTGGCAAAAAGCAGTTAGAAGAGGGAGGATGTAGATGGGGATGTCTGACTTTTCTTCACCAAACAACATAGCCCTGAACCAGTTTAGGAGGCCCTGCAGCAACTTTTAATCACAAGTAGAAATGTAAAGGGATTAATTAGGGTTTTTTTTAGGTACTATTATGGGCATATATAGCCTGGAAAAGAGGAGGTTGAGAGATGACATGATAGCTGTGCTTAAATATTTGAAGGGATGCCATCCTGAGGATGGAGTAAGCTTGTTTTCTGCTGCTCCAGAGACTAGAATGCAGAGCAGTGGATTCAAACTACTGGAAAAGACATTCCACCTAAACATTAGTAAGAACTTCCTGACAGTAAGAGTTGTTCGGAAGTGGAATCACTGCCTCGGAGTGTGGTAGAGTCTCCTTTGGAGGTTTTTAAACAGGCTGGATGGCTATGTGTCAGGAATGATTTGATTGTGTAGTCCTGTACGGCAGGGGATTGGACTGGATGGCCCTTATGGTCTCTTCCAACTCTGTGATTCTAAACCATGGCTCTCATATATGTACATGATATATATACACACACACACATGTTGATCTTCCCTTATCTGTAATTCTTGAGACCAGAAATGTTTCAGATTTCAGATTTTGGTATACCCGTATTTGCTTTTGAAGTGGTGGTGGCTGTGGTGCTCCTCCTTATTTGTCTCTCAGGCCAAATCCACACTACACAAATAATGTCATGGCTCCTTCCTGTTGAATCCTGGGATTTGTAGCTTTACAAGGTCTTTAGCCTTCCCTGCCAAAGAGTGCAGGCAATTCACCAAACTACAAATCCCAGGATTCCATAGTAGGAAGGAGCCATGACAAATCTAATTTCAAATCGGTATATTTGTGTAGTGTGGATTTGGCCTCAGATCCTCAGTCTCTTGCCAGACTTGCAACAGAAATGGGTAAGGAAAGAGGAAAGGCCAGGGTGGCCTCTGGCCCTTACCTTTCCATTGGTGATATTGATAGCCATGTATATGGCTGACATCAGTTTTTTTGTGCTGATGGCTGAATAAAGCACCTGTTGGTGGTGGCAGCTGGATCTGCTTGGACCTTTCCCTCCCTTCTAAGCTCCGAGGGCTAATTTCCTAAAAGGGCAAAAAGTGTACTGATGCCAGAGAAGCATCTGGGACATCTGTGTGAGTGGACCTGCAGGAACTGGGGTCCTCGCCCGTTTCCCCCTCTTCTGTTTCACCCATCAAATATCTGACAGTGGTTGAGCAAGGGCTTTTTGAAGAAAAGCTCAGCGGGTGCTGGATGTGTGACTAACTCACATTCCCCCTTATTCGTCATTCACTATGGTGAGCAGCAGTGGCACCAAGGCCAAGTTCATTGTCAGGGTAAATACAGACTGGTGCGGAAGATCAGCTCAGGCACACTTTGTTTTCAGTTTCACCAACAGGGAGGTAAGGGCCGGAGGCCACCCTGATCTTTCCGCTTTCCTTATCCATCTCTGTGGTGATGCTGGAGAGAGACTCAAAATTTGAGAGACAAGGAGCAGGAGCACCACAGCCACTGCTTCCTTGACAGCAAAAGCAGGTGGCTGGCAGCAAAAAGTTGATTATTGGAGGTTTTTAGATTTCCAAATAAGGGAGGGTCAACCTCTGTCTTTTCCTCCCTCCCCCCTCCCTGTTAAAAGAATTATTAAACATGGGTCAAATTAATGAAAATTGCAAAATATGTTATAATTCTTAAACTTTTCAACAGTTAAGTGTTCTTGGAGACCCTAAAACATGAAGCAAAAACATTCAACATTATTTTTCAAGTTGAATAAATAAGAATTAGATTGCTGACTGCTGCTCCCTCTAGTGGGGAATAAAATGTTTTCCTCATTGTATTGTTGACCAAATTCAATGGGACAAATAAGCTAGTAAATAAAAGTTATTCTTTGTTAATGTTTATCTATAGCTTGTTTAAATTGTCCACTGAGGAAGATTCTGGGTACATTTATTTACATAATTGGAATAGCAACATAAGAAGTTAGGTTTTGGGGAACCTCAAAGTAGTAATATCTTTAGAGTAAGAGGCCTAATTAGAGAAGACAACCCAGCAGGACTTAATTATGCCTAGTGGACATAGAATGGTGACTGAGTGTAACTGGAGGGAGAGGAATAACAATGGGGGAACAATATAGTGACTAGAAATCTGAACAGCAGTATTTTAAGATTCTGTTATAAGTCTCCACATGCAAATACTCTAATAGCTCTCCCAAGCACTTCTACAATTTGAATCTTTCCACCATTTCTTTAGTTGCATTGGAGAACTATCTTTTTCATAAGTGTTTGCAATAGAGTAAATTACATGTAGATACATATCTGATAGCAGCAACTGTTATGACCAACACAGAAGTTGCTTTGCTGCTATTTTGTGTGCTCTGGCAGTAATGAACATTGTTCTTTTTATGTGTTGTAACTGTAGTTTTTTGGTTCCTGGTAGGGAACTCTAGAAGTCTGGGCCTGGCAGATAACATGTTGCCTTATCTATATCACAAAGCTCCCCTTTTAGCTCCTATTCACCTGTGAGAAGCTGAAGCAGAGGTACAAAGTGTTGCCCGTTTTGCTTCTTCTCAGATATTGACATAATTTTGTTTAGTATTTGCATTCAGCTTTATATAAAAGTTACCCATTGATTCAATGAGACTTATTGCTCTGATTCTTAATTTACAGGGCCTTTTGGAATAAATCATGGAATTGAACTTCATCCAGATGTGGTAGAATATGCCAAGGAAAAGCTGGAGAGCTTCATAAAATATAGTGATAGTTTTGATAAGTAAGTATTTTATCTTCTTGCTTAATTTTGTCATATTTTTGTGCTGGTAAAACATGTTACAAGGATTTGGGTTTTGTTTTTGTTTGTAGTTTTTAAAAAAGATAAACCTAGAATGTTGATTATACCAGCTGCAACAGAAACTCTGCAATATTAAAGTGAAAAGTGTTCAAAACACATGGAGCTAGCTACAACACTGGATATATTATTTATTTTATTTTTATTTATACCCCGCTCTTCAGCCACAAGGCTATCAGAGCGGCTTACAAATTGTTTTAAGCAATAGCAGTTTACACATCTACACTGCATTAAGCAGCTTCCAATGTGTGTTAGCTAATTGCCCCCACAAGTAACTTGTGCTAACATGGTAAGTATAGAAACTGTTCTAGAGAACTGTTGAGAGATTAGAGAGAGAATTTGGACTTGCACATGAATGTAGATTGGCAGAGAGGAGAGGGAAGGGATAGTCAAGATCAAAAATCCTGTGAAGTGAGACAGTTGGGAGAAAGAGTGACTGTTAAGAGGGAGAAGGAGAGTTAGAGAGTTCAAGACTGAGAGAGTGAAAAGTTTTGTGTCAGCTAGAAACAGAAATAGTTTGTAGTATAGAGGCAGATTTAATTAAAAACTATATAGTACATTGTGTACAGAAGCTGATGTAATTATACATTGAAGGATGTTTGAAGGATGAGGAGAATCATATATCTATATTAATTCCTTAAGTCTGTATTATAATAAAATTCTCTTGTATTCTGTCAATCACATCGACTGTTCACTGAGTACCTTCCTGATAAAGAGAGAGGGAGGGGGCATTAACTTAATTCAGTATACTGTGTGCCTTTATGAAGATAAGAGTCACGTCCTGATGGTAGCATGCCACTGAAAGAAAAGTTGAAGATTGGTGGGTCAGAGTTGTAAACAGTCATTATTCCTGAAGAGGAAAAGATATAAGGTGTAATGATAATTGGTAAGGATAATAACTGTCACAATAGATATTTCACTTTATATTGAATACAACCACTGGAATGAGTGTTTTACCAGAATAGCATTATCAGCAATCTTGGCCTATTTTGTAATATATTCACTCACTGTCATATGAAGTGGAAAAGTTTGTATTGGTTGAGGAGATTATTCAGTTCTGTACCATATCCTTTCCCATCCCAGTTCTGCAGAAGACGTCATTGTGCATATCTTACTCTAACTGTGAGGTGAGACTGCTAGGTTTATATCTCTGTCACTGAGTTTCAGATTGGACTACCCAAGTTATTTTGCGATTAGTTAAGGAATAAGTATGTTTTTTAAAAATATTGGAATCTGTGTCTCTGCTGTCTCCCCCAACTCCCATGTTATGATTCTCTCTCTCTCTCTTTTTTTTTACTGGCTTGATTAAAGGACCTGCCTGCACTTTCTTCAGATAAGATCTTCTGTATTATGGAACATTTAGTATCCTAGGCATCTCAGAATATTATCACGACACATGTTTCAAATATGTGATAATTGCTAATACCTAGTTAGGTAGTGTTTCAGCATACTCCTATATGCCGTTTTGAATCAACCACGTTTGACTGCTATTCTTGGTCAGTTTTTTAAAGGGAGGATTCAAAAATGCCATTCTCCATATTAAACAGTACCTAGAGTGCATCTACACAAGTGCAAGTTCATGATTTTGTTATATAGCAGTTCAGCATTGATATATTGCAGCATAGCCACAGGATTGGCAGCACAAATCAATGCCATGCCTCGCCATGCCCCAGAAGTGCTGTTGGTATGACTGCAATACCTACATTGGTAAAACAGTTATCCTGTACCTTGAAATTCTGTATCCCTCTTTTGGTGAAGCCACAAAAATAGCATTGTGGGTATTCCCATTCACTTCAGCAGGAATTTTTCAGAAGTCATATCTGGGGGTGATTGCAAATGAGGCTTCTTCAACTATTCTCCTTTATTCATGTTATCACATCCTGAAAACATTATCTTCCTCTGTAATTTTTCCTGTTTAACTAATGCTACTTCCAAATATATATATATTTAAAAATCTGCTAAGGAGGAAAAGATAAAGATAGCTTTGGAATATTTGATTCAGAGTTCTGTCTAGACCAGGGGACAGCAAGTGCTGTCAGCTGGATGCATGTGGCCCAACTTCAGGCACCCTTGCGCATGTCCCATAAGAAAAAAAATCTGAACCCCCCCCCTCACACTCTTAAGGGTCATTAGGGTTTAGACTGGGTGGTGCGTTTTCCAAAAACTGTAAGGAAGTGCAAGGGGGGGGGGTGCTCTCTTCTGAACATAAAGAGGTCAGAGAGACAGCAAAAGCTAGCAAAAATGCCTGGCTAGTGGGAGGCTTTCAGGATTGGATGTGTAGAGAGAGGTTTTTCCTCAGATTTGACAGGGTAGACATGTTTGGCTCCTAGATGTGGGGCACTTACAGTTGTGTGAAAAAGGAAGTACCCCTCTTTGAATTCTATGGTTTTGCATATCGGGACATAATGACAACCATCTGTTCCTTAGCAGGCCTTAGAATTAGGTAAATACAACATCAGACGAATAACAACACATGATATATTACACTGTTTCATGATTTATTCAACAAAAATAAAGCCAAAATGGAGAAGCCATGTGTGAAAAACTTAGTACATCCTTACTGCTTCCATAGGAATTAAGATGCCAAGTAGCAGATAGGTGCTGCTAATCAGATGCCCTTGATTAATTGATCATCAGCAAGTGTGACCACCTCTATAAAAGCCAAAGTTTTAGCAGTTTGCTGGTCTGGAGCGTTCGTGTGTGTGTTAACACAATGCCAGGGAGGAAAGACATCAGCAATGATCTTAGAGAAGCAATTGTTGCTGCCCATCAGTCTGGGAAGGATTATAAGGCCATTTCCAAACAATTTAAAGTGCATCATACTTCAGTGAAAAAGATTATTCAAAAGTGGAAAACATTCAAGACAGTTGCCAATCTTCACAGGAGTAGACATCCTAGCAAATTCACCCCAAGGTCAGACTGTGCAATGCTCAGAGAAATTGCAAAAAAACCCAAGAGGCATACCTCAGACTCTACAGGCTTCAGTTAGCATGCTAAATGTTAAAGTTCAGACAGTACAATTTAAAAAAGACTGAACAAGAATAGTTTGTTTGGTAGGGCTGCCAGGAGAAAGCCTCTTCTCTCTTAATAAGAACATGCCAGCACAGCTTAGGTTTGCAAAGTTGCATCTGAACAAACCACAAGACTTCTGGAACAATGTCCTTTTGACAGAAAAGACCAAAATGGAGTTGTTTGGCCATAATGCATAGTGACACATTTGGCAAAAACCAAACTCAGCATATCAGCACAAACACTTCATACCAACTGTCAATAATTGTGGTCGAGGGATGATAATTTGGACTTGTTTTGCAGCCACAGGAGCTGGGAACCTTGCAGTCATTGAGTTGACCATGAACTCCTCTGTATATCAAAGTATTCTAGAGTCAAATATGAGGCCATCTGTCCAACAGCTAAAGCTTGGCCAAAATTGGGTCATGGAACAGGATGATTATACCAAGCGCACCAGCAAATCTACAACAGACTGGCCGAAAAAGAAAAGAATCAAGGTGTTGCAATGGCCCAGTCAAAGTCTAGAAATAGAAATGTTGGGGCAGGACCTTAAGAGAGCTGTGCATAAACAAATGCCTGCAAACCTCAGTGTACTGAAGCAACGTTGTAAAGAAGAGTGGGCCAAAATTCTTCCACAATGATGTGAGAGATTGATAATGTCATACACAAAACGCTTACTTCAAGTTATTGCTGCTAAAGGTGGTTCTACAAGCTATTGTATCATAAGGTGTATTCAGTTTTTTACACATGGCTTCTTCATTTTGGCTTTATTTTTGTTGAATAAATCATGACATGGTATAATATGTCATGTGTTGTTCATTGGAGGTTGTATTTACCTAATTTAAAGACCTGCTAAGGAACAGATGATTGTGAAGTCGAAGGCTTTCATGGCTGGCATCCCTAGATTTTCTTTGTCTCCCCTCCCACCCCCAGCTGTGAGGCCGTGTTCTGGAATATTTTCTTTCTGAACAGAACCAACCTGCATCTATGGATTCTCTGAGGATGCCAGCCACAGATGCAGGTAAAATGCCAGAAAGAAACTATTCCAGAACACGGCCTCACAGCCTGGGGCGGGGGGGGGGGAAGGAAAATCTATGAACAGATGATTGTTATTATGTCCTGACATGTGAAACCATAGAATTCAAAGAGAGTGTACTTTCTTTTTCACATGACTGTATAAGCAATTGTTATAATTATAATTATTCCCTCTACAGTTGTTCCTCCACTTTGGCGAACTTAACATTCGCGGTTTTGATTATTCGCGGTTTTGGGAGGGCCCCCCTGGGCCCCCCCAAAACCACGACACAGGGCCTCCGGAGGCCCCGTGAAAGCCCTGGGAGGGGCTGGGGAGGCCTTCATGGGGCCCCCGGAGGCGCTCCGAAGGCCCCATGAAGGCCTGGGGACGGGGTGGGGAGGGCTGGGGAGGCCTTCACGGGGCCCCCGGAGGCGCTCCGGAGGCCCCATGAAAGCCTGGGGAGGGGTGGGGAGGGCTGGGGAGGCCTTCACGGGGCCCCCGGAGGCGCTCCGGAGGTCCCATGAAGGCCTGAGGAGGGAGTGGGGAAGGCCGGGGAGGTGAAGGGAGTCCAGGGAAAGTGGCGAGGGGAGCGACAACGGGGCCTCGGGGTCGCTTGGGGAGGGCGGGGGGCGGTCGGGAGGAGCGACCGCGAGGCCTCCGGAGGCCTCGGGGTCGCTTGGGGGGGCGGGGGCAGCAGGGAAAAGCGACCACGAGGCCTCCGGAGGCCTCGGGGTTGCTTGGGGAGGGCGGGGGCGGTCAGGAGGAGCGACCGCGAGGCCTCCGGAGGCCTCGGGGTCACTTGGGGAGGGCGGGGGGCGGCAGGGAAAAGCGACTGCGAGGCCTCCGGAGGCCTCGGGGTCGCTTGGGGAGGGCAGGGGGCGGCAGGGAAAAGTGACCGCGAGGCCTCCGGAGGCCTCGGAGTCGTTTGGGGAGGGCGGGTGGAGGGCTGTCATTATTCGCGGAATTTTCACATTCGCGGGGGTCTTTGGAACCTAACCCCCGCGAATGTTAAGGGACAACTGTACTACTTTCAGTCTTAAACTATTGGCATATGCATATTCCTGAGTGGAGGTCAGTAGCTCTTAAGTTACAAGGAATTTAATTACCTTTGTCTGAAATACAGATATCACAGTTAAATTTTTCTTTAATTTCTCTTTAGTTTGTGAATTAAATTGACAACCAGAGATTTCATTCTTTAATCTGCAACTGACTTTCATTGTTTTGATAAGACTTAGTTACACACTTCTTGTGACACCTTAAAGACGAATCCTTGTTATTATTGCATAATAACACTATTCACTTCTTCAATTGCATGAAATGTTACATCATTTGTGATTTGGATATTTTATAGGCTACATGTCAGCTAGCAAACAGAAATGTAATCTGGATGACACAGTGAGTGAGTAGAATTATAATCAGTGGGGTTAGCAGGTATTTTGTAAATATGAAGAAAGAGGAGATGGGACAAGGTGGAGTAGAATGTGCATGCCAGCTCTCTTTTATGTTTGCAAAAGCACCCTAATCTGGCTTCTGTCTTTTGAAATTTCTTTGTTCAAGAACAGCCACAATGAGATTAGAAACATAATGTCATGAGAGATTGAAGATTTCCTTCTTGTTGTTTTTTCCTGTTTTTGTATATTGCCATTTGTGACATCAGATCTTTGTTTCTTTAATTTTTAAAATGTTGTCTGTTTGTCTTATATAGAATGTAGTAGGGCATTACTAGGTGTTGTGTTAGTTCCCTCTTTATCTAGATTTTCAGGAACAGGTAACTACAATTATATTAAAGAAATGTAGTGACACTCAGCAGTGCTGTTACTCCCCCCCCCCGACACACACACACCCTTAAGACCTATTGACTACTACTGTAAATTGTAACTGTTGTTAAGTCATATGAAATCTGTGGAGATCTGAAAGAACTCTGTCCATGCAACAATTAGAAGTATCTTGGAAGTTAGAGCATATTTCTCCAGAACTGCAGTGTGTTGTTTGCTGGCCAGAGTCGACTAACAGTGTATCCACAATAGAGATTTGTATCTTTCAATATGATCTATGCCACTGCTACTCAAAAGTGGGGGTCATTGAGCCATTGGCTGCTGGTCTTTGGAAGTATCCTGGTAAGAAAGTGAGAATTGTAACTAATGGGCACAAATATGTTACGGGTTCCTGCACATTAGGTGACACACCAGATATCCTGAAAAGCATTGTATTATGCATAGAACAGACCTGCTTCAGGCATCTGATGAAGTGGGCAGTGTCCACCAAAGCTTATGCTATAATAAAATTTTGTTAACTCTTTAAAGTGCCATAAAACTACACTTTAGGTCCCAAAGTGTATTAAAAGTGAATTCTCAATGATAAATTCAACATGCAAAACACAAAAGCAGGTATGTACTTGTACAAAAACAGCATCGGGAAAAAAAAAGAAACATCCAGAAAAACTTTGGAAGAACAGGCTCTGACTTTTTCGAAGTTTATTTTACATGATTTTTTTACTGACTTCCACTCCTCTAGGAAAATTCAAGGCAGCATATTATGAATTAAAAGCAATACAGAGGGAAAAAAACTCCAAAATCATGGTAAAATTTAGACATAACAGATCTAGTAATAGAATAGGCAGCCTTTAAAAAAAAAAAAACACCAAGAAGTTTATATCTGATGGTGAAGGTTTATAAGTGAAGCAATGTGTGTCACATTGGGAAGTTCTATAGTCTGGATCCATCCACTGCGAAGTCTCTTTCCCTTGTTCATGCCAACTACATTTTTAGGCTGGCTGAAGAAGCAATCCGCACATGCGGGCTATTTACTTGTGCCAGCAACTGTTGGTTGGGAAAATTAAACTGGTCCTGTCTCTACCTTAGTTTCTCATGCTGTTTTGCCCAGGAAGGTGGTATAGCTTGAAGGATGTGGACGAGAAAAGGATAGATATGGCATGTAAGAAAGCACATGAAACAGCAGCAGCAGCATTCTCAATCAAAGCCTCTGTGATGGCCATACTGTTTGCAAGAGCTGGAATGTTATGGATGAACATATGTTGGACTCAGGTGATATCTTTGCTCATACTATTGAGCATGCATTGGGAAAGTTAGACGAACTGTTGCAATTTGTAGCAGATGCAGGTTATGACACTTCAGTACTGATGGGAAAGAAATACCGGTAGGTGGAAAATGGCTTCTTTTTGGTGAGGTGTGGAGTTTCACAACAGACAAATGGATGCTAAATGTAGTCTCTGAGAGTTACAACATTAAATTTTCAAAAAGACCAAAATGAAGGTATCTTCCATCTTGAGTTCACAAAAATGCAATAAGAGAAGTAGTACAAAAAGAGATTTGACATTTACTGCATATGGGAGCCATCAAACATGTGCCTCAGAGTCAGAGCTTCTAGTTTTGCAGTGTTCAGGTCAACATAAACAATATGTCAGTGAAAGCCTATCTAGTGAATCAAGGAAGTTCTTTGTCATGGTGACTGATAAGAGAACAACAGAGGATTTTGTCATGGGCTGAGAAAAATTTAAGGTCATTGAGGGCAGGAATAATTAAATAAAAAATTATTTAATTAAACAAATAAAAATATTAGCACAAATTCTCTTGTGTTGATTGCTTCTTCGGCCCTCCTGGAATGACCATTCATGGTTAAGTGTCAACCTCTCAATTCCTGGTTGTGGACAGAGAATGGAATGGATGCAGAATGGACTATCTAACAGATTGCAAATGATGGGTAGGATCATCTTAGGTGATGGCCAATTAAGGTTCTGAGAAGGTAAAATTAAAAGAGGCAGGGACAAGTTGACCATCTGTTTGATTTTCCTTCTTAGAGGTGAAGTGTTGATAGAAGAGTCCTGGTCAACCTAGCTGTATAAATATAAAGAAGATATTCATGGGTCTGCGGGTATGGAAATTATGGACTGTGGGCTCTGACCCATGGCAGTTTCCTGCTTATTTAGGAGTGATACCTGTCTCTAAATCTGATGCTTCAGAAATCATCTAAAACATTCATCCATCAACCCCTAGCCTCATCTGGATTACATTTGTGTTTGCTAGGTCCAAATAGTTATTCAGTTACCCTGTTTCTAGTCCTGAATCAAAAAGAATGAAAAATAGTTTTGTGTCTAGATTGCATCCAAATCTCTACATGATCTTCTTCCTTGGTTTCATAAACATTTAAACAAAATGACAAAGATTGATTATTGTGGGACTGAAGAGGTAATTTCATCAGCAGTGGCACAGTAACCTCATGCCAGCTTTTTTAAAATGAGAAGCAAGTGAATTGGTTTTGAACCACTTACAAGACAGTTCCCCCAGAGCACTTAACTTGTCTAACTTACCAGAACAATCTAGTGGACTGTGAGATGTCAAAAGCTGATGTAACACAAGAAGTATTAACATGAGAAGTATACCCTTGTTCTTCTCCCAACATGGATATATGCAGAGCAGTCTTTGTTCTGAAACCAGATCTTGCCAGATGAAGCAAGACAGATAATCTGGCTGTCTCAGAATTGATCTGTATGATTGCATTACCATAGCTTTCCTTCCAAAGAAAAGCCAAGAATCTCTTTTTAAGCCAAGCTAACTTTAGTTTTGTTAACATTTCTGAAACCGTAACTGAAGGATTTGAAAGTATAAAATGCCTTTTTCTTCTGCATAAGAATACACAAATCCAATAAAACTTCTTTAACAGTAAAAGCAATAGCTCTTTATCTCTGTATTTACTCATATTTAACAGCCATAATTTTTCTAGGTTCCACAGAGAGGCAAGTAGTAAAAAATATTTTTTTTGCAGTGCAGCACCACTTTGCTTGGACAGTACATGTTCATTCTTCGGTTCTTGACACTTTCTGTGGTTCATCTTTGCAATGATTTTGAACATTGGTAGTATTTTAAATATTCTCAACAGAGTACTCAGAAGTCTTACTGAATCAGCATATAAATGACTTAAAATGTCTCTGTGGTTTAGAAGACTATTTTTTCCAAAAGGCAAAAATGCATATGTATTCTTTGCTTGCATTGGTAGTCAGGATCATTTCAAACATTTCAAAGGAAATCCCAAAAGTGTCCTTAAGGATTGTATTTCAAATTGTTGTATTACCCAATGCTGAAAAGAGAAGTAGCAAATTACTACTCAACACAGCATGCAAAATTCACTGTGCATGCACAGTGTTTCATGCATAACTGAATTCTGAATTTGCTTAGAAGGTAGATGCTGTACAACCATTTGAGAGCCAGTGTGGTGCAGTGATTTGAGTGTTGGACTAGGACTCTGTGAGATTGGGGTTGAAATTCTCACTCAGCCATGGAAACCTAGTGGGTGACCTTGGATAAGTCACTCTCAGCCTCAGAGGAAGGCAATAGCAACCCCTTGTGAACAAATCTTGCTAAGCAAACCCCCTGATAGGGTTGCTGTAGGGTTGCCATAAGTTGGAAATGACTTGAAAACGCACAAAACAATGAGTACAACCATACTTCTGTTGCTTAGAACAGCATGATTATAATTTTTTTCATATAAGTATCTTACATTTTTAATAGGATAAAAAGTGTTAAGACGTCTGCCTCAACTTGTATTTGGCCAGCATGAATAATATTCATATTCTTCTTGAGGAGTAGCTTGGCATTGGATATGTAAAAATATACTATACCAAAAGTTTGTGTCTGCAAATGAGTGTCTGTATTTTTTCTTTCTCTGACAAGTAGATCAATATTTTCTTGCTGTGAGACTAAAGATCTTCTTCGTGGTCTCTGTGAATCACACAGCTGGGTTACGCCTGCGCAGAGCATCGGAACCTAGAAACGCTAGGCAGAATATGCTTTGATACATTTTTAGTGGTAACTCCGCCCATCCTAATGGTCCCTTATAAGGGCTTACCGCCTAAATCCCCTCAGTTTCTTTCTTTCCGCCACATTAGCAGCTTGAAGGAACCTCTGTGCGCTAGGTGTTTTTCTCTCTCACAATCTGGTTTGACTTGGCTATGCTTTTTTGACAACAATTTTTGCTCTATCCTTCTGGTTTTGATATTTGGCTTCTGATCTCGCTTTTTTTGACCTGTTTCTGGCTTTTGATGACGATTTTGGCTTACTCCCTCGGCTTTGGCATTCACCTCAGATACTGTTATTGACCTCGGACTGTCTTTGATTACGATCTTTCTGCACTGCAGTTATTACTGCACTTATTGTGAGTAAAATGTATGGGAAAGGAGCCTTTAAATGCTGCGTGAATTGTCAGGTGAAACTCCCGAGTGCGGATGGGCATTCCCGCTGTTTAATATGCCTGGGAGAAACTCATAACGTTGACGCATGCGTCCATTGCAAGGCCTTTATGCTGCAGGCTCGAAAACAACGCCTTTCACACTTAAAATCCTTCCTTTATGAGAAGGTTTTACTCCCTGGTACAACTTCGACCTCTACTTCTGTTTCGGTCCCAGCTTCAGCTCCTTCCTCTGAGTCACGAGATCGTGGACGCTCCCGGTCTCCTTCTTCTAAGGGCCAAAAGCGTAGTCAGTCCCGAAGCCTGTCGAAGCACCGCTCCACTGCTTCCGACCCGGAGGCTCTCCATTCCTCTCTTCAGCATGCGTCCTCGGATTCAGCTCAGGATCGATCAACACCAACTTGAGAGCCGATCCCATCGACATCGAGGACTGCCTCTTGGGATGCCATTACCGGGGACCGTCCCAGTACTGAGTCTGCCTCTTCTCAGTCTATGAAGAAGAAGAGAAAAGAGAAACATCTCTCTAAGCATGACTCCACAAAGTTCAAGTCTAAAACAAAGGACGGTTCCAAGAAGCCCAAGCCCATGGAACATGCAGCTCCAGATGTTCCCCCCTCACCGATCAACGGATACCGAGGGTACCTTTGCTAGACCCTTGCCTGTTCCCATTCCAACAGAACCCGAGGCTCATCGGTCACGTACCCCATTGGAATTGGTGGAGATTGTAGCGGTCCATGTCCCATTGGGCACCGGTGCTGAGAGGTCCCCTAGGCTACTTGAAACATCTCCTGCTCTGGTCATGTCGAGAGCTCAATTACTGGAACGCCACTCTTCGGATGAAGAAGTGGAGGTTGTTGAGTCAGAAGTAGTGCCTCAAAGCCGCACACCTTCTGCAATCCAGGATGATATTCCGGTCTATTCCGCCTATGATCTTGCCTGATCCATCTGCAAGGCGGGCTTCGGGTTACCCACAGGTTCGCAGATCTTCACACCAAGAGGTGAGGTCCTCGACACTACCATTACGGGACGCTCGATTGCTCGATCCCCACGTCTGACCACCTTGGATGTTGTGAAACCTATTTCGAAGAGGGATGCTGTGACCCAGGTGTCCCCTCCTGAACATCGTCCTCTACCTCGGACCCCTCCAACTCCGCAGCCTCTATCGCCTGCACCACCAAGGGACCGTAGTCCTTCCTCGGATGGATCGTCCTCATCTTCCGTGACGTCTTGGGACCTGTACCAGCCATATCTCCCATCACCTAAGACTGAGTTGATGGAGGATTATTCTGCCTCCAACTGATGATGTGCGCGCCTTTGGAGAGCAAATGGTCCAGATGTCCCATACGCTAGATCTCAAATTGGAAGAACAAGTGATTGACCCCGTGGACCCAATTTTCCAACGGATCCAGTCGAAGGCACCCCCAACTGCTTCCATTCCGGTACTGCCCTCTATTGAAAATCGCACAAGGGTCTTGGGAGAACCCCTCATCTATCCAGTCGACATCTAAAAAGATAGATCGACTGTACCGTGTCAGTTGCGATCATGTGGATTGGCTCCAGAACCATCCAAGACCGAACTCTGTGTTCGTTGAGGTTGCACAGAACAAGAAGCAACGTTGGCCTTTGTCATCCCCACCAGACCCAGAGGGCCGGAAGCTTGATATTGTCGGGAACAAAATTTACTCGTTAGCTGGCCTGAGCTTCCGTGTGGCGAACTATTCTTCTTGCATGGGAGCTTACCAGCAGGTCCTGTGGGAATGAATGAGCCATCTCATCCAGGACCTTACTAAGAATGGCGTCGGATGGCGGAGGCCATACAGTCTGAGGCCCGGTCCCTTGCAGGACTACAGATGAATTGGGCCCATCATGTGGCAGACTGCACATCGAAAACCATTGCTGGTTCCATTGCGCTGCGTCGACGTGCATGGTTGCGTTCCTCGGGCCTTACACCTCAAGCCTCGGCCACCATAGAGGATCTCCCCTTCGACGAATCGGGCTTGTTTAATGGGTCAACCGATGAGAAACTCAAGTTCACCCAAAAGATGAGGACCACTGCCAGGAAATATGGTATGGGCTCCACCTCCACCTCTCAATACCACCCTAGAGGCAGATATTCCTGGCAAGCCCAGTAGTATGGCCAACAGTTCCGTCGAGGGTACTCTGGCCAATCCTACCGTCAGTCCCGTTATGTTCCCTCTCCGGCCTCATCGGTGAGGAGCCAGGGCACGGGTTCAAGATACCACCAACCATCGCGGCAGAGATCCAGGGATCAGGCCCGAAAGAAATTTTGATTGACTTGCTGATGCTTTTTCTGTTTTTTCTTAGACGCCTCTCTTCGGGGATCGACTGTCCAACTTCCAGGAAGCATGGCCTTCTATAACACCTGACCGTTGGGTGCTCCAAATCATCCGGACAGGCTATTGGATAGAGTTTGACACTCTGCCTCCGATGGGATGGGTTCGATCAACTCCACCCTCCCCTCCTCTCCTCGAGGAGGTGCAGACCCTGTTGCAGAAAGGGGCCATTGAACCTGTCGACCCCGACCTTCATCACCTCTGCTTCTTCTCAAGATACTTTCTGGTGACCAAGAAAGACAGCGGCCTGTGCCCGATTCCCGACCTCCATGGGGTGAACAAATACATAGCCCCAAAGAAATTCAGAATGGTCACCTTGGCCTCCATCCTTCCACTCCTGAAACGGAACTATTGGTTCATCTCCGTAGACCTGAAGGATGCCTATTTACACATAGGGATCCAACCAGAGCACGTGCACTTCCTTTCATTTCAGATCAGAACCAAGACCTTCCAATTCAGAGTGCTTCCCTTCGGCCTCTCGACTGCTCCTCGAGTCTTTATGAATTGCATGGCAGTAGTGGCGTCTTTCCATCGGCAACAGGGAGTGGTGGTCTTCCCCTACATCGACGACTGGCTGATTGTGGTGGAGTCTCAACATCAGCTCGAACTCAATGTTTGTCTCACCTTAGGTGTCTTAGACTACCTGGGTCTTGTCAACACCGAAAACTCAGCTCCAGCCGGCTCAAGTGATCCAATTCATTGGGGCTCGTCTAGACTCGGTAACTGCAGCGGCATACTTACCTCAAGACCGCTTCAACACCCTTCGGTCCCTGATCCATACCTGCCATTGGTCCCGAAGGCTTCCCGCTCACTCTGTTCAGGTTCTTCTCGGTCACATGGCGGCCACGACTTATGTGACCCGCCACGCCAGACTTCAGTTCCGTCTGCTCCAGCACTGGTACCTGTAAGTATTCAACCCATTCCTCGACTCTCTAAACAAGATGCTTACAATGCCACGGGCGGTCCACCGCTCCCTGGACTGGTGGCTGGTACCAGACAATGTCCTGTCGGGCATGCCGTTCGATCTTTCTCAGCCGAACATATCCCTGACAACGGATGCCTCGATGCACGGATGGGGAGCACACATTGAGTCCTATGAGATTCGGGGCTCTTGGAACAACGAGCAGCGAACTGTCCATATCAACGTCCTGGAACTGCTCGCTGTCCAGAAAGCGTTACGAGCCTTTGAATCCTTGGTGAGGAGCAGGACCATGTTAGTACTGACAGACAACACCTCTGTCATGTACTACCTGAACAAGCAGGGAGGTACGAGGTCCCCCCAACTTCTGCAGCTCACACTGGACACATGGGATTGGTGTGTCCACAGGAATGTGTTTCTCCAATCCATCCATCTCCCCGGGGAGGAGAACTCTCTTGCAGTTGGACTCAGCCGTTCGAGTCTCTCCATCCACAAGTGGCATCTACACAGGTCGGTCACATTAGGCCTGTTCTGGAGCTGGGGTTTCCCTCAAGTAGACCTCTTTGCATCTCCCGAGAACGCTCAGTGTCCCCAGTTCTGTTCCAGGCGATGCGCTCCGGGATCGAGGGGAGACACATTCTTGTTCCAATGGTCAGGTCCACTACTATACCTGTTCCCTCCATTCCCACTACTGACAAGAGTGATTGCAAAGCTTCGTCGGGATTGAGCGAACACCATCCTCATCGCCCCGTGGTGGCCCCAACAACCGTGGTTTGCGACTCTGCTACACATGTCCAGGCGTCATTTCATCCGTCTGCCATCCCGTCCGGATCTTCTCACCATTCATGAGGGCATGGTCAGACATCCCGACCTAGACACTCCATCTGATGCTGTGGAGGCTGATTCTGTGATTCAACCTTCGGATTCGAGACTCAGATTTGTCCTCTGTACCAAGGCAACCTGCGCCCATTTCCTCTCAACATCTGTCGAAGTGGGTAACGTTGACCATTGCTCTTTGCTACAAACTGGCAAAGAAACCTCTGCCATCACGGATTCGTGGACACTCTACGAGAGCTGTCTCTACTTTGACAGCTTTTCTCTCTGGAGTGCCTTTAGAGGACATTTGCAGAGCTGCAACCTGGTCATCACCTTTGACTTTTGAACGAGGCTGCCTTTGGGAAGGCTGTACTGTTATCTTCTATTCAATGAGTGAGTGTTCATGTTGCCAAGTCGTTTTTTATTATGTATGCTTTGATCACTTTACTTAAGAATGTGCTCTTAATGTTTCAAACTCAGGTACATAAGGTATACTTGGTGTAGGACATACCCACCTCCAAGAGTGAAGCTTGCCAGTCTGCACCCAGCTGTGTGATTCACAGAGACCACGAAGAAGATGGACAGGTTGCTTACTTGTAACCATAGATCTTCGAGTGGTCTTCTGTGAATTCACACAGACCCGCCCATCCTCCCTCTATGTCCTACTACATCATATAAACATGCTTAATGTTCCTGATGCTGCATATTGCAGCGTCATTCAAGGAACTGAGGGGATTTAGGCAGGAAGCCCTTATAAAGGGACCGTTAGGATGGGCGGAGTTACTGCCAAAAATGTATCAAAGCATATTCTGTCTAGTGTTTCTAGAAGGTTCTGATTCTCTGCCAGGCGCAGGAGTAACCCAGCTGTGTGAATTCACAGAAGATCATTCGAAGATCTATGGTTACAGGTAAGCAACCTGTCCTTATTTGCAGCTATACCTTCTTAGAGAAACACATCAACATAAATGTTGTGCTTATCCTCATGGAGAAAGGTCATTTTCAGAACGCTGTTGTAGCAGTCATTTCTGTCTCCATATTTACCATGCTGTTATAAGTTCTTCTTTTAAATGGAGACATTTTGAAAAACATGAAGGCCAAAGGTCCCCCCTCATTTTTCTTTTTGTTTAAAACTTGATTTCTGTAGAAATGTTTCATGGAGCAATTAGAAGGTAGTGTTCAAGGAGCAAAATGAAGGTGTTCAGTCTGCTCTGCTCTGTGGAGTAATACTTTATGGTTATTGCTTTGCCCTCAATTAGTGACTTAATACAAGATTTTTCTTTAACTGACTTGGGCCATCTAAGATTTTTAGTAACTGAAGGATCCTTAAGGCTGTGCCTAATGCACAGATGTAGCAACGCTGGGGCCCCTGTTCACCTGTTTATTGAAGGGGAACATGTTGTCTTTTCTGCTCCCGGTCAGCTTCTAGATGTAGAATATTCGTCTTGGAGGGAGAGCAACGGGGTAATGCTAGGTTACCCACCTGCTAGCAGCGTACCAAATACCCCAGCGCACAAGCTGGTATGATTTCTGCTGGGCAAGAAAACCAACAGTTCATCTCTCGGCTATTTGAAACTCATCATTCTTCTAAAGAAATTCAACATTGGTAAGTGGCAAGAATTGTAGTAATACTACTAGGATAAACCTTGAGAGTAAGACCACCTTTTTAGTCTGTTACATCTACAATAAGAAGGGAAATCAGCATAAACCCAGCAATCTTCCAGCAGTTTGTTTTTGTTCCAGCAACATAGTGAAGGCTAAGAAAAGACGCTCTGGTGTTCTGCAAAAAAATACTTTGTCCCATTTTGGCCAGATGACTATAATATTTTACAAACAAGTATAAATTATCAAATAAAGCAGGTGGAAACCTGTCACTTGCAAATTCTGAAAATGTCTGATATTTTGTCTGAATGTACAAATTGTTGCATGCTTCCTTGTTAGTCATTTTCAACAAAAAGAATATACCTTCTGGAATATTTTTCAGTGCATCATGTGGAAAAAATATGATCTTTTTAAACTTATCGGAAGATTCCACTTGGAAAGACTGTATATTTACATGGAAGATTATGTATTTATATCACAGTGATTTACAAGATCACATTGGAATAACGAATTCATTCTTTTTCCAAACATATAAACATGCATCCAGACGCACAGAAATACAACAGAATTACTGACGAAATTGCTCAGAAGACATTGCTTCCACTGCATTAGCTTCTGCAGATTTTCAGAACTGAGATTTTATAAAGGAGAATGCCATTTTCACCTTAAGAAGACATTTTGTCCAAACATTGTATCTTTCAGTCAACAGTATTATAGTGTGTGGGAGGGTATGATGTGATAGAAATAGCTATATGCTCTAAACTCGCTTTGGATGTAGTAGTTACGAAAAACTGTTTCAAAAGTATTTAGTGTATTGTTCTTTTACCTGAAATTGTACATTTTCTGATGCAAAGATGGCTCTATGATTGCTGTGTTACAGCATATAATGAGGAAATTAGCATATACCAAGATGGAAGCTACCCTATATTACCAGAAGCTGGGCTGGGATACATAATATTGCATTATTTTATAGCTAAATACATATATAGATGTACTATCTTGCACATTTCTATTCAGATTTTATTCATTCTGGTTCTGCAATGACTTATAGAAATATTGTGCTGTGTTGTGCTGAGTCATATCATTGATTAATACAGCCCAGAACAGTGGGTGGGAGCAGCTCTTCAAATTTTCAGGAAGAATTCTTCCCTAACCCTATCTTAGCACTCCTGGGTGGTTTCCTACTCCAGTAATAACCAGGCTTATCCCTGTGTTTGGGAAGGTATTATGGAACTCATAATATAGCTAATACATTATTCTTGTCTTAAGGAAGCACAAGTAATTTTCCTAATACCAACATGAGTTCTGTGCTTAAAACCTGTAAATCTGACACCAGTGTCATGAATATATTTTCAAATGATGGAAATACATTAATTTAATTTGAGGGTTTGAATCCCCACTCAGCCTGAAACCCCCTGGGTGACCTTGGGTAAGTCACACTCTTTCAGCCTCAGAGGAAAGCAATGGCAAACTTCTTGTGGACAAATCTTGCCAAGAAAACCCAATGATAGATTTGCCTTAGGGTTGCTATAAGTCGGAAATGACTTGAAAGTACACAACAACAACAAGTATATTCCACTGTATATAACAAGTAAATTCCACTATATATGATTGCCCTTTCTGCTAGGGTCTTGAAAATATGAAGTTCTAAACACTGGGGAGTACTCTGGAACAAATAACATTATTTTGTGGTATATAGTTTTGACTGCAAAGATTTCATATTTCAAAATATTATCTAATTATATTACTATAATTGTCCCTGTTGTGTTGAATGGAGTTAATTATTAATTTTATTTTATTCTAGCCTTATAAATAAGTCCACAAAAGTTATGACTCTGCATTTACCATACTACTTCAGTCTTCCTTCCTTCCTACTTAAATATAATGGCAGCTTATTTCATTTTGTTTTCCCTCTTTTCTCCCCCAATTCACATATTTTTCCAAAACTGTAAAGTAAGTCATACTTAATGTTTGTGATCCTGCCTAAAGCCATGCAGCAGGATCCATTTTGATCGTAGGTTTCTTGCCCACTTCACTTTATAAAATATTTTTTTATTGAGTAACAGTCTTAAAACAAATTGAACAGACAAGCATAAAGAAACATACATAGTTTTAAGAAAAAGACAGAAAAACAAAAACAGAAACAAAAGGAGCAATACAAAACAAATACCCCCATTACCACGTCCATCCCCAACCCCAATTTAAAATGTACCTCCCACTTCTCTCTAATTGTTTTTCTCATTATTAACTTAATATCTCCTCCCTTTTCCATACATCTTATTAGTTCATTCACTCTTCATATATTAGCAAGAGATATAGACAATTCTCTCAAATCACATTATGTAATGTGATTCCAGTAATTAAATATCAAATCCCACAGTTCTAATATTCCATCTTTCTTGTCTAATATATTTTATAAATGGTTCCCATGTATTTTTATAATTTTCAATTCACTTCAATTAAATGGCTCACCTTTTCCTCCTGTACTGCAGTTTCATTACTCTGTAATATTTATCACCAACAAAATTAATTGATGCTATATAATGCTGTAAATAAAATCTCTTTTGGATGAAGAATACTTTTACAGGTCAATTTAGTATTACTGGAAAATATTTTTTGTGAAATTACTGCTTAGGACTGGGATGGAAAAGAAATGGTTGGATTCTCATTTTCCTATGAAGACATCCAAGGATTGTCTAAATGGTGAAAATAAACCTAATGGAATTCTCTGGGGATCCTACCTGTCTAAATGGAATCCCATACCAGTGTGCAGTATTTGGAAGGAGTGGGCTCCAAAATGGCAATAACAATGCTGGAAAAGTCTTTACAGTTTTCCCCGTATTTTTTTTTTTTTAAAAAAAACAAAACAGCAAGGGGGTGCATTCTTGCTTGTTAGGACAAGTTGGTTAGGACAAGTTCTCTGGGTTGGTGAGAGGAGGAATCCAAGGCATATTCATCACATTTGTGTATTTCCCTTCTACCATGCAGAGAAAGAGGCAGGAAACTTTAAACTGGTCTTATGGCCCCTGGGCTGTTGGCTCCTCCTTCGTCCTAGCCCTCAAGTATCCAGTTTTGTTACCTGCCTTATCTGGAGAAAGAGGTTTCATTCTCCTCCTTGGTTTTTCCATTTTTCTTTCCTTTCAGTCATCCTGGGGCAGATCTAGTTTTTCGTCCTCAACCCAGTCTCAGTCCAGTCACAGAGGGGCATCCCATTCCCAGCAGGGAGGGGGACAACAGCAATTCTGACTCAGACAGCATGCCCGTGGGAGATCACTTACAACTTTTTCAGAGGCAATGGGAGGTGACCTGCACAGACAAGTGGGTGGTCTTCTGATCTCCCATGGTTATTGTCTCCAGTTCTATGACCTTCCCCAGGGCAGGTTCATTCCATCAGTTCCCTCAGGGGAACCTCAAAAAAGGAAGATTCAATTCGAGGCCATGAACCACCTGCTTTCCATCAAAGCAATAGAGCCGGTGCCAGTTCACCAGAGATTTTCAGGTGTCTATTCCATCTTCTTCATGGTCCCCAAAAAGGGTGGGGACTTCCACACCATTCTGGATCTCAAGTTCACCAACTCGTTTCTAACCTACAAGCGCTTCTGCATGGAAACACTGTCATTCATCTGCAAAGCATTACAGGAAGGGGACTTCCTAGTCTCCCTGGATCTTTCAGAGGTGTATCTCCTCATTTTAATCATGGAAGAAAGCAGGAGGTTCCTGCGATTCGTGTTTGGCCAGAATCACCAGCCGTTCAGGGCTGTATATACCCTTTGGCCTAGCATCAGCACTGCGAGTGTTCATGAATATTCTAGTTGCAGTGGTAGCACATCTTCAGCCGCAGTGTATTCATCTTTATCCGTACTTAGACAACATCATTCTCAGAGCCCCGTCCAGCCAGAGGGCCCAGGAAGACATTCAGACCACAATCCAATGCCTACAGGATCACGGTTTCCTAATAAATTTCAAAAAGAGCACTTTCAATCCTATTCAATCCATCACCCATCTGGGCACAAACTTGGACACATGAAGCGAGATGATTTTATTGTCCCAGGACTGCCAGTCCACACTGAGAAAGGAGACCTTAGCCAATCCAGACCAAGATCTTCACTCATGGTGTTAGTGCGCCTTCTAAGTCTCATGATTTCATCAGTTCTGATAGTTCTGTGTGCCAGGTTCCATTCCAGACGCCTTCAATCCTTCCTCCTCCAACACCAGGATCAGATTTCCCACCGTTAGGATGTCCTGCTCCACACCCGAAGAAGCGTCAGATCCTCGCTCTAGTGGTGGACCAGGGCAACCAACTTATCCAAAGGATCTCCTTGGACAGTAAGAACGGAAATCACAGTGACCTCAGATGCCAGTCTCCTCGGCTGGGGAGGTCTAGGACTACCTGTTCAAGGATCTTGGAATCAGATCAAGAAGCTTCACAGTATAAATTGGCTAGAACTGAGGACGGTACGCCTCCTCCATTTCGAGGACTACCTCAGGGGAAAGCATGTTCTGGTCCTCACGGATAACATCACAGCCTGCTCATACATTGCCAAACAGGGCGGGACAAGTTGGCTTTGGGTGGCTGTTTTTCTTCTTCATTCCTGTGGTTTTTTTCTGGATCTGGCTGTTCTCGTGATGTCTCATCTGGAGTAACCATTAGCCTGTAGGGCCCAGTTTAGATGCCTCAGTTCGTCCTCCAGGTAGTGGGGTTCGCAGATCCTTTTTGCATGGTCTATCAATGTTTTTATTGTGCTTTTTTGTCCTGGGTGATGATTGGAATTCTTGTGTAGGTATCTGTCCGTTTGGGAGGGTTTTCTGTATACCTTGTGGCCTAACCGTTGGTTTGGTTTGTGGATGACTAGGACATCCAAGAATGGCAGTGTTCCTTCCTTCTCTTTTTCAATTGTGAATTGGATATTTGGGTGGATGCTGTTTGTCAATTTGACAAATGCCACAAACACCAAGATAAACCCCAGCTGGACACAGCACGGACTATTATCGACCTAACAGAGCGGCAACTGTCAAAAGAAGAAACATCCATCTTGTCCAAACAAAGGAGGCAATTTTGCAGTTACCACCACCAGAATCCCAGTTGAAGACATCATCGTCCATGTTGAATCTGCCCTCTACTGTCTCCTGGAGGAAGAGGCAGAAGAGATAAGAGGAGAAACACCTAGGATCTTGAGGAAGGCAAAACCACCACCCAGCAACGTAATTAAAAAAGAAAGAAAAGCCATCAAGGATCTCAATGCAGACCAAGAAATCATTCTCCCAGCAGACAAAAGCAATGCTACAGTAATCATGGAAACAGAAAAATACAGACAAAAAATAAGGGAACTCTTTGACCCAGCAACATACAGAAAACTCTATGAAATGAGCTGAGTCTTTGATGTAGTGAGGAGTTTGTCCTACGTGGGTTTGTAATTGTGTGGCCAGAAACTTGGCCAAGTCATATGTGGGGGATCCAAAGAAGCACAATAAAAACATTGGTAGACTGTGCAAAAAGGATCTGCAATCCCACTACCTGGAGAACAAACTGAGGCACCTAAACTGGGCCCTACAGGATAATGGTTACTCCACATCAGACATCACAAGAGCAACCAGGCCCAGAAAAAACCATAGGAATGAAGAAGAAAAACAGCCACCCAAAGGGAAGGTATTTTTACCATACATCAAAGGAGTCACAGACAGAATAGGGGAACTGACGAGGAAAAACAACCTCCAAACAATGTATAGACCAACCAAAAAAATCCAAGAAATGCTGTGCTCAGCGAAGGACAAAAGACACCCTCTCATAGCTGCAGAAGTTTACCACATACCATGCAGCTGTGGACAAGTTTACATAGGAACCACTAAACACAGTGTGCAAACACGAATCAAGGAACATGAGAGACACTGCAGACTGGGCCAGCCAGAAAATCAGCAATAGCAGAACATGTTATAAACTAACCTGGGGACAAAATGCTATTTAAAAACACAGAAATTCTGGACCAGGCCAACAGCTATCATGTTAGAATGCACAGAGAAGCTATTGAAATCCACAAACACCTGGACAACTTCAACAGGAAAGAAGAAACCTTAAAAGTAAACAAAATCTGGCTCCCAGTTTTGAAACACAATAGAATCAAAACTCAACACTTACAAAAGAATTACACCCAGGAACAGGGGGATTTCCAGCAGATAATGGCCCATCAACCAACCATTAGCCAAACAGACAACAACAACAACAATAATAAATTTATTTATATCCTGCCCCTCTACAAAATGCAATCAGGGCAGCTTACAACATTAAAATCTACATACAACTCCTCCATCCCACCCACCCCTTAAAATACAATTAAATAATTAAACATTTAAAACACAATAAATACTAAAAATACTCAAAACAACACAATAAAAAGCTGGATGGGTTCGAACTATTTAAGATGGCCAGGTATCTATTCAGGAAAGTTCTCCTGGAAGAGATCCATCGTAAGAGCTTTTAAAAAGCTATTTAAGGTAGTAATGTGACGGATCTCATCCGGCAGGCCGTTCCATAATCTGGGAGCAATAGCTGAAAAGGTCCTCTGGGAGGTCAACGAGAGCCTAGTTTTTAAAGGTTGCAACAGGTTCCTCCCAGAGGATCTGAACGCATGGGGAGGATTATACGTTAGGAGGCAGTCCCGAAGCCATTTAGGGCTTTAAAGGTGATAAGCAACACCTTGTACTGGGCCCAGAAACTAATTCATTTTTCCTCATCCAGTCCATTGCTGCTCTAAGAGACACCATCTGAAGTCAGATGTCTCCAAGACATGGAGAAATATATCTGGGTGTCATCAGCTTACTGATAACATCCTGCCCCATGCCTCCGGATGATCTCTCCCAGTGGCTTCATATATATGTTAAATAGCATATATATTGACAGTAACGATAGCATATGTATTGACACTATATATAGAGAGAGAGTGTGTCACATATACTGTTTTATCACTTGAAAATCTCCTCAAAGTTGGGGGTCGTCTTATACGCCGGCCAGTTTTCCCAGCAGATCCTTTCCCCTGCTGTGGGAATGACTACCTTGCCTTTGAAGTGTTAAATTGCCAGGCAGTTTTCCCAGCAGATCCTTTCCCCTGCTGTGAGAATGACTGTCTTGCCTTTAAGTGTTAAATTGCCCTCCATTTAGCTCAGGAGAGAAGAAAAGCAGTCCGTTTAAAATGAGGTTTCTTTTCAGCCAAGTTAGCATGTTGCTTAAAATTAGAATTTCTGGATTCAAACTTATCATTTTGCATCAAGTTTTGTCTATGGTGAAATTCTCTTATCTGAATAAAAGCTTTGAATAGAGTTAAATCATTCTTTAATTGCAAGGTATTTATTATGGGATTATTGAATTTTGGTAAACTTGCCAGGAAGATTCCCATTTGCATAGCTTTTGGGATTTCCTCTTCAGGAGTTTGCAAGTCTGCCAATGTGGCTCTACAATCATTAATGTGCTCATTCAAAAATTTGGGATTTGATAGCTTCATATTCACCAACTGTATTATTAATGCAACCTTACTATCCAAAGATTGAACACCACAGAGATTTTTCAAAGTATCCCATGCTTCTTTAGATGTTCTCAGTCCTTTAATTTCACAGACTATTCCATCATCTACAGCCAAAGTTATGAAAGCCAAGATGAAATGCGGAGCTTTGGCTGGCTGGCTGAGGAGACCCTTGACAGCCAAACCTCTTGAGTTGGCTGGCTGGTGGGGGGCAGGCTTTCCAGACACCACTCGCCCTTCCCAAAGTCGCGATCAGGTACCCCATCGCTGCTTCGGGAAGAGTGGCTGGCTGGATGGGGGGCAGGAGATCTGAGAGGTAGAGAAGGAGGGGTAGTTTTATACGCCGAGTATATCCCAAACTCTATATTTTAACTTAAAAATTGGTGGGGGTGGTCTTACATGCCCAGTTATCTTATATGCCGGAATATACGGCATATTGACAATTAACAAGCTTTGCATTTCTGTACCCAGAAACTAACCATTCAATTACACAAATTTACACATACTCCCCAACAGGGGTTCACAGCACATAAAGTCCACATACACTCCTACCCAAGATGCCAGCCACATATGCAGGCAAAATGTCAGAAAGAAACTCTTCCAGAACACGGCCTCACAGCCCGGAAAAAAACCCAAGGAAAATCTGCAGGGGATGGAGTTTGCTAACAGGGCAATCACCTGCTGCCACCATGTTGAATTTTCATCTTAGCAATTGCTTGCTAAGGTGATAAAACAGGGTGTTTTTTTCGGGGGGGGAGGTTGCTGTCCTTTTAACTCAGAAAATCACTATTGCTCTAGCATACATTAAACATTTTTTTTAAAAAATGGCAGCAGCAAAGTATTAATGTGAGTAAATCACTTACGGGCACCATCTGGAATGTTAGGCTTCTGGGGCAAAAACCATTGTTAAGACAAGTTGCTGCTGCTGGGAAATGTCATAACTACAAGGTACTCAGTCCCCGTCCCCCCGTATAGGCCGGTCCCCATTTTGCAACTACTGCAACTAGCAGTGGGACAAAGCTCCTCTTTACATGGAAATTCACACATATATAACACGTTGTATTTCAATGAAGAAAAATGCATACAAAACTATTTGAAGAATATGCTTGACTCAAGATACATATATTTAAAAATAAGCATATATGTACTTTTCTGAAGGGGTGATGATATGTAAAAAAATTCATATATCAGGGAAATTCCCCCATCAAATCCCCAGATGCTTTAGAAAAAATATCCATTATTAAACTATGCATACTATATCTACATTTCCATGCAAGGAGGGGAAAATGTGGAACTGGGATGGAAGGTGTATGCCAGTGGGATTCTGGGAAAAACAGTGAAAATTGATAGATTTCTGAAATATGCCCACATAGCAGCTGCTGTGTTCTTATCATGATACAAGAGCTTTTGGATAAAACAGTTTTGTTTACATTGTCAGATTAGACTGGATTTGACAACTCTTCTGCATACTGAACTGAAAAATGAACAACAGCAATTGATTAAAATATAAAGTGGAATTCATTTTCATGAGTTCAAATACAGTCAAGAATGCAATGTGAATGCCAAAAATTCAGGGGAGAGCCTATCCATAGGACAGTGTTGGAGCACATGCTTCCAGCATTGATCCCCAACAACTCCACTTAGGGTTGGAGAAATTCTTGCTTCCAGCCCTGAGATCTGCTTTCCAGTTCAGTGTCCTTAGTACTGTGCTAGATGGGCCAATAATTAGATGAAGAATAAGGTAGCTGCCTAGTTCGATATTGCAAGGCACTGTAACTGTCAAATAAAATGGGGTAGAAGTGTCTTAAGAATATTTTAAAACATTTTCTGGTGCTCTGTGCTTTCTTTGTGCTAATTCTTAGGTAGGCTGAAGGAGCAATTCATAGAATCATAGAATTGTAGAGTTGGAAGAGACCACAAGGGCTATCCAGTCCAACCCCCTGCCACGCAGGAATCACGATCAAAGCATCCCTGACAGATGGCCACCCAGCCTCTGTTTAAAGACCTCCAAGGAAGGAGACCCCACCACGCTCCGAGGAAGTGCGTTCCACTGCTGAACAGCTCTTACAGTCAGAAAGTTCCTCCTAATGTTGAGCTGGAACCTCTGTTCCTGGAGCTTGCATCCATTGCTCCGTGTTCTAGTCTCTGGAGCAGCAGAAAACAAGCTTGTTCCATCCTCAATGTGACACCCCTTCAAATACTTAAACAGGGCTATCATATCGCCCCTTAACCATCTTTTTTTCCAGGCTAAACATACCCAGCTCCCTAAGTCTTTCCTCATAAGGCATGGTTTCCAGACCTTTCACCGTTTTAGTCACCCTCCTCTGGACATGCTCCACTTTGTCAACATCCTTTTTGAATTGTGGTGCCCAGAACTGGACATAGCCAATGGGTTAATTCCTCACACCAACCTGATCAAGGCAGGAGTCCCCAACATTCGAATCTGTTGTTACTGTTGACTCCACTCTCTCCCTTCAGTTTTCTTTCTCTTGCCTAACCAACTGGTTGAGCTTTTCATTTCTCTCTCCCTCTATCACACTATTACGTAATCAATCTCTCTTTAAAAGTTAATTGAGTGATCTAAAATTCTATACACATCTATAAACTGACAGTCAAGTGAAGTTCATAGCACAAGAACAAGCAAATACAAGCTAAGTCTGGTTGCTCAAGGATGAATGGTTAGTGGGCTTAAATAAGAATTATGTATTCACCCATATTGGATGCTATTTTTATATTTAAAGAATGTACCGGACAAAAGATGAGGAGCCCTATGAGGAGCGGTTTAGGGACCTAGGAATGTTGAGAGTGAAGAAGAGAAGGTTGAGAGGTGACATGATAGCTGTGTTTAACTATTTGAAGTGATGTCATACTGAGGATGGAGTGAGCTTGTTTTCTGCTGCTCCAGAGACAAGGACATGGAACAGTGGAGTCAAACTACAGGAAAAGAGATCGCACCTAAACATTTGGAAGAACTTCCTGACAGTAAGAGCTGTTTGGCAGTGGAATGTTCTCCCTCCGAGTGTGGTGGAGTCTCCTTCTTTAGAAACCTTCAACAGAGGCTGGATGGCCATCTGTCGGGAGTGCTTTGATTCCTGCATGGCAGGGGGTTGGACTAGATGGCCCTCGTAGTCTCTTACAACTCTATGATTCTAAGAATCTCCACTGTATTGAAGGTTGGTGCAGAAGAAGGTAAGAGCTCTTGAGAAACAAGTCAGCAGTAGGGAAATCAGGTTTCAGTTACTGTGATAGGCATTTGTTCATAGTGAAAATATCTGATTTCCTTGAAGAATTTTCTGTGAATAAGCAATGATAATACTGTTTGTTAACACGACATAAACTTACTACTGTGTTAATGTCTTCAAAACTCTTTATAAACTATTTCATAGAAATTTGATTTAAACTTTCTTACATGGTTCATAGAAGAGAAAACACGGCTAGAGTTTAAGAGTTTATTTGGAGTCAGGAATAAGTTTACATATATTAATGTCTTTTACATTCTTGTCAAGACAATATAGGTGTAATATGTTTTCAGTAAATACATAATGAATTCTTTATATTGATAGCTAATAGATCCTGGAATTTTGTGAGTAGGAATTATTTTCAGTGGAGTGAAAATCTGCAAGAGCAAATCTTCAAGTAGAAAGCTTTAATCAATGGTTGTGACACAGTGATTGCTAGTGCAATAAAATGTTTTAGAAAAGTGTGTGAGAGAGAGATTGAGTGACTGTGTGGGATGTATGTATATGTGAGTGTGTAAATTTCATACTGAGACAAATGAATTTATATAGGTCATGAGTATAGAACTAGGCACAGCATTAATGGTTTGTACAAAATAACAGAAGTAACAAACAATAAAAAGAAATTAACTGTACCCAACATAACGTATGCCGGTGATGCATTAAGGGTGAGTCACTCTGTTGCCTTGCCTCTGCTGCTGCCAGTTGACTGCCTGGGTTTGTTGCAACAACAGCAGAGATAGTGGGGCGATGATGTGACCCCCTGGGCACCTGGGTGATATCAAAACCCATATTAAAAGTTGGTCTAGTTCTATAATAGAGTAAATAATGTCTACTATTCCAAAAATCCAATTAATTAGTTGGGAGGTCCATCTTCACTGACTCAATTCTTATAAAATAAACCGTGTGTGTGTGTGTGTGTCTTGGGTTTGTTTCCTTTCCCAGTGTGCCGATTGGCAGCTTAGGAAACATACCCAACCAATCCCCTTACTCCCTCAGCCAATTTACCCACATGTAAAAAAAATGCATTTCCCCCCTAAAATAATATCATATAGCTGAACTTTGTGAAAGAACACTGCCACTCCAAACTCCACACTGCAACCACCACTTGAGCACATAATGGTTTATGTTATGCCGGGCACACCTGTACTAATACTAATACAATTATGCCAGTAGCTTTTAATCTTTTCTTTACCAGGGACTCCCTTTAAATATACTTTGTTGCCATGGATCCTCAAGACTTAACTCAAGATTTAAAACCCTAACAACAATAATAACAATAATATCTGATAAGAACAACAATAATACAGTTATGACAATGCCTCTTAACCTTTTCTTTACCAGTAGCCCTATAAATATCTTTTGTTGCCAAAACACGACCTTGCAGCCTGGAAAACCCCCACGAAAAACACACTGTATGGCCCTATTCGCACCAGACTCAGAGAACATCCCCTTTATCCGGGTTTTATTAAACTTGGAGTTTTCTCTGGAGTTTGTTGGTAAGTCTGGAGAAGACTGCCATGTGAACAATCCACCCACATTGGATTCGGGGTGGGGTAGGGAGGATAGGAAGGATAAGCATTGCCTGAGGCACAGCTGTTTGCCCCTCTCCTCAATACCACTTCTCAGTCCAAAGGCAGAGCCCCAGTGGTAGTCATTGTCTCTGAGGTCAGAACCCCCAGCGAGCCCTGCCATCATGAGGCAAGCCACCTGTACTGGCTTCAGAGAGGGTGACTACCACTGGGACTTTGTTCTTCTGGCACACAATCACCTCTGAGCTCTGGGAAAAGCAAAATACCAGCCTCTGAAGCCTGATCCAGTGGCTACTGATGGCACTTTCCTTTTTCCAGAGCTGAGAGTGGTGGTTGTGCACTGGAAAATCAAGGCCCCGGTGGTAGCTACTTGATCTGGCTTTGGAAACAACTACCACTGGCACTTTGTACACCAGAAAAGCAAAATGCCAGTGAAGCCAGAATGGGTGCTATCGCTGGCACTTGGCTTTTCCTGGGTAATTGTGCAGAATGAGCACCCACCCTGCCATTGCAAGTAAGCCACCCATTCTAGCTTCAGAGAAGGCAAGTACCGCTGGGGCCTTGATTTTCCAGTGCACAATCACCCAGGAAAAGCAAAACACCAGCGGTAGTTGCTTGCTTTAAAGGCAGAATGAGCGCCCACTGGGGCTTTGCTTTTCCTGGAGCTCAGAGTCAAGTGTGAGTAACAGCTTTGAATGGGTGGTAAAAGTAATAACCCATTGCAGGTTTGGGCTTTGGCAAGTGTGGCACTGAAATCTGGGCCAAAATAGTCTGAATTTCAAGTGCTACAGCTCCAGGCCAAAGTAGTCCAAATCCCATCTGGATTTTTACCACACACACACATACACACATGTGTAGTCAAACCCATGGTACCTAGGACACCTTCAGTGAGAAGGAATTTCTGTTCCCATGACCAGAGGCTGGTGAACTGAACAATGCTGTTCTTGAATTCTTATATCTGCCTCCTAAGCTTTGCATCTTGAAACTTTGCTGTGACTGATTTGCCAGTGGGCTTCCCAGAAATGCACTGCTTTTTCATTGCTTGAAACTTGATAGATTAGAACCTAAACCATTATTTGACTTTTGTTTTGGATTCTTGTAATTTGGCTTACTATCACTCCCTAGTAGGACTTCGTTTATTATGAATTTGGCACTGCCTTTGATTCTCCTTCTGGATTCTGCCTTCCTCCTTTGTCTGTTTGTTGTGTGGGCTGTAACTGCACCATAGCCTTAATCTGTGGCATTTGTTATTGGATTTGTCCCATCCTGGAACAGGACAAGGTATAGAACTGCAGCCTCAATAATTTTAACACATATGAAATGGTGTATGGTGCAGATTACCTGGAAGGCTTTGTTATCATCAATGAGTGCAGTTAAGATACTTATTAAGTATATCTTGTTAATTGTTCTGCTATTGTGTCCTCAGGTCATGGCAAGTGAAAGTGGCAAAAATTATAGAGTGTACAATAGCGAAAATGGGTTTGCTCTGACCAAGTTTCAATGCACTTCCATTCTCCCCTCCCATGGAAATCATCTGTACAGATTATCAGATTGCTTAATGCCACACCGTGACATAATTTTACCTTCTACCCTTATGTAAAGGATAGAGGTTCTCATCTCTCAGAGGAAGGGGAGGAATCTCAGTGCAGTTGCACTGTCTCATGTGTGTTTTCCTCATGTGTTAGTGTTTTAATGGTGATCAATTCTTAAAGTACTATGCTTAGTGACTTCAGCATGAACTGCCGCTTGAAACATCATCCTTGTACCATCAACAGTGCCTACCCCAGGGATCATCCCTAGGTCTCAGGTTTTGGCTCTGAACTATCAAGGCCTATAATGGTCCTGACCTGGTAACCCTATCTGCTAGACACATTTAGGGCACAATTCTGCAAGTATTTTGGATTGTCATGGGTTTGTTTCATGGGCTCTCTATTTTAGTAAATGTGAGATTCTACTGTGATTCATAAAACACAGCCACCTGTGACTTTCAACATGAACAATATCAGCACTGTATGTTTTGACATAATTGGCTGTATTGTATCATTTAGATTTGACAGAATGTTCCCAGTATGGGGAATTTGGACACACACACCCGTATATTCCGGTGTATAAGACGACCCCCAAATTTTTAAGTCAAAACACAGAGTTTAGGGTATGTTCACAGTATAAGACGCCCCCCCATCACCCGCACTCCCTGAAGCCACGATCGGGTCTCCCCATCGCAGCTTCAGGGAGGGAGGGTGGTGGCTGGAAAGCTTCCCCTCTCCAGCCAGCCATCCTTCCTGAAGTCTTCCCGAAGCTGGCTGAGGAATTCCGGGGGATGGCTGTCAAGCTGGGAAGAGGCTCAGCCACCTCCTGCGATTCCTCAACCCATGAGGAGGCTGGCTAACCTCCTCATGAATTGGGGAATCACGGGGGATGGCTACCTGGCTAGGAAGAGGTTCAGTCACCTCTCGCGATTCCCCAATCCTTGAGGAGGCTGGCCAGCGTCCTCACGAGTTGGGGAATCACGGGGGATGGCTGCCTGGCTGGGGAGAGGCTCATCCATCTCCTGTGATTCCCCAACAGTCAAGGAAGCTGGCTAGCCTCCTTGCGAGTTAGGGAATCACGGGGGTGGCTGCCTGGCTGGGGAGAGGCTCAGCCACCTCCCGTGATTCCCCGACCCACGAGGAGGCTGGCTAGACTCCTCACAAGTTGGGGAATCACAGGGGATGGCTGCCTGGCTGGGGAGAGGCTCAGCCACCAACCGTGATTCCCCAACCCATGAGGAGGCTGGCTAGCCTCCTCGTGAGTTGGGCAATCATGGGGGATGGCTGCCTTGCTGGGGAAAGGCTCAGCCATCTCACGCGATTCCCCAACCGTTCAGGAGGCTGGCTAGCCTTCTCGTGAGTTGGGGAATCATGCGGGATAGCTGCCTGGCTGGGGAAAGGCTCAGCCTCCTCCTTTGATTCCACAACCCACGAGGAGGCTGACCAGCATCCTCACAAGTTGGGGAATCATGGGGGATGGCTGCCTGGCTGGGAAGAGGCTCAGTCACCTCCCGCAATTCCCCAACCCTCGAGGAGGCTGGCTAGCCTCCTTGTGAGTTGGGGAATTATGGGGGATGGCTGCCTGGCTGGGAAGATGCTCAGCCACCTCCCACCCAGCAAGACTCCCTCCCCCGTGCAGCCTCACTGGGCAGGAGGGGATCTTCTCCGGGATTCAGAGTCACGGAGAAGACCCCCTCCCACCCAGCAAGGCTCTCCCCCCTCCTGTGCAGATTCACTGGGCGGGGCATGGATAAGGTGGCTAGCAAGGTTCCCCCCCTCAGCCAGCCATCGTTGTCATTCTGAGTCCGAGATGGGTCTGGCACAGCTCCATCTCAGTCTTGTATCTGGCGTATAAGACAGCCCCTGACTTTTCAGCTGATTTTACAGGGTTTAAAAGTTCTCTCATACACAGGAATATGCGGTATATATTTTGGTTTTAGGGAAGTGCTACAATCTTGTAGAAATAATGTTGAATTCCTGTCTTTAATACAATGATTATAATTGTTGAATGTTGATTTCACATTTGAGGAATGGAGGATAGTGTGTTGGTAAGTACTGTATTTTGAATCTCATGCGTGATGAAAATTTTACAGTAGTCTCCAAGCAAACCATTGAGTTAGTTCTTTTTCATGCAATGCCAATTTTCCATATTGGAATAAAGCTTTGATGTTCTTTGAAGTAACCTGCAGTTTTCTCAGCATATTTAGTTGCAGTTAAGAATTTTTGCTAATTTATAAGAGATTTAATGATATACTTAGGTTGTATAAAATCATTATAATATTTGTTCCTTTCTAATGTCATGCTTTTAAAAACCTGAATTTTTGTTCATCCTTAGATTTGAATTTTGTGAACCCGCCTTTGTAGTTGGCAACTGCCTACAAATAGCATCAGACAGTCATCAGTATGATCGGATTTACTGCGGAGCTGGTGTACAAAAAGACCATGAGAACTACATGAAAATCTTACTGAAAATTGGGGGCATTCTAGTTATGCCTATAGAAGATCAGGTGATTTAAATAAATTTTCTTGTCATGTGTTTAAATTACAGTAAAAATACAGTATTTCATATAGAATGTTACTCTATATCATTTTTCTGTTGTCAGTTGTCTCAGTAAAATGAATATAGTGGTATTTTATAAATATAATAGAAGAGCATGGTGACATAATAAATGTTAGCAGAATACTCTTTCCTGTAACCTCCAGATACGTGCTCAGTCTTGTACAATATGGCTTGTGAGAGAGGTTCCTGTGGCCCTTCCTCAGTGAATCTTCTGTTTTCAGTTCTACTCTTGGCAAACTACTTCAGCTGATTATGAAATATTCTTGTGACATATCAACCAAGTGTCAAAGGCATGTGGGAACAGGATTTCATATATAGTACTCTTGCCCTAGCTTCAAATAAGTTGCTCATCCTTGTGGTCTCTTCCAACTCTACAATTCTATGATTCTATGATTCTATCTCTTTTGTTAAGTATGCCATCAACACATCATTATACTTAATTTAAACTAGTTTTAAGGTTCATGTGTTCAATTAGTAGCTGTTATCCTTTCAGTATATTTTGTGTCCCATTTTATACAGAAAATGTTTTAACTTCAGGGTCAGTTCCAGGCTTTATGGGTAATGTGCATTCCATGGTGGATCTTCCAAAGTTTATTAAAGATAGATGGGTACCATATAGGACAGGTATCTGTGCTGAAAATAGTGCAGCTCAAGCTATCCAGTACCCTCTCAGCCCAGTGCTGTAATGAAAAACAGTGGGCAAGGCAGCTGTATGCAGTGCTGTGTTATCATCTTTGTGTTTCCAATGCTCCTGGGCTGTGCCCTCATATGTGTACATTCCAGTGGCACCCAGAGACATTAAGGGCTTGCCTATACAAGCCCATAAAAATAGAATCCCTTGCAGTAATGACACTTTGCAGCAGCTGCGACCTGTCCTAATGGTTTTTTTGCCCTCACAAGCTTTGCACGCCTGCTAATAAACCTGGTGGCTGCGAGTGATTTACTAGTGCTTGCACTTACCTCAATTTGTTGAACACAAAAGCAAAAAAATAAAATAAAAAAATATCCCATTCTCTCACCTTAGTCCTAATTAAGGTGAAAATCCAACATGGTGGCAGCAGGTGCTTGCCTTATTAGCAATCCCCGCCCCCTGTGCTTGTTTGGCCAATCAGATTTCCACTTCCTCTTGTTTGGGCAAATGAATTAAATGCACCCCCTTGTTGTTTTTAAAAAGAAACAAAAAGTTGCGAAGGCTTTTCTGGTGAGGTTTTTGGCCTCTCCCCCCCCCCCTTCACAATATGGGGAAATCACATGGAATGTCATTAGGATAGGTAGGATTCTCCTCACATTCCGTGAGGAATTTTTCCACCATTTGGACAACCCCTAAGAGTAAAGAAGAGAGTAACTGCTGCAACTAGTTTGTTTCTTTGGAACAAAAAGAAGTAAAAAAAAAAATTTTTTTTAAAGGAGATGAACCTGCATTGCTCACACCAAGTCATCTTAATTTATAAACTGGGCTGTACATAGGTATAATTACCCCAGAGCAGAGCTAAAGCTTCTTTGTGATTGGATCCCACAGTACTCTGCTAACATTTAAATAATATGCTTCTGTGAGACAGGAAGACAACTTGAGTTCTCTGGCTTGAGTACTCTTGTATTATTTCATATTCAATGTTAGAATGTGAACGGATCCAACCAAAAAGTAACCCGTGTCTTGGTGTGTGTGTGTGTGTTTTTTTTAAAAAAATTATTTATTTATTTAGTTAGTTAGTTAGTTATACCCCGCTTTTTAGCCAGAAGGCTATCAATGTGGTTACTGTCCTAGTTAATAATACAGACAAAGCAATTGGGATAATAGCACCCCCCCTCCCATATATGTGTGTGTGTGGAGAGAGAGAGAGAGAGTAGCCTGATCTAATGCTCAGTATACAGGTAAACGGGAACATTTTCCTTATCCTTTTCAGCCAGGGGCACAGTGTTTTAAAAGCATAAAAGCATTGTATTTTTAGTGGTACGATAATGCTTAGTACTTATTTTTCATTCATAGATATCAAAGGGCTTTTCTACGGTAAGTATAATTATCTCCATTTTACAGGTGGGGACTTTTAGGCACAGTGAAACATTACTCCCTCAAGCTGACACTATCCCTAAGAAACCATCCTTGCTCAATAAGTAAGGATAGTACCATAGTAAGCCTTTTCATCAATGAAATGTCATACAGCTTCTTTGTATTTCTTCCCAATGAAACCAAAAAGTTTGTTTAATTGATTAGATGCTTGTGTCATATAAATGTTCTCTAAATTGAAAAGTATACATTATACCACTTTTGTTTAGTCTTGATTGAGCTATCCATTTCAGGAAAATGAACACTGACAGAAGCATGGACCAACAAAATGAATAGTTGACCTACCAGTAGGTTGCAATTCAATAAGTTTGCATGGAAGATTGAAGGGGAACTGTTAACACATATCTACTTTAAAAATGTTTTTTAAAAAGCCCTGCAGTGTTATAATTCAATTACCAAATAAAGCCCTGCCAGACAAATTAGCAATGTGAATGCTTATCATTTGTTCAAAACAGATGTACATAACTACGTTTATATATCTTCTGTTTCTAAATATTAACAGATATGTTAAGTGCTCATTGTCCTGGGCAATGCATGGATTTGCATACATCAGATTTCAGTGTAAATGTATTAGGATTAATGATACAAGATTAGTTATAGCAATGATTAATAATATAACTGTATTAAGATTTTAAGCTATGGGATGTTTTTGTTATTACATCTGAATGACATATGAATGTGGATATGCAAATCTTTTCAAGGTTAATGGTGCAGAAAGTGTTTCTAAAGTTTCATGGGGAAATTACATAAAATATGTATGAATATAGTATAATAAATACAGGTTCTCTTTTCTCTGTTTAAACTTTTATTTTAAGCTGAAAAATACTAGGCAAAGTTTGGACATCTGTTATGGACACGGAGACAGGTTTTATCCTCACAAGCTGTTTTACATCTTCTGTGTTCTGGGATGTCATGGAGCATGGCAATTTCCTTTTAATGTTATCAGCTCCCTGATTGAAGTGCTGGCTGTAGTTTTTTCCAGTTGGTGCTTCACTTTAAGATACACTTTCACTCCTCCTTCCCCTTCTTTCCATGGGGAAGGAGAGAAGGAGCAGTGGACTCTCAGCAGTGCTTTAACAGTACCAGTTTCACCTCTCATCCACTCCTTGTCTGGAGAGGGGGGATAAGAAATAAAGTACATTCAGCTGGTGCTTTTAGGAGGCGGTTGAGTCTTGACTTCAGAACTAAGCCAGCTTCTGGAAGTAATCTGTTGAGTTTGCAGCTGGCTTTAAGTGTCATTCATCTGATTGGAACAATTAAAAAATGTGAAGGGAATCCTTGCAATTATCCTTGATCACTGATCAGGCTGCACGTTCCTTTTCCTCCTCTGTTAACCTTCAGGGACCGTGGGGGCATCTCTACAGGCCATATGGGGACACTCAGTAGGCCAAATTAGCCCCATTAATCAGAAGTTCCACATCCCAGCCTCTTTACTATTTCTTTCATTATGCAAGCAATTAGTCTAGGAAGATTCTATTTTCCCATGGGGGATTCTGAGAACTGTAGTCCAGAAAAATAACCTTTCTCAAGCTCTGATTAACCATGATTTCAGGTAGGTTTGATATCTTGGCTTCTACCAAAGTTGGCAACCATACTTTCCCAGAATGAGGGGAAAGGCAAAATGAAAAACTGTGGTCATCTTTGTGTTGGTTCCAGACCTGTGTATTCTTTATCCCTTATTACTTCCAGTCACTTCATGTGACTCAGGTCACTTCCCCCATCCTTTATGGACCCTATGATTCTAAAGATTGTTCTTTTTCTGCAGTTATGCTTGTGCAAGCAAACTGCTCCCAGTGACAGACACATTTTGTGCTTTAGAGAAGGGCATCTTGTCAACTCCTCCAGTGATTGTTAGCACTTTATTAAGAAATTATGGCCCCTTTGGAAGTAGGTGGGGTTTCCAGAAGATGTCAAATACTGTTCTAGGACCCTTGTAAAATTTGCTCAACACTGTGTATTCCTGCCTTGCTAATAGCCATCTTGCAGAGATAACATTTACTGAGCAATCAGGCACAAAATCATCTGGCATGGGAACTGATCACTTTTAGGAGTGTTTCCAATACTTATAGTTCCCACCTCCTTTTTGGAACAGTCAACCCTGTGACACACTCTCTTTGGTCTTCTGCCACTATGGCTTATTTCATTCCATTAAGTTTTTTTTTTTTAAAGAAATGGTTCCTATTCACTTACAGCAACCTCCTCATTCTATATCATCACATTCCAGCACAGAAGATTAAATAGCTGCTCAGCTTTGAACAGGACGTAACTTGTATTGAAGTAATTGGACCCTTGTTAGAAAGGGAAAATAAGTGCACTCCTGATAAGTCTCTTCCACGTATTTGACACTATTACAAATGTTGAAACCACCACCTTGTAAGTTTGTTCCTTGTGGGTACACAATGCTCTTCTGATTAGAAGAACTAGGGATTATTTTGTGAGTTTGGAGCTGCAGAATCGATTTGAAGCTCTCTCCCTTTTCAGAAATAATGAGGAACAGCAACAAGAGCAACAGTTAGAATCCTCAGAGAACGTGCTGGTGACTTTCCAAAATTCAGTGCATGGAATGGCCCCGGCGGAGACATGTGGTGGTGGTAGGGGACTCACTGCTGAGAGGAACAGAAGCAGTGGTTTGCATGCTTGACAAGATGTCTTGAGAGGTGTGCTGTCTCCGTGAGGCAAACACCTGTAATGTAACAGAGAGGCTGACAAGACTTTTGAAGCCCACTGACAGTTACCCTTGCCTTTTGGTCCATGTGGGAACCAGTGACACTGAGAAGCATCACCCTCAGGATATCACAAGAACCTTGATAGACAGTTTGTCATTTCGTCTCTTCTCCCAGTTGAAGGACACGACCCAGGAAGGAAGTGAAGAATAATGGAGGTAAACAACTGGCTTTGCATATGGGGCTTCGAGGAACGATTTGGCTTCTTGGACCATGGTCTACGGCTTCGTGAAGATTGACTTCTGGCAAAGGATGGGTTGCATCTCACAGTAGTTGTCAGGAACATTTTTGCTAAGAGGTTCAAAAATCTGATCAGGAGGGCTTTAAACTGGGTTATGCAGGTGGGGGAGAGACAGTATTCCTGAGGGCGGGAGTTCATCAAGTGTTGCAGATAATAACCCAACTGATTTAGAAAGAGCTGGTGGGAGGAAAAAATCCTTTAAGCAGCTAGGAGGAATGGCCCATGGTCTTAGCTATCTCTATGCTAATACACAGAGCATGGGAAACAAACAAAATGAACTTGAAATCTTAACACTGCAGAGTAAATATAATAGGCACCACTGAAACCTGGTGGAATGAGTTTTATGGTTGGAATGTAGTAATAGAAGGGTATAACCTATTTCAGAAGAATAAATCAAACAGGAAAGGAAGAGGAGCAGCATTATATGTCAAGGATGTTTAAACCTGTGAAAAGATCCATAACCTAAATCCTGGAAGCTAGGTTGAGAGCATCTGGATAAAAAACTAAGGGGAAGAGAAGTAACACTGGGTTGTCACTGTGGGGTTTACTACAGACTCCCCCAAGCCAGACTGAAGACTTGGATATTGCCTTCCTAGAACAGATGACCACAAATTCAGAAAGGAGAGATGTAGTAATAATGGTAGATTCCAGCTATCCTGATACTTGTTGGAAGTCCAACTCTACCAAAAATTTAAGGTCCAACAAAATTCCTCACTTTCTTTGCAGACAATTTCATTGTCCAGAAGGTAGAAGAGGCAATGAGGGGATCAGCTATTTTAGATTTGATAGTAATCAACAGTGATGACCTGGTTAATGGTGTGGAAGTGGCAGGAACCTTAGGTGGGAGTGACCATGTTCCTCTGGAGTTTGTGATACAGTGGAAAAAGAAAGCCAAGCATGGTGAGACACACATTCTAGAATTTAAGAAAGCTGATTTCAGTAAACTTAGAACAAGGAAATAGTAGGGCCACTGTGTGGAGAAGTTGGAGAAATGCTAACGGAACAGAGAAAAGGCAAGACTACTCAATACCTTATTTGCCTGTCTTCTCTCAAATGGAAAACAGTTTTCAACCTGGAGAAAATGGAGCAGATAATGCAGGAGGGGAAATGAAGCAAAGTAGTAGTACAAGAATACCTGGCTACTCTAAATGAATTGAAGTCTCTAGGGCCAGATTAACTGTGTCCAAGAGTATTAAAAGAATTGGAAGAAGTAAACTCAGAACCACTGGCAATTATCTTTGAGAATTCCTGGAGAACAGGAGAGGTCCCAGCAGACTGAAGGAGAGCAAATGTTATCCCCATCTTCCAAAGGGGAAAAAAAGAGGACCCAAATAATTATTGCCCAGTCAGCCTAACATCAATACCAGGAAAGATTCTAGAGCAGTATGAAACAGGCAGTCTGTAAGCACTTAGAAAGTGAGGCTGTGATCCCGAAAAGACAACATAGATTTCTCAAAAACAAATCATGCAAGACTAATCTGGCAGATGGTAGATGAAGGGAATGCTGTGGATGTAGCATATCTTGATTTCAATTAGGGCTTTGACAAAGTCCCTCATGTGATTCTTGCAGTTAATCTAGTAAAATGTGGGCTAGACAATGCTATTGTTGGGTGGATTTGTAATTGGTTGACTGACTGAACCCAAAGGGTAGTCACCAATGGCTCCTCTTCTTCCTGGAGAGAAGTGACTAGTGGGGTGCCACAGGGTTCTGTCCTAGGCCCAGTGCTGTTCTACATCCAATGACTTGGATGATAGAATAGAGGACATGCTTATCAAATTTGCAGATGACACCAAATTAGGAGGGGGAGCAAAAACCCAGAGGATAGAATCAGAAATCAAAATGACTTTAACAGATTGGTTTGCTGGGCCAAAACTAACAAAATGATTTTCAACATTTAAGCAGAAAAATATATAGATACAGAGATGTAGGATCTCTTATATACAGAGATATAGGATCGGTGACACCTGGCTTGGTAGTAGTACATGTGAAAGGGATCTAGGAGTCTTAGTAGACCAGAAGCTAAAAATGAGTGAACAGTGTGATGTGACAGTTAAAAAAGCCAGTGTAACTCTAGGCTGCATCAAAAGGAGTATAGTCCCTAGATCAAGGGATGTAATAGTACCACTGTCTTCTGCATTGGTCATACCTCACCTGAAAACACTGTGTTCAGGATATTGACAAGATGGAACATGTCCAGAGGAGGGAGACCAAAATGGTGAAAGGTCTGGAAGCCATGCCATATGAGGAGCAGCTTAGGGAGCTGGGTATGTTTGGCATGGAGAAGAGGAGGTTAAGAGGTGGCATGATAACCATGATGAAATACTTTAAAAAATGTCATATTGAAGAGGGAGCAAGCTTGTTTTCTGCTGCTCCAGAGACTAGGACACAGAACAATGAACTCAAACTACGGGAATAGACATTCCACCTAAATATTAGGAAGATCATCCTGATGGTAAAAGCTGTTCAACAATGAAATACACTGCTGCGGAGTGGGGTGGTGTCTCCCTCTTTGGAGGTTATTAAACAGAGGCTGGATGGTCTTCTGTCAGGAGTGGTTTGATTGAGTATTCTTTCTTAGCAGGGGGTTGGATTGGATGGCCCTCATGGTCTCTTCCTACTTACTCTATGATTTTAGGTGGCTGACACCAAGATCATAGTCACCTAGGAGATATCACCATCATAATTATAATGGTAGAGGGAATTCAAGAAGGACTTATCTTGGTCCTAGCATTTCAGATCTTCTTGTTGGAATTCTTACTTTCATCCTATACCCCTTAGGGAGTCTGATACTAATATGACAATTATTGAGGCTATGGCAGATCTTCCTGCCATCAGCAGCAGATCCCCTTTACTACCAATATCTTCTGTTAATGATCCCCATCAAAATCGTTGAGAGTGAATGCAGAGGTCATTGTATAGGCCCAAGGATCAATGCTTTGTAGTCTCTAGTAGAAGCACATATCAGTGTGCTCTAAATCCTAGCAG